>CM034466.1:22397617-22997617 GCA_019925255.1 Litchi chinensis
CGATGACGACGATGATGATAATATATAATTTGTTCTTTCACCGTGAGTTGACCTCCCACCTTCGTGTGGGGTTCACTCCTACCTCCATGTGAATATATTCCTCTTAATTAAAAATAGTCTCTTAAACCGCGCCATTAATATCATATTTCGATTGATCCCGATAATCTTCTAGGTTCGTCCTTATCTCAAAAAAATAAAATAAAATAAAATAAAATAACACTTATTGTGTGAGGACACTTGCCTAATTAAGGTAATAAACTAGGGAAATTTAAATAAAAATGTCTTCTTTGTATAAGAATTTTCTTTTAAAAACAATTTGATAGACACCAATTGAATTACAAATCTTTTAAGGTAATAAATTTCTATAAATATAGTTCAGAATTTAATTTATGTAGTTTTCCATACTTTACAATTTAATTGATAAACGTGATATTCAAATTCCAATTATAATTCCTTTAAAAAAGTCCTATTATATGTGCAATCCCTTCATAAAAGTAAAAGAATTTTATATATGTTGTAAATCAATTGGATACCACCTTTTAGTATTCTATAACCTCTACATTAAAGATCATTATCACACAAATAATGATCATCATAATTGTACCTTAATGTTTTCTATAATTTCCATATTAAAGATCAATATCACTCAAATAATAATCATCATAATAGTACTTTAATATATTGTATAACTTGTGCTTTTTTTATTTCCTATATTTATGATTCTTAGTTTATAAATAGAAAGCACATAAATTTGTATGAATGATTCTTGTATAAGAAATGAAACTGTAAATCCACAATTCTTCTTGTACTTTATCTTTATTCATTGTTCTTATTTTATAATATCTTAATATTGCATTTGTTTTATAACACGTTATCAACACGGGTTCTAACCGTTTATTTTCCATCAAGGTAGAATTTTAGTCAAATAGATTTCTTTCATAATATTTTATTTAGTTTTCTATTATGTTATTGACATGTAGTGCTCTGACATGATTTATTAAGCATTCCTTCTCTCTATTATATTTTATGTATTTATATGTTTACAAATTATGTTGTTTGTTTGTTTATATATATCTTTATTATTATTCCTATGATTATTTATATATTTGTTTATCCATTAATACATTTTATGTTATTGGATGAGTTATGTTTTCAATTCTTTACATTGCTAATCAATGGTTATCAATTTTGTTTTATTTGTATAATAGATTATATAGTTTTTTATATCGGTTATAACTTGATTATCAATTATTTTGTAATGATGAACTTTATTACATATTTGTTTTACTTTACTGTTAATCAATAAATTGATTATACGTTAAAGTATAGTTATAGTGTCATTGTTAATATATCTTTTATAATTCCTTTATATCCCCTTGGTCAATTAGAATTCATATCATTAAGCATGTAAATATAATTTTCTTGTTTGATGCAAAGTTAGTAAATATATATATCTATTAGAATAATTATTAATTGTATGTTATATGTTTTTCTTTTAAGCATCTAGTATATTATAATATTACTGATTATTATACTTGAATTATATTATGTATGGAGAAACTATTTATTATATATATATTTTTTATCCTTTTATATATAGTTTTATTAATTTTAGTATATGTTGTCAATTAATAGTTTTCAACATATTAAATTTAACAAAGCTTGAGTTCACTGCTTTTGATATTTCTAGTAGTAATTATTTGGTATGGACTCTTGATGTTGAAATTCATCTCGATGTCAAGAATCTTAGAGATACAATAAAAGAGAAGAATGAGGCATCCTCACAAGATCACACGAAGACAATGATATTCCTTCGCCATCATCTTTATGAAGATGTAAAAACTGAATATTTAACAGTAAAATATTCATATGTTTTGGAATAATTTGAAATAAAGGTATGACCACCAAAAGACAGTAATACTTCCAAAAGCTCGCTATAACTGGATGTATTTGCGATTGCAAGATTTCAAAAGTACAAGCGAGTATAATTCCACAATGTTTAAAATTACTTCTCAATTAAAATTATGCTGAGAAAGTGTTACTGATGAAGATATGTTAGAAAAAACATACTTTACTTTCATGCCTCTAATATGCTCTTGGAACAACAGTATTGAGAAAGTGGTTTTAAAAAGTATTCTGAGTTAATATCATGTCTCTTGGTGGTTGAACAAAATAATGAATTATTGATGAAAAATCATCAATCTCGATCAATTGGATCAGCAACATTCCTTGAAGCGAATGTTGCATCTGTTAATAATCCTAAATATGGGCATGGTCGTGGTCGTAAACGTGGTCATAGTAATTATAACCAAAACTCCTCAAATTTTAAGAAAACTACATCTCACCACTTGAAGTGGGAGAATAATGAAGAAAAACAAAAGGAAAAAGGTTGTCAAAATAAAACTTTTAAAAATAATAAAAGCACTTGTCACAAATGTGGCATGAAAGGACATTGGAGCTGTACATGTCGTACAACAAAACACTTTGTTTATCTTTACCAAGTTTCCTTAAAAGAAAAAGAAAAGGTGTTAAATAAACTTTACCGAAAACTTTGATCCTATGGATTTGACACATTTAAATGTTGCAGATTTATTTGAGAACTATGATGGAAATTTGATTAGTGATGGAAATATAAATGTGGCTTAAGAGGATGTTCTTGCAACAAGTCGTTTCAAATGTGCTATTTACAATATATTGTCATTAGTGTGTTTTGTATTTCTAATTTTCAAAAGTGTGTTAAGTAATATAGTGTTCTTTTTATTTTTCAATATAATTTCAATGAGTCCATGTTTAAAATTAAAGAGATTGTATTTGATATTTTATTCTCTATTCTTATAATTTTCTTTTTCTTTTACTTATGAAGCAATATGGTTTCCATTGGTCACACGATTGATGTTAAAGATAATGATGAAGCTTTTTGTCTAGCAGACAGTGAAATAACATACACCATACTTAAAGATAAAAAATATTTGCTTAATCTTATATTGGCTGAAGCTAATGTTAGCACAATATCTGGTGTTGCAAACCTTATTGAAGGTTATGGAAGAGCTCATATATTATTACCTAGTGACACAAAATTTATAATAAATGATGTCATGTTTTCTAGTAAATAAAAAAGAAATTTACTAAGTTTTAGAGACATATGTCGTAATGATTATTATATTGAGACGACGAATGAAAAAGACGTTAAATATTTTTATATTATATCTATTGTCTCAAAGAAGAAATATATATTGGAAAAATTATAACTTCAAGCACACATACAAAAGACCATACACCACTTAATTAAAAATTACTTCAGCCTCCCACTGCAACTCCATACACTTGCATTTTCACCAAAATTATACCTTCATTAGTACCCATATATAATTATTTTCCTTTTTTTTTTTAAATAAAACAAGAGTTATATTAATTAAAATAATAAAAATACCCATATTTTACTTTTTGAACCAATGTTAATTAAAAAAAAAAAAAATCTCAAAACTTGTTTTTTAATTTAAAAAGGCCAAACATGTCCTAGCAATAGATCTTGAAAAGTGCTTTTTCAAGAAGTGTTCTTGCAAAAACAATTGATCAAGTAAATAACAGATAACAATAATCATTAGAGGATGAGTGAAGGAATGATACCTAGAGATAGATTGTTTAACGGAAAAGAAGAAGATGATATCTAATCGTTGTCATTATCTTTGCTATTGTTGTGTCCGTCATGTTTGTGTCCATGTTCCTTCTTCTTCTTTTTTTCTCCATCGTGTCCTTCCTTATGTTCATGGTCACCCTCGCCATGGATCTTGACCTTGATCTTGTTGATGAGGCCTTCCTTGTGCTCGTCCTCCTTTTGTCCTTCTTTGTGACTGTCAACTATCCTCCTCTCATGCCGATGGTGTAACTGATCTTCCTTATGTTTCTTGACACACGCTCGTCTTCCTTGCGTCTTCCTCCACTGGGAAAGGCATCACCAATCTTCCCTTCGACTCTGAAGTGTTCTCTTACTATGCAGGTAGCATTGGGGATCTTCCTTATGGCTCCTCCCATTGTCTCTTGTGTTTTTTTTTTTTTTTTGAATAAATACCAAAATACCCATTTAAATAATATAAAATACGTTTTTAACCCTAAACTTTTTAAAAACTCCATTTTAACCTCTTAAACAAATAATTTACACCATATGCCCAAGATACTCAAATTGCCCCTAACTTAAAATTACAAAATTGTCACTATATTTCAGAATTCAAAAATAAAATGGAAACTGAAGATTATGGAACTGTCCTTGCTATATAAGATGGAAAATCAATGTGAAAATGAGCACATTTATCGCTCTTTGTTAAACCACACACCCTGACGACCAATTTGCACAATCGTTGACCATCTCATGTCACCGTCGTTGTTTTGTAATTATTGTAGACCGTCAGCGAGCTCGTCATCCTCCCCTATTGGTGAAGGTATACTAATTCGACATCCTATTAGATAATTTTGCGACTTTTTGAATTTTTTGCCATTTATAGAGTTGATTTGTGTTTTTATTTGTTGGATAATTATGATTAGGGCAAGATTATGTTGTATTGGGTTAGGAAGTGGTTGGATTTGCACTAAATATGTAAGTTTGATAGAGTTTATATTCTGAGAGACGAATCGGCTTATGTGTGGAAATATAGGATGACGTCAGTTTAAGTTGACCAATAAATATCGAATCAGCTTATGTTGGATAACCTACCTCGACGTCAGCTTAAGTTGATAAACAAAAACCGATTAACTTTATTAATTTGTGTTGGTTGGGTATTGATGATTAGAGTCAGATTATATTGTATTTTGTTAGGATGTGATTGGAACTGAATTGAAAATGTAGGTTTGATTGAGTGATCGACTTGTGTTTGGAAACATAGGTTGACGTCGATTGAAGTGTACCAACAAATGCCGATTTGACTTATGTTTGGAAACGTAGGCCGACATCGGTTCAAGTGGATAAACAAATGTGGATTCAGTTTATGTTTGGAAATGTAGGCCAACGTTGGTTCAAATGAACAAATAAATGTCGATTTAGCTTAGGTTTGGAAACGTAGACCGACATTAGTTCAAGTTGACCGATAAATTCTGATTCGGCTTATGTTTGCAAACATGTGCTTATGTCGGTTCAAGTATATCAATATATGCCGATTCGGCTTACATTGGACAACTTGGCTTGACGTCGATTTATGTTTAGAATCATAAATTAACGTCGATTTAAGTATATGAATAGAGGTTGATCAGCTTATTTTTTCAATAATTATTTTAATTAATTTAATTTGATTTATTTATTAACATTTAAATTATAAAAGTTTAATAAACTGTTTGTTGTTTTTCTTTCCTATAAATGCAATTCAATTATAAGCACCTGGTACAGAATGTTCTAAAAGGAATGATGGGGAGTACACATAATAGTATAAAACATATTGATTATCTAAATGTATTTCTTTCCTAGAGACAACTTTAGAAAGGTTTAAGGAAGATAGTTCGATCGTGCATTTTATAAAAACATGCAGTCAACAGCTGCTAGTCACTCCCCTTATACTGGTTATTCTTACTAGAGAGTTAGTATATCCTAATTCATGCCTTGATGAAATGTACTTTGAAATTGAGAGAAGGCCATATAGGTTTGGAAAACAAGAGTTCTTATTAGTGATAAGACTGCAGTTCGGGCACATTGACCTACACGTCCTTAAAGGGAAGCAAGAAAGCAAGAATGGTCTCCTGTTACGATGTTTTAAAGGAATATCATCGAGCTTGGTTGAAATGATGCATATGTTAAGGGTACGGGGGGACAAAATAAGTGATGAGGACATCTTAAAGTTGAATAATAGCGATTTAGGGTGGATGATTATCTATGGGTTTTGATAGACGATCTTAATGTATGGAATAAGTTCCTCTTTGCTATAGTTGGCTATAATAGGCTTATAAAGGGCCTTCGTCGGGTGCTTGATGAGAATCGACCTATGACTGGACGTAACATTAATTTGTATAGGTTTATTTGAGCATTTTAGGTACGACATTTAGTATACTCTTTTCATAAATAATGAAAATTATTTAGTGTTTATATATATACTAACTACATGTTTATCAAATGTTTGTTTAATCTAATGAAATTTATAGTGGTGGCTGGTGGAAATGTTTTTGTGATTAGAAAATAAGGTAGGAAAGAGAGTCATAGGCAGCGATATGCTGTTGCTAAGGTGTGTGAATTGGGAATGTAATAACAGAAAGCAAATAAAGTGGTCTAATGAGCTTATTCGTGTAAGTGTCTAAACTAACCTACATTTATTTTCATTTATTGACTATTATTGTTTGTAATTATAATATTAAATATATTTTATATATATTGTAGTTAATAGGAAGGAGTAGTACCCTTGAGCCCACTGCCACAGAGAGAGAAAGATTATTGGAAGTTCTTCAACCTTAGGCATTTGGTTAGGGGCAATCTCTATAAAGTAGGCAGTGAATGAGGTGTTGATAAAGCTATAGATGATGATTAAGATAATGAGGAGAGTGAGAGGGAATCGAATAAAGAGAAGAAGGGTGAGAAAGAGTTGACTAGGGAGGAGAAGGAGGAGCAGCATCATTATCATATCCTAGACCCACGAGTCGACTTAAAGACTACGTATACAGAGGTAAGGACAAAAAAAGTGCATAAGTTTAGATAAGGTGAGGATTAGCATGATGACATCGCAGCCTCACGAGTTCACAGCATGGCCCCTGGACCTTCTCAGCATCAAGTGTGAATTTTGTATGATTACATTACCTTATTTTATTCTTACGTGACTATCCATTTAATTTATATTGTTATTTAATTATTTTTATAGGAGCCTTAGACAAAGGAAGATAATATTATGACATTGTTAGAGTCTATTTTGAAGACAGAATATAAGCAAAACGAAAGGTTAGGTAGGATTGAGAGGATACTGAAAATTTGTGAGCCTCCGAATGACGATGATGATGACGATAACGATAACGATAATGATAACGATGATGATGATAATGATACCGAGAGCTCTATCCGGGATGAGTACATCCATCCTTCTTTACCACTAAAAAGAGCATCAACATTGAAAATATCACTATCGTCAAAAAAAAAAAAAAAAAGGTTAGTAGACGCTTCACCACCTTATCAAGACCTACTGTAGTAGCATGAGAGTGGTCAAGTAAATTTTGTATTTATTTTTTGTTTTAGTTTAGTTTTTCAAATCATTATAAATTTATAATTACAACTTTTGATTTTCTATAGATTGTGGAGGTCTAGAACTTAGGATTGTAGCTACTGAAAGAGATTAAGATCCCATTACCCTATGAGGACCTACCATTCTATCATGACCCATTGTAGTAGCATGAGAGTGATCAAGTAAATCTTGTGTTTGTTTTGTGTTTTAGTTTAGTTTTTCATATTATTATAAATTTGTATTACAATTTTTGATTTTTTATAGATTATGGAGGTCTAGGACTTAGGATCATAGTTGCTGGGGGAGGTCGAGGTCCCACTACCTCATGAGGACCTACCACTCCATCATGACCTACTATCCTAGCATGATATTGATGAGGTAAAGTTTTTATTTGTTTTGTGTTTTACATTATTTTTTCATATTATTATAAATGCGTACTTATAAATTGTAATTTTCTTAATATTGTAGGGGAAACTATTACGACCTAAACGAAATATTAAACCGTTGGTATCACTATTTTCACCATACATAGATCTTGAACATGTGAAAAAGAAAAAAGAAGTGTCAAAGGAACAGGTGGTGGAAATTGTGCCAGTGTTGGATGATATGGTTGAGAATATGTACAAGCAGTACAAAGATTCCTCTTCTTTAGATCTCAGGTATTAATAAAAATGTTTATTACGCTTGTTTAATCTAATTACTAATCTAATATGACTAACTTTTAATTCTTTTTTTGATTTTAGGTGCTACATCGACGATTATCCAATGACATTCACCTCTGAAGAGTTTTGTACCATTGAGGATGAGGATGGTTGGTTGACTTCATAACATATCGATGGTTATTTACAGTGCCTACGAATTAAAGAAAGTGGGTGGTGGGATGAGACTCATGATGAGAGATACGTAGTGTATGGATTGACCTTTTTTGTGAGTGTCTAAATTTCATAATTGCTCAATTTTTTTTTATTTTTTATTTTTAATCTTTGTCATCTTTGTTAAGTAGTAAATAATTTTATCACTTGCAGGCAGACATAACAATAGTTATAAATAAGGAATACGTCAATCAAGGAAAAACATTTGGTCTCGTTATGGCTATGATCCCTCTACACTGGATAAGGTTTGCTGGCGATTTGGAAGATGCTAAAATCCCTTGGTGGTCTGTTCATAATGTAAGTGTCATCGTATAAATTAAAGTTATTATTTGATTGTTCGAATTAGAACTATCACTGACATTTTCAATATGCAACTGTTGCTCTCATGTAGTCTACATCAGACCCATTGGATAGTCTGCAAAGAGTGTCTAAGAAAGCAGAAGATTGTCATATATGATTCATCTACAGATACAAAGTTTGAACATAGGAGAAATGCTATTGAACCGTTGGTTTGCTACATGCCGTTAATCTTACGATCAATTGATTACTACGGGAAGACCAACACAGAAATGCCACCTATAGAAAAAAAATATGGGATGTGAAGTGTGTTAATAAACGAAATGTGCCTTAGCAACCTGACAAGTAAATGCCATTTTTTTAATCATATATTTAGATAATAATGTTTTTAATGAATTATTTGACCCAAATTTGTGCGTAATACAAACCAGTTACAGGGCATATTGTGCAATGTATATTTATGATATTTTATGCTCTATAAAGAGTGAATGGAAGTCTATCTAAACTAAGAAAAACGCTTGTCGAATAAGGGCACAAATAGCATCTTATATATATGTATTCCACCCCAAGGTATAGGGTAGACGAATGGGGACGATAGACATTAGATAAGGGTGGCAAAGTTGTATATGATTGATGTAGACGTTCGTTTATATTTAATTAATCCATTCGTTATTTAGTAAATTTTAAAAAATATTATATGGTAGTATGGAGGTGGATAGAGAGACTGAGTCTCTAAATGAAATAGCCGAAGTGTTATTTTTTATGTAGGTTAAACTATTCAATTTGCGAAAAAACAGATGAGACTCTATCAAAATTTTCCCACAATTAACAAGAGGAAAATCAATTTTTAAATTTAAAAAAAAATACAAGTAAATATCATGAGCGGTTTAACTACCTCATTACTAGTTTATTATGATCGAATATTATAATTGGTTTAATCATTTAGAAAATATATCGTACTTAAAAGTTAAAAAAAATAAAGAAAAAAAGGACAAAAAAATCAGGTTAAGTGACACCATATAAACCGATATCGATTTACGCATATAAACATATTTCGATGTCGGCTTCAATTAGAATAAGTAATTCGATTTTGCAACTCGGGTTTAGTAAGCACTTTTAAACCAACGTCGGTCTTAATGTAGACACAAAAATTGACGTCAAGTTTCATAGGCTGTTGCACACCGATATTGCAAATTTTACTACTAATAATTCATAATTTTACTCCATTTTCTTTGTTTTCACTGATTAAAAAGGCTCGTAAACTATAAATTTCATATTATATATAATTGTGAGATAAAAATGGAGACAAACATAATCCAATGTATCTCGAGTTAGAATGTGCATTATGATCTTATGACATCTCACAATCCAATGTGATCAATATAGTAACTATTACAATATGTTTCATTCGTTTAATTAAATTAACTTAATCTAAAGTCAATGGAGAGCATTTTTGGGTCACCACAGTATTAAAAATTGATAAAACAATAAAAAAAAAAATTTGAAATCGTTGTTCGTGGTTCTACACAGCCCAACGTCGGTGTTTATATTGCTTTAAACACCGACATCGGGTTTAGACGTATCACAAACACCGACATTGGTTTAATTAAAAGCTACCTTAAAAACCAATGTCAGTTCCAATTTGTCAACAAAACCCGATGTTGGATATTAGACAAAAAAAATTGACATCGGTTTAATTAACTGGTAAAAAATCGATGTTAGTTCCAGTTTACGAACAAAACCAATGTCGGTTTAATATACCGATAAAAACCGACGTCGGTTTAATTGAAAAACAAAAACCAATGTTGGTTCCAATATAGCCATAAAGCCTAAACTTTTTCTTTTTCTTTTTCTTTTTTTTAATTTCTAATTTTCACTTTTCTTTTTTTTTTTTTTTTCATTTTTTAATGTTTCCAATGAAAAATTGATGTTAGGTTTTACTATTACTCAATTTTTTTAACCCTAAACCAAAATGACCCAAATATAAAAAATTTCAAATTTTGATAGAACCTCCTCTATTTTTTTTTTTTAATATATTAGTGACGGTATGACCCAATCTACAATATCGTATTGATAAATATGAATATACCACTACGACTACCACAAAAACAGAAAGAGACTTCGTCTCTATATTAAATTGTGAGAAACAAATGTGATAATGAAGTACAACATTTAACGATTTTATGCAAATGATTTCAATAGCAAATGCTCGTCATTTATAAAGATGATAAACCATAAATATCATGTCTATTCATTACAAATTTTTATGATTTCCATCATTTTCATCATGAATTTAGATGGAATAGGGAACTGTTGATCATATCGACGTCGCGTGTATCTAGTCACACCACAAAGGCTATATTTTTGGGAGGTTCTGACATGTCTAGTAGGGGCGACATTCGTTCAAACCTCTGTAGCAACTTCTGCCATGCTCCCAATAGATCTAGCAGTGATGATAGCCTAACCTCTCAAATAGCTTTTGTCCTGGTCCCAACATCTTCAATAGCTTCTGCATTTGTCCCAACACATCTAGCATGAGCTACACTCATCCCTCCAATGGTAGTTATATAGGGGTTAGGAACCCTTTCACCATATTTTCCATACTTTTCTTTCGACGACTTTCCCTAACTAAAGGAATTCGTGCCTCTCTAGGTTTATCTTTTGTTGTCTTCTTTCGAGTGGTAGTACAATTATACTTTTTACTTCCAAAGAAGCATGCCAATCTTTTGAGCTAGGAACAGGATTGATCGGATGTGCACATGTAGCTTCCAGCCATTCTTTGCTACAATAATCATGACAAAATATATAATAATGAACACTGTTGACCCTGATATATATGACAAAGGTAGAAGGTTACCGAATGACATTAAATAACAAAAAGTAATAATAATATATAATTACGTTACCTGGCAACAGTAATTGTCTGATGACATGGCAATTGATCTAGATCTCAATATTGATAACTGCATGTCTGCTCAAAAGGCTGAATAAACCTATAACCTAGTTCATATGTGACTTTGAACTGGATCGGCTGTTGAATGACAAATACCATGACACTCGTCAATTCATTAGTCATTGAGTTCACATGATCCTCTGTAATTTTAGTAACTGAAGATTTGAATTTCTTAGTATAAACACGTCTATCATTATACCATTTTTGTAGCATATGTCTTAAATACTCATGTGCGGTTGTTATTAGAAGCCGTTATTGACAGGACTTGACCCGAATTCCCTCTTTTGGAATTCAAGTGATCCCGCCTCGTACTCCACAGAATCCTTTTGAACTCTAGTTATCATCACCAAAAAGACGCCATAGAGCGAACACTTAAAATTTGATTATTACTAAACAATGGTTTTAATTCTTAAAATTTTATTTTTTCTACAATTAAAGTTTTTTCTCCAAAAAAAATTTCGACAGTATAACGGCTGTTTATTGAGTTATGTCACCTTATAACAAGGAAAATAAACACTTCTAAGATTTCATACATATTCTCCACTTCCAATTTGGACCTCAAGTCCATCTCAATGCACAACCTAACCACAAATGTTCTAATTCAATAAAATCATTTCAAATTTTGAAAATACATTTTTAAGCATGCAACTAAAAATATTTATACATGGTCTAAAAATTTATATCATGCATAGAAATAGTCATCAAATACTTCGTTTACTGTGATACAATACTTCACTATAAATGTGGCAATTTTACAAACTTATTTACAATAAAAAACATAAACATACACATGATTTGCATTAAACAAAATATGCATAAATGTGATTTCACAGAAGAAGCATCAATCATATTCAGCCCACCTAGTTTGAAGTAGAAGAATAAGCATCCTGATCACTCGTCCTTGTATTTAGAGAGGTTTGTAGAACATAAAACCAAAGAAAAGTGAGCTAATAGAGCTTAGTGAGTATGTAGAGTTTTCTATTTAAATTATTTCGTTTGAAAATCTACCTCCTAAAAACATTGTTAAGAAATTTATGTGTCTAAAACAATTTTCATTTCTAAAACCATATATTTACCAATTTACTAAGTGATTTTAAAAGCTCGTAATTTTACGTAAAACATAATAAGGTTTCATACTAAGATAGAATCATAATTTGCTAAATTATTTCATAAACTTTCAAGAAATAACTAAAACATTGTTGTTCTAAAATTCATCTCTAGCATTGTGCTTTTCTTTTCTAAAATCATATTAATGGAAACTCGAAAATGCTACACTCACATGACGACTAGTCTAGCGTCACTCAATGTGAGCTATAAAGTGCTAATCACATGGTGACTGGTCTAGGGCCGCATAATGTGATAATATAAGACATCTCACTATTACGCAACGGAGTTCTAAATCTCACACGTGGTATACATAGAGCAAGATAATACTCCACACGTGTAGAGGATGACACGACAGATATGACAGACTTAGTCCCCCCGATGTTAGTGACATGCCCTCTCAACATTTGCCATACACTACGGGGTATACCAACTAGGTTTGAAGCTATAAGTTTCTATAAGTTTGTGGGTAAACCATTAGCCTTTGAAAACTTTCTTTGCATATGTATCAAAGCTAAATCTTTCATTTTATAAGCATAAATACATTAAACATATTTAATAAGACTTCACTAAAGCATAAAAACTTATTATTTTATAACTTCATGTATAAAACATTTTCTTTTAATTTGAAACATAAAAGTATTAGTAAACTTGTATGTTTTGATAAAAATTTATAAAAATGCTTTAGAAGTGAACTAAAAATGCATTTAACATTCATAAAACATATTTACACTCACTTGGTTTTCAATCACTAGAATACCCTTCAACGATTCTTCTTTGGTTCCTTTATTTCCTTTTTCACCTATCATACATAATCCAATTTAGAATTCATCACCAATTCATTGAAAATCCATACTAATTCATCCAATTAGCATACAAACCAATGTGCCCTTCATCTAGTCCAATTACACTATCTTTCCCATATGCTTTATTTTTTTAATTTTCCATGCATTAATCATCCTAAATTCACCTTAACATCACCCTAAATCATTCCAATAATCAAAACATAAAATGCACTCCTAACATTCATGCTTGGCCGAATACACCCTATCATGTAATCCAAACTTTTTTATTTCATTTTCTTGATGCATATCATCCTAGAATCCTGTAAAACATCACATAAATACATCAAAACATTAAAATAAATCCATTGACATCAAACCCTTGTCATGGCTGAACACACACACATGCATCCAACATCATCCTTCCATTTTTTATGGCCATTAAATACATCAAAATCACTCGCATCTTCATCTAATGCCCTAAACTAAACTCAAATCAAATTTTCTTGAAAAATTTCATAAACTCTAGAATATTAGAATGCTTACCTTGGTTTCTCACTTGTCTAATGGCTTCCTTTTGAGTTTCTTTCAATTCTACACATGAATACAAGTTAATCCACTTCTAAACATTCCAAAAATTTCATCAACTCATCAAGTTATCCTATAAGCATGAAATTATCAAAATACCATGAAAATTTAAGTAAACTTACCACTTTCACTTCAAATGTTTTGCTCAAACCTTGCCCTATCATCCAAATTGAGTGGACTTAATGATTCTAGCAAGAAAAATTGATTAAAAGAGCCTTGCCCTTCTTCTTCCTCGCTTGGCTGAACCTATCTCCCTTCTCTCTCAATTTCTTTCTTTCAATTTCTCTTCATCTTTCATGACACTTCAACTATATATAGGCCTTTAATTTGTTTAACATTTGCCCCTAAACTAAGTCCATAATTATAAAAGTGCTATTCGTTAGTAAGGAAAGCATTTGATTGGTTGAAATTTAACCACCCATTCCATTCTAACTAACTCCATCACATTCCAAACAAATACCAACTATTAATTCACCTGTCTCCAAAATTACCTATATGCCATCCATATCTCTACACACTAAGGTTTTCCCAAAATGCCATTGCCATATCACTTTATTTATATCATTGCCCCTATTATAGAGAATTCTTTAATTTTCCAAAATGCCCTTGACATAACACTTTAATTATCTCTTTACCATTTTCTAGAAAATTCCATTATTTCCATCAATTGTCCTTTAAAGTTCTATAATTTTTTCTATAACCTTTCTAAAGAATTTTTTTCTCCTTTTCACATATTTAACTTTAAGTGAGTGTAATTAGGAATTCAATTGGTTGTGTTTAGGAAACACTCTACCATACTAATTCTTGCATTTGGATTTGTATCCGATCTATCTGAAATTCTCACTAGAATTCAAATACATATTTGGGTACTATAAAATCATTTCATTATTCCATAAGGAAGTACACATTACATTGTATCGTATAATGTACATATACAATACTAAAATCGGGAGGGTATATTACAGACGTGCTTTCATTATGTAGTCGTTTAACGACTCTGCAACGCCAGTGGTCATCATGCCATATATTCTTTTTGGAGAATATGTACGTAACCATTTTGCAACTCCAATATTAACCAATTTTTCATGCATTTACGAATATACCCCTTGAATTTGTTCCAAATATCTATCACAATCTTCCCTTGTATAATAATATGCTACAAGGCAAAACATATTCTCCACATCTTTTTGCATTCTATAGTGTTTCTTTAGGTTTTGCTTCAAGTAGAAGAAATAGAACATGTGTGAGACTTCAAGAAAAACATCACTCATTGTATTCGCAATGCTTTTATGATGATTGGATACAATAATCAAATCCGATGACAAATGTTGTCTCCCATCGATAATCTATCTCAATCTACTTAAGAACCAGGTTCATGAATTGTTTAACTCTCCATCACCAAATCCAAAAGCAATAGGATAAATCATCTTCTCCCCATCTTTACATGCAGCAACAAAATTCACCTCTTTATATTTACTTTTCAAATGAGTAGCAACAACCGTAACAACTAGTCTGATGTAAGATCGAAAACCCTCAATTAAGGCTCAAAGTACAATGAATGAATATAAGAATCGATTATTTTCATGTGTCTCAATTGCAGTCACTATACCAAGATTTGTTTCTTTTAACATGTGAAAGCACGAAGAAAGCTGCTAAAATAACTCATCCACTTTTCTATACGCTAGTTTCTTTATATATTGTAAAAACCTCTAAACTTTAGTATACATGATTTGCACACCATATTGCTCCAACATTTCTACAATAAAAAGCTAAGGTGTTATACTATCAAACCCCACTTTTTTCTAATACAACGTTGCTATGACAATAATCTTCATACCTCGTCTATGTGACTCGTAGGCATCCGAACAACATATGTACTCTAACACATACATATACACATACCACATCGAACCACCCTTTTTACATCATGCACGAACCTCAAAGCTATAGGTTAGATCATTGGAACCAGACTCACATCTAACCGTGTATGAACATTTAACCTTATGTTGATGCCTACAATTAAAAACATATTTTCCAACAGCCACATTTAGTTTATATTTACTATAAAAAAAAATGCACCTCTATATAATATATCACGTCGGATGAAGGTCAACATAGCAATTGATGTAGCCTAAATTTCGCACTAATTTACACTAGGAACAATCTAGTATGGTTGTGAAGGATTAGCTTCAAATTGTGAACCAAAAAATCTAACTTTTGGATACTCCACGGTCTCTATGTCAACTCTAATTTCAATGTCATCGGCTATAATTTCCTTATTATCATCTCCACTATTCAATGTCTCATCACCATCATTATCTACATCCCGATCTTCATCATCATAATCATTTTCGTCAAAATCAAAGTCACACATTGGACTTTCTATAGATGTAGATGGGGTGATAGAAGCTGAAACTTGATTGCTACCACTAGAAGAAATAAAACAATTTTGACCATCACCCATAATTGGACTTGCAATTCTATTCATAGATGCCTCCACATGCCTTGGATTTAATATTGTGTTGATGACAAATGGAGGGAGAGTAGAGCTAATACTTCAAAATCTCTCTATAATCAGCTTTTTTGTTTGAAATCACACCCCGGACACTAAGATTAGTAGCGATAGGTATCTTGACTATGGGCATTCCCCTAGCTCGAAGTAAATAATGCTAACAAATATCTCATATTCTTTTATCAATACTAGTCATTGTGTAAATAAATTCTACTAATCAAGAAAAATTGACATTCTTAGGGGCCCCCATAATGAATATATCACCCCGAACATAGTTATTCCATTGTCACTCTCCGTTGCATTTGACTATTATCGTCACTTTACCCATTCTTATAAAATTTAAAGTATAAAATAAATTAATCTCACATATACTCTCGTTATATTTAATATCTCATTTCCTATTGTTAAATTCATAATAACCTAACCAAATATAACCACATATGATCAATACCAAACATACACAACAGAAGGAATTAAAAAAAAAAAAAACCAACAAATCCTAATTTCGGGTTATCTGCATACACGTAACCTGAATGAGGTTATGTGTATCCGTAAAATCCGATTCAGGTTTTGTAGATACACATAACTTGACTCGGGTTTTGTGGATACACATAACCCGATTCGGGTTATGTGCACTCGTAAAACCCGATGAAACGTAGAAAACCGTAGTTTTGTTTTTTCTTTTCGTTTTTTGTAGATCTCACTCTTATATGGTTAAATCACAACCAAAAGTCACTCTTTTGGCGTTTAACTGAGCAATGTGAATAAAATAAATTAAAAATCAACCAAAATCAATCACATACCTTCAAACTTGAAGACAAACTTGAATTTGGAGCTTAGTAGAGAGAAAGAATCTTAAATGTGTGTTTTTAGGAGTCAAAGAAGGTTTAATGGGTGCACAAACAATCTTGGATGGATGAGAAAAAACATTGTAAAGAATAGAAGAGGTGAAAATATTATGGAAGAGAAACGAGAAGAAGAAGATGGTAGTTTGGTAATTTTGGGTTAGGTTATAAAGGAAATTTTAAACTGAAAAATACTTAAGGGTAATTTGGGTAATGTGGGTATAGATAGCAATTAGTTTGTTTGAGAGGTCAAAAAATTTTTTTTATAAGAAATGGGCTAAAAACATATTTTTTCTTTTGTTGTGGACTTAACTTGAAAAGGACATTTTTTTTTTGACACCCTTGATTTTGTTTTCTAGTTCTGAGTTGACGAGAGATCATATTGTTCTTTTGTTGGCGAAAAAAAAAAAAAAAGCATCTTAAGGCTTTTACGTAATCTCACACCTAATCCACTTGACAAAATCTAGCACCAAAGCCGCTAATGCTATTGTGATTCATTGGGATGATGTTTGAAATGGAAATATTTTTATGATAAGCAACTCGAAAAATCCAAATAATAATAATAATGTATAATCTATTCTCCTATCATTATATATGGATTAACCTCCCACTTTCATGTGGATCTCTCTGTCACCTCCATGTGGATAGATCTCTCTCAATTAGGAGTAGTCTCTTAGGCTATGCCATTAGTGTCCTATCTCGATTGGTCCTGACAGTCTCCTAGGTTCGTCCCAATCTCAAAAGAAAAAAAAAGCACTTATTGTGTGAGGACACTTGCCTAATTAAGGTAATAAATCGGCAAAATTTAAATAAAAATATCTTCTTCATATATGAATTTTCTTTAAAAAAAATTTGATAGATGCCAATTGAATCACAAATATTTTAAGGTAATAAATTTCTATCGATATAGTTTAGAATTTAATTTATGTAGTGTCGACGTTGAAATTTAGTCAAAGGGTAATCAATGCCCGATACCTGCAATCAATGTGAGAAAACACAAAAAATAAGAACAAGACAATAAAGAATCGGGGTTCAAACAGGGAATGCACAGGATTTTTAACGTGGTTCAGCAAGTGTGCCTACGTCCACGGCTGTCTCTCTAAAATTCTGCAGAGTGACAGTATCGTATTCAATGTCTATCTTTTATAATGGTTTTTAACCCCTATTTATAGGGGAAGTACCGTTACAATTCAGGAAATAATGAAATAGGAAGAGAATCATAAATTAATTACATTTCCTAATCTGTTTGAATTAAATCAGGAAACTGCTTCTTAAAATCCGAGATAAGGTTGACTTGAATTTGAATTCGAATAAACTTTCCATATCTGATGAGAGAATCACGACTTGATTGGGTAACTGCCATATTTGGTGAGAGAATCATGATCGGATCAGGCAACTGCCTATTTCTGAAAGATACTGCATTTATTACGCTCTTGAGCGAGCAGCTGTCTATGGCGGTCTCGAGCTGGAACTCGTTGAGAGACGAACAGCGAGCTGTGTTTGTTGTGAATAGTGGAATGAGCTGCGACCTGGCTATGAGACGAGCTCATTGCAACGAGCTGGGGAGACTGCTAGACCAAACTGTAGAGCCTACAGGGCTTGGAATTGATATTTGGGCCTCGTCTGATGGCTTTTACACTTGGGTTGACTTTATTGGGCCTCCTATTGGGCCTAAAATGGGCTTTTACTAGCCCATTTAATGAGTTCAAAAAATACATATAACATCAGCCCCCCAGCTCTCAGTTCGTTCTGCGAAGTGGGAGCTCGAGCTCGCTGGTAAAAGCTGGCTCCTTGGACACGCCAACTTGAATAACTGTTTCCACGCCCTTTCAAATTCTATCTTTTCAGTTTCAACACGTGGCGGTCATGCATGAGGTAACTGAAACGACGCTGGCACATCTTTCACACACGCATTTAATGCGCACGTCTTTCAACTGACAGCTGCATGATTACAAGGTCGTATCTCCCGCTGCACCGTTAGATTAATGACGGTTACATAGTACAGAGATCTGATGGCTAGGGTTCGAGCTTGTTTGCTTTATAACTGGTGGAGCCTCTTCACTTTTCCTCTCTTATCTATCATTTTCTCTCGAAGCAAACAGGCAACCAAGCAACCCACTTCAAAGAACTCACTAGTTTTTCGAAAACTCCTTACTTCCAGTCGCCATTTTCACACTTCCACCAGGGATTCAAGGTAAACATCTGATTTCTTCCTTTAAACTTTTCAGTTTTTTTGTTTATTTTTTGTTGAGATGATTGTATTTGTGTTTGCATTTTGCCACCATTGGGTTTGAAATGGTTCGAATATGACATGTAGTCATTGAACCTTCATTGTTCTGAGTTTTTTGTTGAACAAAACTTTTCAACTTCTGTTGATTTGATCTCGTTACATGCCTGTTTGCGAGCTGATTACCGTTTGTAGCCTGTTATGCATGCGAACTGTAAAATTAGACACCTGTAGACCATGAGCTCGCAGGTCGTTTATTCATAGGTCGAGCCCCTCATTGTATGAATGATTTGTCAAATAGAAAACTTAGAAAATTTTTAGTATTATAATAATTTGTTTCTGGCGAACTGACTATATCTCCTTTTGTATAGATGTCTTCAAGTAGAGTTCGTAAGGTTAGCAGAACGGCTGGAGCGGGACGATCAGAAACTCAAGAGCGAACTGGGGAGGTAAAGAGTGTTGGCAAAACGTTTGCTCACTACCCGTCCACAATAAAGGTCCCTAAGCTGGAGGGGATTGCCCGTAAATTCCATTTCCCCATGGGCTGTCGCGCCATGTCTCCCTCTTTAAGAAAACATACAGGCTGCACCCCGAGGGGGTTTATTGCTGTCAGTACCCAACATCTGGAACACGGGCTGAGATTCCCAGTTCTTTCTTACATAATCAAATTTCTAAACGTTGTCCAGCTCGCACAATTCCAATTAACACCGAAATCCTACTCGCAACGGACTTCGTTGGCTCTGGTCTTTCTCCGAAATGGCCTAAGCCCCCCAACACCAAAAATAATTTAGAGCTTCTACTTCATCAAGGGTTTGAGTGCAAAGAAGGGGGAGAAACCAGACGACATTTTCTACCTCTCAGCTCGTCAATCGGAGTACAAAGATCTTCTGCCTCAAGGAGAGGCAAATGGCAAGTCTAATGCAGGGGCATATAAGACGAGTTGGTTTTTCGTCCCATGTCCTTCGCTTGTTGGTCTCAAAAACTTTGGTTTTAAAGTAGAGCCAGGTATGAGAGTAGAAATACTAGCGAGCTAAACCCTTTTTTTTTTTTTTTTTTTTTTTAACAGTTTGCTTTGCAAATTTAAAGGTGGATAAATCTCCCCTCAACAGTGAGGAGAAAAGCGCCCTTAATACTCTTGCACGATCAGAAGAGGCTACCATCAGTACCAAATTTGATAATACTCTTCTTAGAGCTTATCACCTCGCTCATTTGGAAGATTCTCCATTAATCGATGTTAAAAATGACATATCGGACATGAGGGAATGCGAGCTCCCCTCTGTCTTCGAGTTGCCTGTTATTACCCCACGGGTAGAAACTTCTTCAGCTCCTGTTTCAGTGCAAGCAAAAAGGGCTCCAACTCGCATCTCTTCCTTGCAAACAAAGATAGCATCAACTTCTGCTCTAATTCGGGCAGAAACAACTGGAACCCGCGCAACCCCCACTGTACAAGTCGAGTCATCCCCCTCTCCTCACCTCTCAACTATTTCAGAAGCTCCTCTTCCTGTTTCAATAGTTCCAACATCCGCTGAGGCAGCACCAGTTTCAGCTCGCACCCCAACAGTGGGTGCATTTCACAAAATTACTTCTCCACCTCTTGCCCTTTCCACTGGGCAAGTTCCTGCTAACAGGAGAAAACTTGCTCTTTTGAAGTTCCCTTCTCAACAGCCTATCCAAGTTGCATCGCATTCAGCTATTCTAGCTAAGTTACCAGCTGAAACTTCAGCGTCTCCAGCTACTCCATCAACGCGGCCTAAATAGACTACTGCTAAGGTAAAAACTCCCTTGACCGATGTTCCTAGCGAGGTGCTAATTTCAAACATTTTTGCAGGTCTTCAATTGGTCCTGTTCCGCAGCTCGCAGGAAGGGGAAGCTCCGCTTGAAACTGCTCCCCAACATGGGAAAAGGGCAATTCCTTCTAAGGCCGACCAGGCCACCCAAGCTGGCTCCAGTAGCTTAATGACGAGGAATTGGTCTAAGCGTACCTTTTTTTCTCGTAATATTGTTTACAAGACTATAGAGCTTGATGCCCCAGAAGCTGAATGGCCTCCAACGCCAATGAGGCCAGAGATCGAAATTGGACCTGGAGGGAGGTATTTGACTTCTCTCCTTGATAATTGGGCAAGGATTATGTTGACTCACTCAAGGCCTTTGGAGAATCAGACCCTCAAGGGTACGGACCTGGATGAGTTTGCAGCTCAGCATGCTATGCTGGTCAGTTATCTTCCTTTTCATATCTGACTTATTCACTTTATCAAGTACCGACTTGTAAAATTTTTAGGCCGCCCTTGCATCGATGAAGAGCAGGAGGTTGACCAAACTCACCGATGATCGAATAGCAAAATTGGAGGACAAGCTGCAGGCTGCCACCGATGAGTTAGCGGCTCTGGTTGAGGGAAGAGTACAGGGTCAGGAAGCAGAGATTGCTGAAGCGAATGCTGCGAGGCAGACATTTGAGGAAGCTCTAAAGAAAATGGAAAATGAGCATGTCATGTTAAGGGATGAGCTTCACAAAGCGAAAGAAGAGCTAAGGCAGTCTGAGCAGCGAGCTACGACCGCCGAGGATAAAATTGAAGTGCTCGATCATCAAGTCGAGGCTGCGACGGAGCGAGCTGAGGCTGTTGAGAAGCGGATTGAGGAGGTAGAAGCCACTGCTAAATGTGCTGAGGAGGCTACAATCAAACGGGCTGAAGAGGCAGAGGGCTGAGCCGAGGTGCTTAGGCAACAAGTTGGGGAGGCCATACAATTGGCTGAGGCTGCAGAGCAGCGAGTTGAAGCCATGAAGAAAGAGGCTGAGGTCGTTAACCGTCATGCTGATAATGTCTTCGAAGAACTAACGGTCTTCAGAGAGCAGGCTGCTCGAGAATTGGAAGTACAGGTTGCTCAAGTAAGGGATGAGGTTGAGGAAGAAACAGGCCGCAACTTCATTTACACTCTGTGGATGTCCCATCCGGAGATGAATTTTTCTATCTTTGGAGACGTGGGACTTGAATTTGTAGAGGAATTTAAAGCAAGGGCTGCCTCGTCTTCATCTGGTCCAATTCCTCCATCAGAGCAAGTTCCTGGCGCGACCTCTCAAACTGAGCCTGCTGGTGACCTCAAGCTCCCTAGCTCGTCTCCTCCCCACGATCATCCGGTTCAGAGCACAGACCCCCCAGCTCAAAGTTCAAATCTTCCATCTAAGAGCCTAGATCCTTCAGCTTAGAGCTAGCATTTATCTTTTGTATTTTTCTTTTTTACTTGTTTTGAAATTTTTCCATTTATAAGAAACTTTTTTTAGTTTAATAAAATTTCTTTATTTTCTATGTCGAATGTGCATGTGGTATAATATTTCTTTTATTTATGCGAGCTAATCAGCATGACATAAACTCGCACTTAATCAAATGTAACCATTCATAACTCAATTAATTACTTAGCTCTTTAATAAGTATTCTGCTGGCATAAATCGAAACCTTGTCCATTAAATGGAAGTTGTTGATGAGCTGTTTAAATTAATTAAGCCATGCAAGGTCTAATGACCTCATTATCTTTTTGTTTTAGCGAGCTATGCAAGGACAGACCCTGCTTTTTAGGCCCATTTATTTCTAGCGAGCTATGCAGGGACACTTAGTCACTTGCTTTTTAGACTCTTTTTTTTATTATAGTGAGCTATGCAGGGGTCGTCACCTCGCCTGCTTTTTAGGCTCTTTTTTTATTATGTCCAGCTATGCATGGGTCGTCACCTCGCCTGCTTTTTAGGCTCTCTTTTTATTATAGCCAGCTATGCAGGGGTCGTCACCTCACCTGCTTTTTAGGCTCTTTTTTATTATAGCGAGCTATGCAGAGGTCGTCATCTCGCCTGCTTTTTAGGCTCTCTTATTATTATTATTATTATTATTATTATAGCGAGCTACGGAGCTCGGAGCCCGTTAGCCTAGTGGAATGAGTTGAATCATAAGAGGAGGGGAAATGGAGCCTTCATTAACTAAAATGTGTTCGAATTACATATAATCAAAAGAATTTACTGATAATAACGATTGAGGTGCTCGACATTCCAAGCTCGAGGGACTTCAGCTCCATTTTCGTTAGCTAAACGATAAGATCCATTCCCCAAGTTTGCTTTGACAATATAGGGTCCTTCCCAGTTCGGGCTTAAGGATCTATCACTTGGCTTGCGGGCTCCAGGCAGAATGAGTCGTAAAACCAAGTCTCCCACATTAAACCTGCAAATTCGAGCATATTTGTTATAGTACCTCACTATTCTCTGCTGATAGAGGGCTACCTTCAACCTGGCCGTTTCCCTGAGTTCTTCAAGCAGGTCCAAGTTTGTGGTAAGCAGCTGATCGTTATCATTTGGATTGAAGGTCACTCTTTGTTGTGAGGTGACTTCAAATTTAGCTGGGATCATGGCCTCAGACCCATACACCATTGAGAACGGGGTCTTACCAGTGGAACTGCGAGCTATGGTTCTGTAAGACCATAACACTTTCTGAAGCTCATCTACCCATGCTCCTTTCTTTGCTTCCAGTTTCATCTTTAGGGTCTGCTTGATAATCTTATTCACAGCTTCAACTTGGCCATTGGCTTGTGGATGGTCCACTGTTGAGAAGCTTTTAACGATCTTGAGATTGTTGCAGAACCTAAGAAACTGGTCGCTGCTGAACTGAGTCCCATTATCTGTCACGATCTGCTATGGAACCCCAAATCTGCAGATGATATTACTCCACACAAACTTTTCAATCTTTGTGGTGGAGATTTCTGCCAACTCCTTCGCTTCTGCCCATTTGGTGAAGTAATCAACTGCGACCATGACATGTTTGCATCTTTCACGAGCCATTGGTAGGGGCCTGATCAGATCCATTTCCCAAATCGCAAACAGCCACGGGCTCACCATTTGTTGAAGATAAGTCGACGGGGCTCACGGAACTTAGACAAACCTCTGACACTTATCACATTTTTTTACTAAGTTGATAGCATCCTGCCTCATGGTGGGCCAATAGAAGTCTTGACAAAGTGCCTTCTGAACTAGAGACAGCCTCCTAGCGTGATTCCCATAATGGCCTTTGTGTATCTGCCTTAGTACTGCTTCACATTTAGGGCCATCAATGCATCTTAACAGTGGAGCTGAGAACCCTTTCTTGTACAGTGCATCATCATAGATGCAATATCTGGTTGCTCTAGCTCATAGACGTCGGGCTTCCAGCTTGTTACTTGGTAGCCTTCCATCCTTCAAATAATTGAGAATTGAGCTCATCCAGGAATCAGGCTGCACAGTTATGGCCATCGTCATACTCTTCTCCTTTGTACTTGGAGCTGTTAGAAATTTAACGAGGATCGCCCCAAGAAAATCTACATCTCGTATGGTTGCGAGGCGAGCTAATGCATCTGCATGCGAGTTCTGAGCTCGTGGGATTTGTTTCATCTCGTACTTTTGAAACGCACCTAGCAGCTTGTGAACTTTCTGGAGGTAAAGGGTCATTTTCGGTCCCTTGGCCTGATATTCCCCCAATATGTGGCAGACAACGAGCTGTGAATCGCTGAAGACTTTCAATCGCTCCGCTCGCATTTCCTTAGCCAAACACAATCCTGCGAGCAGAGCTTCATACTCCGCCTGGAAGCCAAACCTTAGAGCACAGAGGATTTTGTGGCCTTCAAGACTGATTAGTAGAATTTCAGCTCCAGCCCTCTGCTCGCTGGATGATCCATCAACATAAAACTCCCAGGTTGGACCTTCAGAAGACCCAGCTTCATCATCCACAGGTCCTATAAACTCTGCAATGAAGTCTGCCAGAGCTTGAGCTTTAATAGCCGTCCTTGGCTTAAACTGAATATCGAACTGTGCGAGCTCCACTGCCCATTTCAACAAATGACCTAAGGTGTCTGCTTTCTATAGAACTTGTTTCAGTGGGTACTGGGTGAGGACTTCAATTGTATGAGCCTGAAAATAAGGCCGCAACTTCCTCGATGCGATCACCAGGCAATTAGCGAGCTTCTTCATCTACGAGTACCTGGTTTTAGCATCTTGCAGCCTTTTACTTACATAGTATACTGGAAGCTGCGTCTTTTCTTCTTCCCTCACTAGTGCAGCACTTAGAGCTTGTTGAGACACCCCTAAGTATAGAATCACCTTTTCTCTTTCTTTGGGCTTAAAAAGGAGTGGAGCTCGTCCCATGTATTCCTTTAACTGTTGGAAGGCAATTTCACACTGCTCTGTCCACTCGAAGTTTCTTGGCTTTCTTCAAAATATCAAAGAAAGGGATGCACTTGTCTGTAGCTTTCGAGATGAATCTGCTCAGTGCTGCGACCTGGCCATTGAGGCTCTGTACATCCTTCACCCTGGTTGGCGATCTCATGTCGATTAATGCTTTGATCTTCTCAGGGTTTGCTTCAATTCCTCTACTGTTGACCATGAAGCCTAGAAACTTCCCAGAAGCTACTCTAAATGCACATTTGAGCGGATTTAACTTCATCTGGTAGCTCCTCAGAATCTGAAACATCTCTCTCAGGTCGCGTACATGGTCACCTATCTGCTTGGATTTTACTAGCATATCGTCAACATATACCTCCATGGTCTTTCCAATTTGCTCTTCAAACATCATGTTCACCAAGCGTTGGTAGGTCGCTCCAGCATTTTTTAACCCGAAGGGCATCACCTTGTAGCAATATAAGCCACGATCAGTCATGAACGAGGTGTGCTTTTCGTCCTCGGGATTAATAGGAATTTGATTATAGCCCGAGTACGCATCCATGAAGCTTAGAAGCTCGTGGCCAGCAGTAGCATCCACGAGCTGGTCTATCCTTGACAAGGGGAAACTATCTTTGGGGCATGCCTTGTTTAGATCAGTGAAGTCGATGCAAGTCCTCCGCTTCCCATTCTTCTTCTTTACCAGAACCGGATTGGCGACCCAGGTTGGATAGTAAGCTACTCGAATGAATTTGTTAGCCAGCAGCTTGTCTATCTCTTTTTTCAATGCTAAGTATCGTTCCCCTATCATTGCCCTTCTCTTCTGACTAACTAGCTTGTGGTGAGGATCAATATTCAACTTGTGTGACATCACCTTTGGATCTATCCCCACAATGTCCTCATGATTCCATGCAAACACATCCAAGTTCATCTTCAGGAAGTCAATGAGCTGGGCTCTCAATTCCAGTGCTAAACCTCTACCTAGCTTCAGGCACCTTTCTGGATCTGCCTCGCTGACTTGAACATCTTCCAATTCTTCAACTGGCCCTGTAGCTTGGTCTACATCTACCTCGCGAGGGTCCAGGTCGTGACTGACTCTTTTCTCAATCATAGCTAGTGGCTCGCCCCCTAAGACCACGTTTACTTTCTTTCCTCTCATGCCCATCTTCACAGCATCTTCATAGCAGCATCTTGCTAAATGCTGCTGTAAACTCCTAGCTCCGACTTCTAAAGTCCCAATGTTAGAAATAAAGTTAGAAAGATAAAATATAATTCTCTACGTTTAATTGATTTAATTTCATAGCCTCCGAAATTATTCATTTAGAATACGACGAAATTCGTCGTATTAAAAAGTTTAGTAACGTCCCAATGAAAATTTAAGTAAAGAAATCCAAGATGTTAGTAAATGATAATCGAATTAAAATTCGATTAAAAAGAGAGAGTCAAGATTAATGAAATAAGCTTAGCGTTTTTAAAATAAATTCTAACGAAACGATAATTTAATCGAATAAGAGACGAAAGAGACTCGGAAGGATATCGAGGGGTGTTGCCGTGAGAAAGCATCAAGAAAGGAGATGAGAATGAAATTAAATGAGAGTTGGGGCAAGATGTAATTACGAAGAGTTGATTAGTATAAATATCAACCATTAGCTGAAATTTTTTCAGCAAAAACAAGTGCAGCTGTCGAGAGAAGAATCGAGAGAGTTCGAGAGAAAAAGAGAGAAGCTGTTGCGTGAAAGGAAGAAGGAAGATCAGCCAGCCATGAGAACACCCAGGACCAGACTTTAACACGCAAGAGCAAGAGCAGAACAGCAAGAAGTTGAGCAAGAAAACAGCACGCAGAAACAGGGTCGCGAGCTGGACGCGAGCAGATCTGTCCGCGTGAGGAACTGACGCGAGTTCGGGCAGGACAGCTCGCGTGAGGGCGATCCAAGGCAGTAAAACTGCAGTTTCTGGGCAGCAAAGGAAGAGGACGAGCAGAAGAAGAGAGGTGCAGGTCTGGTCGAGCAGAAACAGAGCAGAAACGGACGCAAACAGCAAGCGAAACAGACCCAGACGCGAGCTGGAACAGAATCGCGATGGGGTGCAGTGACCTGGTCGGCCAGGGAAGAAATAACCTCTCAACCAGCCTTCCATCCCCTCAATCCACCTCTTAGGGTCCCTAGTAAGTCATTCAAACTCTCCAAGCAAGCTCTAAGTGAGATTACAATTCATTTTTCTTTAACTTGCTGCTGAAACAAAACAGAAATTGTGACAGCTCTTGTTGTTGTTGTTGTTGTTGTTGATTTAGTTGATAGATTGCTTTTAAATCTTGCTAGAACCTCATGTCAGTGTTATGGATTCATGAGAGATGATTGTGGTGTGTAATTGATGCCTTAAAATGATGTATAAGGGCTGTTATACCCACCCTCAAAAATAGAACCGAAAATGGTGTTATTGCACACCAAGTGATTGAGAAAAGTCTTGAGTGAATTTTGAGCACTCCAATGACCAAGTGAGATTTAAGTATGTATTAGAAACTTGTAGGGCAGTAGTTAAACCTTAAAATTTCATGGTTTTGAAACCAATTTAAAGCCTCAAAGAGGTTAGAAAAATTTAGAGAAGTGTTTAGAGATTTCAAAGGCATTGTTATAGCCAAAAAAAATGTGATTCCCGAGCTCAAATTTGAGCTAGAGGAGACCTGACCATATTTGGCTTATTTGGGGGTGTTCTACACCTCAAATGATGCCTAGGAACCATAGAAAACCATAGGTTTTGGAACGGATCGAATCCGATAAAAATTGTACAAGTTATGCACAATACAGTGCCGTTAGAGCTTTGAGAAGTGAAACGGTTAGCTTAATGCAATTTTTATGACACGAAATGAGTTTAGTTAGTCATTATAAGTTAAATGAAGCTTAGTTATGAAATAAAATCTAGCGTCGCTAATCCGAAACCAAGAGTTTGCAAAACAGGCACTTAATTGCGCCCGAAAGTGTCCAAAACGGATGTTTTCCTTAGATTTGACATAGCAAACGATAATATTTCCCAATGAAATTTGTCGTGTGACTAGAATGTGATGTAAGTGAGCCATAGGAAAAAGAACGAAAGAAAACGGAGCCCCGAGCAGCAGGTTAACGTCTGTTCTGTCAAGGGCTGTCCATTTTAAATAAAATTGTGATTTTTCGTTTTAAGCCTCCAACAAGTAAACGGACCGTGTGGGGATATCCCTAGGGGTCCAAAACTAAAACTTTTCCACAAGAATCGGGATTAGAGAGTCTCGATGGAGTAGAAACAAGTTAGGAGGATATATAGAGAAAAATGATCTTAGTTGAGATTCTTGACCTTAGAGTTGAGAATTGAGTTTTGTTATTAATAATGATGAGAAAATATTGTGTAGGTGACGAGCCTCGTCGAGACGCTTGACACGGAGTGATGCGGCTTCTTCGAGGTAAGTGGTTCGCCACTTGTAGTTGCTTAGATTCCATATCAATCTTTTATTGTCAAAATGAATATATTAGCTAAGTACTAAAGAAAAATGAATGTGATTGTCAATATTGAAGTTTAAGTTGAAAGTTTAGATTCCTATGGGTTCTATCGCAGTTGAGATGAATGTTAAGTTGTCAAGAAAAGAATTTGAAATGAGAAAAGTGTTTAGAGGTTTTAAAAATAAAGAGTTTTGTGCTTTAGCGCTTGAAAAGTAAATTTTAAAACCCATGTATATTCCTTAAGATATAATGAGATTTAGTGCTACGTGACGATGCAGTAAATTCCGTCCGTAGTTGCTCAGATTAGAGAAAAGTTAGCACTACGCGACGATGCAGAAAATTCCGTCCGTAGTTGCCCAGTTTTATAGAAAGTATAAGCGCTACGTAGCGATGCAGATAATTCCGCACGTAGTTGGCTATTTTTATAGTTTGGCATTACTTGGCGATGCAGTAAATTCCGCTCGTAGTTGCCCAGAGTTTTAGCACTACAATTGCGATGCAGAAAATCCCGCATTGTAGTTGCTCAGTGATAAGCTTTAGCGCCCTACGTGCGATGCGGTAAATTTCGTAACGTAGTGGTTGAGATGACTTAGTAAGCTTCACGTTGGCGTTAGTTTTAATCGCCCGTGATGGTTAGAGTGTTTAAAGGATATACATGGGGGTTTTGAAAGAAATCATAAAACAAATGATAAACTGTCATGTTAGTGTGTAATATTATATCTTCGTTGCACTAACTTGTTTGTTTATTTTGTAGCTATTTATATTTCATTGTGTGCTACCGCGGACGACAGGACGTCATCATTTTGTTGTGTATATATAGGTGGGCAATTCATGACATGTGATGATGTAAAACCTTATGTATGAGATGGTTATGTAATTGAGAAACACATATTCAGATTTTGAAATTGTATATGTGTAAATATTCATGCATTTTATATATATGATGCATCTAGATATATTTTACATGAGTTCATACTTATAAATTGAGAATTGAGTGATGATTATTGCATGTTTGGGAATAAAGAAGTTGGAAGGAATTGAAGTTTTAGTCGAAGTGTAAATTTTTTTGACAGGTAAATTTTGGTTTATCAAAAATGCAGCCGTTATGCTGCCGAAAATTTTATAAAAATATTTGAAAGAGAATCGCGAAAAATTTTATCACTCCCAACTAATTTAAAAGAAAACTGAATTTTTGAGTTTAAACGAGTAAACCGGTTGAAGAAAATTAGGGTTAGCTTCTCGGATTTCTTCAATCCGACAAGTCGGTTTAGATAAGTCCGTTGAAGTGCCCGGCAGGATCCTCCAGACAAGAGCATAGATAAGGTCTGGGAAGGGTCCTGTCAGCTGCTCCCCTCTAACACATCTAATGCCATTGGGAGTTGGGAACTTGACTGTAAGAGTTCTGGTCGAAGTAACCATGTCCAACTTGTTCATGGCAAGTCTTCCTAGGACCACATTGTAGGCTGATGGGCAGTCAATTATCAAAAAGTCTATCAGAGTTGTCGCCTGACGACCTACCTCCCCAAGAGTCAATGACAGCTTAATCTGGCCCACTGGTACTATAGCATCTCCAGTGAATCCAAATAAAGGCTCTGGGGACGGTCTCATTTGTTCTGCTCGCAGCCCCATCTGGTCCAAACAGCTCCTATACATCACATTCACCGAGCTTCCAGTATCAATCATGATGCGCCTAACTTCGACATTGTTGATTTTAGCTTCTATAACCAGCGCGTCGTTGTGCGGTCAGATCACTCCTCTAGCATCTTCACCAGTGAATACAATTTCGTCGGAGATCGGTTTCGCCTTTTTTGCAGGTCCTTCCGACCCTTCAACCTGGAAAGTGTGATTCGCCTCTCGAACGTACCTCTCATGCGATCTGTTGGAATCACCTGCGATATGGGGGCCACCATGAATGGTAAAAATGGTTCTTACCGCAGGCTCATGATCTGGCTCGGAAGCCAGTTGGGGCTGTTGCTGATGTGTTGGCTGTTGTTGGTAAGGTCGCTCAAGCTGAGGTCGCGATCCTGCAGGTCGTTCCATATAATCTCTTAAGTGACCTCTCCTGATCAATTTTTCAATGGCGTCTTTCAACGCCCAGCAATTCGAAATATTGTGCCCAACCTCATTATGATAGGCAAAAAACTTGCTTCTATCTCTTTAATGAACATGGGCTCTCAAAGGATAGGGCTTCCCAAAATCTTCCATGTTCTTCTCTGCTGCAAAGATCCTGTCTTGTGAGTCTGATAGGATGCTGTAATGCTCATAGCGACCTTGACGCTGAGGTCACTCATTCCTTAGCTCTCTCCTTGCATTTTTAGCAATCTGATTGCTTGAGCCACTGTTTCTACCTTCTTTGTTCCTGCCGTTATTTCTCCACTTTGGTTGGCTGGAAGTGCCCGCTTCATTCTTCTTATTCTGCTTCTTCAGGCCGAAGGTCTCTTTCCACCTAATCTCCTTCGCAGCTCGCTCGTAGAACTCTCCCAGATCCTTCACTGGGGACTTATAAATGCTTTTGTACAGTTTCCTATCCTTATGCGGCCCGACTGAGATCGCTATCAGGATACTTTCATCTGACGGATGCTCAACATTTGCGACCTCGCGTCTGAACCTAGTGATGTATTCCTTCAATGACTCACCCTGACACTAGAAGATTGTAGCTAGGTGGCAGGATGGAGCGAGCTACCTTTTTAATGCCCTGTACTGGCCAACGAACTTCTGCTGGCATTCTTTCCAACTGCATATGCTGCGAACTGGGAGATTTTTAAACCACGTCCTCGGAATATCCCCCAAAGTTGCTGGGAATACACGACACTTTACCATCAGATTTCCTGTCTGTAGGTCCATCTGAACGTTAAAGGCGTTAAGATGGTCATAGGGGTCACTGTCCCCGTTGTATTGCTGAATGTTTGGCATCTTGAATCTCGGAGGGAGAGGCTGTGTCTCAATCTCCCTTGTAAAGGGAGTCCTTTCCCCATAGTACCCACGTTGCTCCGGGGCTCCAGGTCGTGCTTCCAACTGTTGGACCCTCTGAAGGAGCTCCTCTACTTGTGGATCTCGGAGCTCGTACCTCCTCTTGTGATCATGACTAGGGGCAGGATGCTCTGGATCATACCTTTCGTCCTCTTCGAACAGACCCTCAGGCTGATGGGATCTTCCCTGTCTCTGTTCATCATCAAACCGCCGAGCTGCAACTCTGGCTCTATCGTGCCCAACCTCTACCCGCCGGTTTCCATCCTAGCTCAACCTTACCACCAGGCTAGCGGGGCGTGCAACCTCCCTTTCTTCACGGACATGGTGTCCTCTAGCCCTAGAACTCGTATTGGAGGAGCGAGCTGAGCCCGCAGGTCGCGGGACTTCCCTTGCCAGCCTTGCAGGTACTTGTATCGTTTCATGCTGCTGGGGCACATGTCTTGGTGCCTGAACCTCGACTCCGGGTATGTACTGTACCTGAGCCTGCACCAACATGTTGACGGCCACTGTGAGCTGTTTGACCATGTTCTCCAATGCTTCTTACCTCTAAATCGGCTAATGGGGCAATTGGAACTGGCTGACGATGAGGTAGAGGAGGGATGCCTATTGCCGAGCCAATTGCCAGGCCATGGGACGTTCCTGCTACATGCATGGGTGCATCCTGCATGGGCTGCACGTTCTGTTGGGATTGGTTCATGCGACTTTCCGCCTGGTCATCATCTCCAAGATACCTGTTTGATCTGGTCTTTGTCATATCGAAAATCGATGAATTGGGATGAAAAAGATTGCAGTTTGGGCCCTCCTTCTAGCGCTAAAATGTCGACGTTGAAATTCAGTCGACGGGTAATCAATGCCCAATACCTGCAATCAATGTGAGAAAACATAAAAAACAAGAACAAGGCAATAAAGAACTGGGGATCAAATAGGGAATGCACAGGATTTTTAACGTGGTTCAGCAAGTGTGCCTACGTCCACGGCTGTCTCTCTAAAATTTTGCAGAGTGATAGTATCGTATTCAATGTCTATCTTTTACAATGGTTTTTAACCCCTATTTATAGGGGAAGTACCGTTACAATTTAGGAAATAATAAAATAGGAAGAGAATTATGAATTAATTACACTTCCTAATATGTTTGAATTAAATCAGGAAACTGCTCCTTAAAATCCGAGATAAGGTTTACTTGAATTTGAATTCGAATAAACTTCCATATCTGATGAGAGAATCACGACTTGATTGGGTAACTATCATATTTAGTGAGAGAATCATGATCAGATCAGACAACTGCCTATTTCTGAAAGATACTACATTTATTACGCTCTTGAGCGAGCAGCTGTCTGTGGCGGTCTCGAGCTGGAGCTCGTTGAGAGACGAACAACAAGCTATGTTTGTTGTGAATGGTGGAATGAGCTGCGACTTGGCTATGAAACGAGCTCATTGCAGCGAGCTGGGGAGACTGCTGGACCAAACTATAGAGCCCACAAGGCTTGGAATTGATATTTGGGCCTCATCTGATGGCCTTTACACTTGGGTTGACTTTATTGGGCCTAAACTGGGCTTTTACCAGCCGATTTAATGAGTCCGAAAAATACATATAACATGTAGTTTTCCATACTTTACAATTTAATTGATAAACGTGATATTCAAATTCCAATTATAATTCCTTTAAAAAAAGTCCTATTATATGTACAATCACTTCATGTAAAAGAATTTTATATAAGGAATTTAGTTGGTCAAATAATTTAAATTTAAATTGTTTGTAACAAAAGAGTAATGTTAGAGTACATCACCTCTATAGCACTCTATAAAGCATAATGTGTATCAAGTTTAACCATAGTGACTAGAATGTGTTAAAAAAAAATTTTATGATATTGGGTAGATATTGTTTTATTGTGGAAGCATATATTTAAATCATATTTACCAAGTATTGTAAATAAATTTCTCTCTAACATTGTGTATTGATATTTTTACCATGGAAGTAAATATTTAAAACATATTTATTAGATTGTGTTAGCAAATTGTTTTCTAACACTAGGTAGGTATCCTTTGATTGTGCAAGTTTATATTTAAACATTTCGTCTACAATGCATATAAATATAGGTACACTTGACATAGTACATTCTGAAATTACTTATTGTATTTATTATATTTGATTACATATTTTTTATACTTAATTAAGATCAATCTTCATTGAGTCGATCTAATATAATACGATTTGTTCATTTAATTGTAACCAAATATAATAAATAAGTAATCATATATAATAAAAATAATCAATAATTTTAGAATGCAGTTATACATTTATAATTATTTGATGTATTCATATTCAAGTACGTTGTAGTATGTGTTGTATTTAAAACATATTATGCTAGATTGTGTTGGCAAATTTCTCTCTAACATTGGTAAGTACTTTTGATTATGAAAATAAATATCACATTACTTATATAAGACGTAATTTTAGAAACTACTAGTAAAGAGGAATAGGGAAAAATTGTATAATTCTGAACCAGAGAATTGTCTATGAGAACTGTCTCTTGTAATCTGAACCAGAGAATTTATGATAGCTGACTCTTACTGTCTATTCCTTCGGTCTTACATAATCAAGGCCTTCCTCTTATCTCTATTCTTTTCTGTAAAGACTTGCCTCGGATCCCTTTATTGAACCTGATGAGGGTCCCTATGGAGCACCTCGACGAAACTCAATCGAACCCTCACTTTGGCTTGAAAAGGTCTTGTAGGGGTACCAATCTCATTTTAAAACTCTTTTCTGACGAAAATAAATAAAAGCTTTTCTTTTAGAGTATGTTAGAAGACAGTGTTATAAAAATTTCAGCAGCATAAGAGCTGCTTTTGAAAATGTCAACCTATAAATTTTAAGAAAATCACTTCTATAGCATGTATCTTTCTCAACTTCTGAGTCTCAAACCCTCATTTCCTCAATCAAACCCAAAAAAAATGCTTTCAGTTTGAAATAAACTTGAAAATAAAATCATTTATATAAACTTATAATATACATAAAAAATTTCATTTACAAAACATAATTCTCAAAAAGGTTTATAAACATTCAAAAGAAGTAATTTCACAAAATACATTGTAGTGTGGAATATGATGCATGCATAAGATTTTTAAAGAATTACACAAGTGTAGTAGTATCATGTTCGTGGCCAACCTACATGTCTGATGGAACTGTGTCTAAATGTTGGCTCTTTCCTTTACCTGGGGAGGATTTTTCAAAAAACATTAAAATAGAATGGTGAGTATATAACTCAGTGAGTGGGTATACTTTTTAAACAATGATTTGTTTTCTAAATATAGTAATATCTCTCTAAATTTTTTTTTGAAAATTAATGATTTCTCATTAAACTTTATAAAACTAAAAACTGATAAAGATAACTATTTACAGCTTTACTCTGAATATCCAATAATAATAACTTTAGTAAAGTATAAAATGTTTTGCTTGATAAACTTCTTTTGTTTATCAACTTTGCATCTATGGACTTGCTTTTCTTTTGAAACTAGCTAAGGCAACCCAGGGAAACTTGCTCTATCATGTCGGAATTTCTCATCACCACTAGAGCTTGAGAATGCTATCATGTATAGTCACAGATGTGGGAAACTCTGGGGTCATGATCCCCTCCCAACATCAAGCAAATCTACACTACCCCACATGTGCAAAAGGCAACTTATTGACTCAACCTCCCAGTTAGTAACTCTCCCAACCAACTTATCGTGCACGCTGAGGTACTTCGACCGGATCTACTAAGGATTAGGGTAAACTTTGCTTTTATAAATTCTTTTACTTTATTAAAGAGTTTTTAGTCACACTAGGCATAAAAATAATTTAACTTGACTAGAAAATTTTCATTCTTCAATGTATAATTCTCAATCGAAAATGCTACCTCTTTAAGGCGAAAGCCTAAATATTTGTAAGTATTTTTAGTATCTAATTCGCTCAACTTATTATTTTGCTTTAATTCTAAAATATATCCACATTTATAACATAAATCTAAAATCTTACGTGCATGATAAAATAAAATGAGCGCATGCTAAAAGTGTGATTATTTCAAATAATTAACTTGAATACTAAATTTCATGTTTGCAAATATAAATCTTCAAACCATAAAATACATAAAAACTTGAAAATAACCACACTCACTACTTGCTTCTAAATTAACAACTCATTCCTTTATGCTTTCCTTCGGATCACCGTTTTACCTACATTTAATACGAGCGAATTTTTGATTAGAACTTATGCATGCATTAACATTTAACTTCAATTATGGAAGGATATCAAAATATTCATTTTCAAGCAGTACTAACTTTAATAATTCGCACACAATATTGATACGAAGTTTTAACAACTACGCACAGAGTTCACTTTGATTTAAGCATAATTTTCATACTACCACGATAAACGAATATTTGAAATCATTCTAATCACTTTGATCGAATTTATACTAATCTTTACATCATTCATCCAATTCAATTTTTCTTATCGAAATTATATTCGAACATCCAAAAATATGGTGTAAATTCTAATGGACTTAATAAAACAACACACTTTTGAAATATTAAAAAGTTTTGTCGCGAGATGACTTTTTACCAATCCATGAGTTTTTTGGCAATTTTCATGCTAATTTTAACATCAAAACAGCCCATAGACACACAAATCAACCAACAAAAAAATCCCTTGCTTTGGTCAAATGCAAACCAACCCCTAACACTAACTTTTCTTCAATTTAAACCATTGAAATTCATTCTAACTCATCATATATCAAGGCAAAACGATTTATATTAACTAAACCATCAATTTCCATCCCTTCGCCAAACCTACATAAGCATTCATCATCAAATTTTCCATCAACATCATACTAATTTCACATGTAACACATCAACCATCACTTTAAGACATTAATCATTCAAACCCAAATATAATCCCATACAATCCATCCATTACACAATTTAAATCATGAAAACTAAAGCTTACATTTACAATACAACTCCAAATAGTTGGGTTTTTGCTCCTAGACTTTCATATAAACATGATGGACTTAAAAATCACTTGAATATGCTCTTAAAATCTCAAGATAGCTACTGCACTTCTACCTCTTTCTCATGGCAGAACACAGCTTTTCTTCCTCTTCAAACCAAGTAGAACTCTTGCTTCTTGTTTCTCTCCCTTACATGTGTTGATCTTTCAAAAATTGCACTCCAATCACTCAAAATAGTTGTTTATTTAGAGTCTCTCTCTCGGCAAAAACAGGGTAGCTCTCTCACTCTCTCATTTGCTCTCTCTCAGTTCCAATACACCTCTTAACCGACTGTGAGTTGCTCTTGTTTGTTTGTTGCATTTTTCTTCTTGTTTAACAATGAACTCTCGTGATTATCTCTTTTATTTTATTATTTTTTAATTCAACTTTATCTATCCACCATAAGATCATGCCACTTGTTAAGCATTCATTCATTCTTCCACTCTTTAATGCCAAGTGCCTTTTTCTCACCATTCCATGCATTCATTTCATTCTTTTAAAGTTCTATGCTAGAAACCATTTCTAGTCCATCTGGAAATTACATAAAAGTTAAATTAATACAATCGGAAATTTTACTAAAATTCAATTTACACCTATGGTCACTTTGAAAATCATTTCATTACTTCACAAAAAATAATTCCCGATCCTATCAGGGAATTTTATTAAAATTCAATTTACACACTCAGATACTAAAAATTATTTCATTTCTCTCTAAATACTATAAATGGGACACTAATCGAATAGAATACTTCGGTCTCATATACTTCGAATCACTTAAAATTTCTTCAAATAGACTTATGTTTGCTCTATTTTAGTTCTAATATTGCTTTCAAAATATTTAATTTATGAGATCTGTTTTCCAAAAATTATTACTCACATGGACCCCTTCCTGTCCGGACACGCTGTTCATAGGAAAAATAAATTATTTGTATAAAATGGAGTTTTAGGTTTTACATTTTCCATGAAACAATTCAAGAACAAAGTGGGATGTGTGAAACTAGTAGAGCATTACAGCTATGGATGCCACTTATTCCCAAACACTACTTAAAGAAAAAAGCAACTGTTTTAGCTACACAGTGTTTTAAAGAACGTTTTAGTTTCTTAATATTTCTTGCTTCTAGAGAAGCTTTCAATGCCCTACAATACTAAGAGTGGAGAGCATATATAGAAAAGCTCTGAGCAAATAAACAAATTACATGTCGTCATTGTTGATGATTTAGACCTAATAATTAAAATGGCCATTTACATGTTAGTTAACAGGTGGCTGACAGATAGAAGGTAAGATTTCTATAACCATTAAACTTTTACAGTTGTTCCAAAGATAAGATTTCTACAGGAATAATACTAACTTTTGACTGACTAGCATACTTATCGATGTTTGGAATCGGTCGACCTGGAGATTCAAAGGCCTGGACTGTGATTTTGATAACAAATGATAATTAATATTGGTTAAGGTCGGTAAGTGGCAATAAAGGAGATAAGATGTTGGTTAAGGTAGATAGATGATAGTAAAAAAACAATTAATAACAAAAGAAGAGGAGGAAGAATACAAGGACAAGGATTTTTTTATGTGGATTGGTAAGCGTGTCTATGTCTACGGATCACCTTGAATATATTTTAGTAAAGTGACAGTAATACTGATGTTAACTTGTTTTTTTACAATAAATATCTCCCCTATTTATAGAGAAAGAGAGTGACAATTGAGCGTTTTACACGCTAAAAATTATCATTATTTTCAACTTACTCTGACTTAGGCTATACTGCATTTATTGCTACTACATTAATCATTCTTACATTTCCATGCTTGCATTTAATGCGGATGGTCTGGCATTAAATGCATTAAATGCATAGCCGTCATCGCATTAAATGCCTCTCGGGAACTGTAGAGATGGAGTCGACGTGAAATTGGGGAATCAGGATGATTTGTCATCCGCTTCTTAAGGGATTTCTTGGAGTGAGCTCGTTGGTTTGATTCTGTTCGTCCTTACAAGCTAAAGAGATGTTGAGGTAGACTTTGGCATGAACGTGAACTGAGAATGCATTAAAGTGAATTTAATATAGGTTCGAGCTCGAAGCGTATTGAGACAGGCTTATCATAGGCACGAGCTAGAGGATCCAACAAGCTCGTAGTCGCAACTTGAGGGCTAGGCCTTATAAGCCTTTTGTTACTGTACTTATCTTTCGAGCTTTCGGCGGCTCATTTTCCTAGGTCGTGAAAACGGGCATAATAATACCTTTAATACATAAGACTAACAACTAGCTTATTTTTTTTTATTACACATTACTTCTTTCCTTTTGAATAAGTGGGAATATGCTTTTTCTTTTTTGATTGGATGGGCCCTTTCAAAGTGAGAAATTAGACAAATTGGTGAGGTCCCATGCATTTTCATCATTAAGATCAAGACATCCAAACATCTGGATATGATTAACTAGTTGGCGATGAGTGCAAGTGGGCCAGTTGTTAAATAAGATTGGTGAGTTATCTGTTTTATTCTGCCAAGTGCATCTTGCTTTTTTATAGTGAAGTGGTTTGTTGCTTTTAATCTTATCATATCTGGCCTTTGCTTTTTGAATTTCTAATTCCTGTTGTGTGTCAGGTTATGAATTAGAGAAAAACCATTTTGGATAGCCTTGACTGAGGAATTATGATGTGAGAGAGTCCATGTATTTGTCTTGTGCTTTTCTAAGTTGATCCATGTAAACTTATGGAAATTGTTGCCAAGGAGCATCATTTTCAATTGCTAGCCAAACTTCTGGAGGAATTGTTTGATTTCTCTCAAACAATATTTTTTTAATGGGTCGAATTTAGGCTGGGCAATTTGATGCTTTATCAAAAACTAGGACTGGATGTTGAGTAATGCATTCAAACTAGGGTTATGTAAAACATAATCCATCTAGTCGAATGTGATTGGACTTATGAAACACAAAGACTAACTAATGCTTTTGGGGATATTGATTAGGAAACCGAGTATAACATTAAGAAACTGGTTGAAACCATTGAAGAAAATGGGCAAGATGGTAAACTGGTTTGTCAGAAATATGTTAGTGCCCGTCAAAGGTTTTTAGTATGAAATGATTTGAGAATTCTATAGCCATATGATGAAGACTTAGCAGATACCAAAAGAACCAAAATAATTCTTCCCAAAATTGGAACAATGGATGATAAGTATTTATTGGAAAAATAAAGACTTTTGAGAATGTTGTGTGGGATGAACACCTAAAGAATATAAAAGACTCTAACCATGATTTTCAATACACTTCTGTTGGTAATGGAACATAAGGGTTTTGATTTGATGGTGAGGAAATTGGGTCTATAATAATGTTTAAAACTCAGGTGGTGTATCAAATTCTTGAGGTGGTGAATGCTGGGTGAAAAATATACTAGGACTATGTGAAAACATGTAACAGGATTGAATCCTAACTGTATTGAGTATTCGTTTTGGTCTAGAAAGATAATTTGTAAGTACATTTTGTTTACCTTTAATATGCTTGATTGTGAAAGAGTACTTACTAAACCATTTTGATCAATGGAGAAGTTGTTGATGAAGGACCTTCTTTTTGATGAATTGAAGCATTTGGAGGAATGATTTCATATCTGATTCAACAAAAAAGTGGTGTCCAATAAGATGAAATTCAAAATTATCAATTGCATTCTTAACAATTAAGATTTCTTTGAAAGTGGAGTGGTAATGGAGTTGATTAGGTCTGAACTTTCCACTTTGATGGGCACAAAGATGTTGAATGCCTTTGTCATCCTTTTCAAGTAACACTACACCCAAAAATTCTTCACTAGTATCAATTTGAAGAATTTTCTATCTGTTGAAAGGAGTTTAAGAGGTTGAAGATTTTAAGTGATTTGCTTCAGATTCTGAATTGATATGGTGTGGTTTTTTTTACCATGGTGGTAGTTGTTTTTGAGTAGGTCAAACAGGGGCTTTATGTATCTGGAGAGGTTAGGGATGAAAAGTTTGACATAATTGATGATAGTTAGAAACTGTTGGAGCTGTTTCTTTGAGGTCAAGACACCTGAAAAATCCTATAGTTTTTAGGCAATGTGGAGTTGAGGATGGTATTTTCCTACTATGATCTACATTCCAAGAAACTGTATGTGTTCTTATGTTATCTGCATCTTTTTCTCTGACAGCATGATTCTCTTTTCTATTACTATATTAACAAACTGGGAAAGAAGTTGAAGCTAACTTTGTTTGTCCTTTAAGAACAAGAGGATATCATTAATATAGACAAGAGATGAATGGAGAATGGGTTGAAAGATTTTGGTCATAGCCTTCTAAAAGAGAGAGGGCGTTACTTTGACTCCAAAAGGTATAATGTTCCATTGGTAAGGATGGTTTGGGATGCGAAAAGCTATTTTATATCGATCAGGTGGATGAATATCAAGTTGCCAGAAATCTGCTTTCAAGTCAAACTTTAAAAATAGTTTAGCATTATGGAGATTCGCAAACAAGGTATGTTGGAAAGATAAAGGAAACTTGTCATCTTGAACAAACAGGTTAAAAGATTTGTAATTTATGATAAGGTGAAGTTTGTCTCGAATTTGTTCGACTTGTTTGTTCATATAAAAGGCTTCACATGCCCATTGTGAATTAGAGGGTTCGATAAGATCTTGGGAATCAAGCAATTGACATTCTTACTAAGCAAGGAGAAGATGTTTAGGTTGCATTCTTGAATGACTGGTTTTTAGAGGGTTGATATGTTTAGTAAGTTGGAAAGAAAGTGACACGAAGTATTTAGGATTTGTTCAAAGAGGATTATTGCATTTGTGGAAGAATTCTGTATGGTTTTTTGCATAAGAAGTCTGAACAATCTGAGCTTAAAGTGGAGCAAATGGGTCATCAGAAAAAGAAAAGAGTTAGGATGGTTTGTTGAAGGTTGGAAAGATGATTCGAATCTAATTCCATTTATAAGGATTCTAAGTTTCGAAAGTTTAGAATAAATGTCAAAACCTAAAATCATATCTTTGCCTCAGAGTTCTGAACCTAAAAGTTTATAACACGTAAAACATCAAAGGAAGATTTGAATTTTGATTGGATGGTTGATCATGTTTATGGTGAAAATATCACTACTAATTGTTTGAAAATGTTCTTCATAGGATTTTCAGTAGTAAGAGGAAAGAATGTTATGATTCATAATGGATTTGGTCGCATTAATATTAAAGAAAGCAATGATATCTATGGGTTTAGAATATTTCGAAGGAAAGATTTGGATAGGAGCCAATGATATGGGAGTGATAGAGGAGATGGTCAAGGGAAGAGGATTCTAGATAGAGTAACATAACTCATCTGAACAATCTGAGTAACTATCAAAATCATCCATATCATACTGAAGGACTATTTCCACTATTGGTTCATCGTCAACAGAGAATAGACTTTTAATTTCATCTTCTAAAAAAGGTAGTCCTATAATCTGAAAAAGATGTTGAACCATTTTCAGAGATTTATTCTTCTTGACTAGGCAATTCTTGGTAAAATGGCCTTTTCTATTATAAAGGTAGCATCTGTTGGAAGCTCGAAACTTGGTTTTCTTTTTTTCTAAGAAAATGTCAGACTATGAATTTGTGTGGTTTATGGGATCTTCTGGAGTTATGAGGATTGTAAGTCTTATACATTTTGTACTTCTTATGATGAGTTTTCTTGTGAGGTTTGCATGAACAATCTTTGTTGGATTTGCACTCGATCTAGAGATTTGGTTTGTAACAAATCTTTAAGAGCCGCTTTGACCACTTTAAATAATCTTCAAAGTACTTTTTCTAGGCACAACACTTGTCTAAAGCATTTAAGACAAACTAGTAAATTTCTCCAAGAAAGGTTTGATTCAGTTGCTTGTTCTGAACTTGCTTCAACTCTGCGATTTCTTGACTAAAAGACTCTGGGATAGAAGCAAGAAAGGCTTGTTTCATGTTTGGATCATCCATGCCTTGTAAGATATGATATGTTTCGAGCATTTCCTTGTAAAGATGTCAAGATCTTTCCTTTTCAGAGAGCAACATTTCATCTAAAAATATTCTTCTCTCATTTGAGTTTAATGAGACTAGGGATGTTCGCAGAATTCATCATAAAGGAGATACAACGCTTGGTTGATATTTGTCATATGGATGAACTGCATCTGACGATACTGGTTTATATTGTTCCACCAATCACAAGGGATTCTAGCAAATCGAGTGGTAAACTAGGTAAGAACATGTTAAGCTTATGCACTAGGCTTAAGCATTTCAATTTGAAGCCATGCTTGGAATTCAAACATGCGACCTCTCTATTTGGAATGGGGAAGATCATCAATTGTAATGGTATGAACTTTTGCCGACGAAGATGTGGGCTATTAAGGATAAACCTTTGGTTGAACTTAAGGGTGGTCATCAGTTGTTTCACAGATTGTTTCTTCATTTGGATCAGTGACATGGGGTTATGTATTCATGAACTGTGTATGAATAGGGTTTGCGTTGATTGAAGTTTGAGTCTCAATTTCTGAATTTGTAAGAATATGAATAGATTCAGTATCTGTCTGTAGTTGAGAAAATTCTTCTAAGGAATTTCTTGAGAGGGTAAGTCATCAGATTTTGACAAGGTGACTAAAAGGGTATCCATTTGAGGAATTTGTTGAGTTGCCATTTTGGTTAACGTTTGAGATACCGGGTTTGAGAATGTCAACTACATGGGTCATTGTTATTCTAAGGAGTTCGGTTCTTTGGGCTTTTTCTCTAGGTGGGAAGTTGAAGTGGATGTTTGGGTTTGTTTGCCTTTTCATTTTAAGAGTTTTGCTTGTTGATACTACTCTTCTTTTTCTTTTCTCAATTTTGCATATAGCGACTCTAGTGTTCCAAAAGCAATTTTTGCACTTGTAAAGGTGTTTAGGGTAGCAAAAGGCTAACTATATTTGGAGAAAATAGGCATAGGCTGGTTCCACTTCGAATTGTCAAAAGGATTGTACACTAGTTGTAACGGTTGGAATTGTTATGAGTACTATCTGTAATACTCTTGCTAAAGAGAAGCAAGTTGAGTTTTCAGATTCCTCATTTCTACATCCTTTTGAAGGAAATTGGGTGAAAAACCTTGAGCGGTTTGAGTTAACTGCATTAACTCATTATGGAGTTATGCAATTTGCTTCTAGACTTGTTGGATGATGTTGGTTGTACGTTGAGCACTAGATTCAACTTGAAAAGTAACCAAGTCAATCTTTCGTTCAATGCGATGCATGACTCTATTTTAAGCCATAGCATTTTTAGATTGCCAGTTTAATATTGCTTCAACTTGAGATAGTGGTTTGGTTGATCAATCTAGTTAGATGGTCTGTGGAGGGATCACTTTGGCTTTTTTATTTTGGGATTTCAAAAGAGAAGGAAAGTCTCTTTCATAATTCGCTTAGGTGTTTGCAAGTGAGCTTGTGGATGGTTGAGAAGATGGTTGGAACATCATAATTGCTGAGATTGGAGCTGAAATTGGTTGTGGATTTTTTGCTATCCACTTTAAGGTTTTTTTGTAACAAGGCAAAGGTGTTTTGGGAGCTGGTGTTTTTGGGGGTGGTTTTGGTTATGGTTTACATGGTTCATCCCATTTAGGGTTGGTTGGTAGAGGGTATATTGGTGGAGTTGAATATTTGACTATGTAATCAAATTTGTCTAAAAGTTTGCCAAAAGTACCTAAAGAAGTATCACCGTCTAGATATCTCTTGTAAAGATTATTGTTACTACAATGGGACTTGGACTTCCTTTCGATTGGACATTCAGCATGGTAATCAATGAGTCTGATATCTTTACATCCTTGATAACTACAATCAAGTTCAAAAGGGTAATGTTTTGAGACTAGGTCAATGTAATGGAAGATAGGTTGATCGTTTGCTTCAAACGAATGAACTAATGGATCATCCTTGTCAGTTGCTATAGGGTTGATCCAAGTGACCATGAATTGTGTAGCAAGGCTAGCTAGAAGAGTACTAGGACCTATTTTAAGAAGATGATGGTGGATTCATTATTCTTCTTTATGGTGGATTCATTTGAGATGGATTGGTTTTGGTTGTTTGAATGTTGTCTTATAGCTCGTTACCCATTATTCACATAAAAGTTGAATGAGATCTTCTCTACTGATTTGTTTGGGAATAGATATATAGTGTAGGGTTTTTTAAGAGTCAACCGTGAGAAGAATTGCATTTGAGCTAGTAAGAAGTAATAGATCTATTGCATGATCTTGCAATCTCCATGTCATTTGATAGTGAAGAGTGGCTTAGATAGATCCTGCTTTTTGATAAGCATCTGTGATTTGTAATTGGACTTTTAAGGCTAATAAGCAAAACTCATCTGTGAGTGAGATGTTGAAATTAGGATACAAGGTAAGAACCATTGTTACTACATTGAGGGTTGTTTGAAGAGTTTTTATACAAGCATATATGTATTAGGAATGTCGAGTATCTAAGAGAGCTATTTTAATACAGATTAGAAGACCTTTTCAACCATGGTAAGTTATAGCTAATCTAACAGCATCAAAATGTATGTGGGTATATCCTTCTTGTTTCTATTGATTAATGGAAGCTTGAAGGATTTCCAATGTAACATATAGTTCTTGCAAAGTAGCTGCTAGAGGACACTAGTCAAACTTACTAGATTATATATGCTCTTTAACTAGATTCCTATTGGGTTTTACATAATGGACCCCGATTCCTATACTCAAGGCAGTCCGTCTAGTAACCTCATGGTAGCCTTCCAGTTGAAGTCTGCTTCGACTAAAAGGCTCCCAATTCTTTATAAAAAGCTTTTAGAAATTTCTTATTCAGCGAAAATAGGTGGAAAATTTTCTTTTTAAAGTACATTTGCAAAATAGGGTTTATAAAAATTTTGACAGCACAACGATTGTTTTTTTTTTTTTAAATTCCACTCTACAAAATTTCATTAAAAACCTGTACACTTCTATTTCAATACAATTTTCAACTTCCGAGTCTTAGGGCTTTATTTCAAAATCACAAGCAACCACAAACATACTTTAATTTAAAAGATAACTTAAAATTCATAAATCATTCATGCATATACATATTTTCCAAAAGAGTTGCATACAAATATATATATATATATATAATTGTTTCACATGTTTTCAAAAACATAAATATCATACATGTATAATTACAAATCTCATAGTAGTAGGTGACAATGATCGACTACTTTGGGGCCGAAGTCCTTACCATTGAAGTGTCTGCACTTGTACCTATCCTTGGGAGGTTTTGTTTATAAAATATAAAAATAAAGTGAGTTATATGAGCTCAATGAGTGTCATTCTTTTTTATTCAAACTACACTTTCTAAATAAGCTTCTCTAAAGGTTTAAAACATTTTATAACTGTTTCTGTACTATAGAACCAGAAGACATTTTCTGAAAACCTCAACTCACTTAACTGCATGTATAAACATTCAATATAGATATAATTCATACATAATGCAACCGAAATTTAATGACATGTTGAAAAACGAATTTCTTGATTTCGAAAAACTATTCCAAAGCACTTTTCAACATTGAACTATAACATAACAGCCTATATTATCTCATCTTTACTGTAAACTATGAAAGATGGTGACAATTACAAATTTTTTGAAAAATCTCTTTGTAAATAAAATATGTCAACCATCGTCGCCTAAATACCATATGGTAACCTAGGTATATGGCAGAGCGGAATCCAACATCGCTCTTAAGCAAAAATCCTGCATCGCTAAGGCCATATGTCCAATAACTAAGTAGCGGAATCCAACATCACTATGATAGCGGAATATACCCTGTACGGTAGCAAAATCTCATATTGCTACAAGCGAAACCCTGCATCGCTTAGGGCATTTTACCATTACTGGCAATATCCGAGATACCCTACAAGCGGAATCCCACATTGCTGCAAGCGGAACCCTACATCGCCTAAGGCATACTATAGGCTTACAAAAACATTTCCAAACAGACTACTTTTCATCACACAATGCATGCTTCGTGCAAAATTCAGAATTCCATATTTCATGCTACATTTTCAAAATCCATACAGAAGGTTTTCATACAAAAACTCATTTACAATAAAAATCAACTTTAAGCATTCAAAGCATGAATTTAATTTTGATATGTAAAATCGTTTCAAATAGAAATATACTCGTATCAAAAATATTTTGAAAGGACACTCATATTAAAGCATACTAAAAATGTATTTATCATTTCATAAAATAATTCACACTTACCTTATTCCATAGTTTGCTATAGAGCACAAAAATCAACGAGAAGGTTTCCTCGCCTCCACGTAATCTCTTCAAACTAACTTCAAATGGATTAGTTTCCCTTCTAGACATGTGCACAACTCTTGCATGTGTGGAAATTACTTAAAAATAGCCCTTAAACCTTCCAGGCAGCATGCTGTCCTTTGTTTTCTTCACGGTAGAGCAGCTTTCTTCTTGTTTCCAAATGACTTCTCTTGCTTCTTTATCTTGCATGCAAGCTTGTTTAAATCACTCTAAAATATGCTCAAAACCACCAACATGCAGCTGTCTTTGGTTCTGGTTTCTTGGCAGAGAGAGGGAGCTTGTGACCGTGAGTGAGAGAGAGAGAGCTTTGTGTCTTGATAAAAAATGCAATCTGTTCTCTTGCTCATTTCTTGTTTGTTTTCTCTTGTTTAACCGGGTGAAATGCTCACTCTTTCCATCCATTTGTTTATCTTTCACTTATATATGTTTTATATTGAGCATACACTTGTCACACTTCATCTTTATCCATCATACATTTGTCACCATCTCATTTCTCATGAAAACATGTGTCAACCATTTAAGCATTCTTTTTCTCTTTTCATGACATGTGTAATTCCGCTTTTGAGCATCCTTTCATATTTTCTAATATCCTAAAATGTCCTTCTTGTATTCGGAATCATCTCAAATCCATCTGAAAATTTTATTATAACTCAATTTCACATCTGGGAATTTTATTAGAGTTTGATTATATCGCTAGATTCGACCACTTTAAATTACTTTATTATCTCATAAATGAAATTATCTCCGAACTTCTTGGGAAATATATTAGAATTCAATTTATTATTCGAACGATCTTCGGTCCATCCGAGAATTTCATTAGAACTCAACTTACCCATCCGGACTTTCCTGAGAATTTTATTAATTATTACCGGACTATCCGAGAATTTTATCGGAACTTAATTTATTCATCCGGATCTATCTGAAATTTTTACTGGAAATTTAATTTCTCAATTGGGCACTTTAATTTATTTTATTTCTCCATAAATACTATTTACGGTACTAAACTCAAATAGAGTATTTTCGTCCAATAAACTTTGGATCACTTAAAATATCTTCAAATGGGCTCATCTTTAATCCATCTCAATTTCGTTTAACTCTAGTACTAATTCTGGGACTTTTGATTTTGTGAGGTCCATTTTCCGAAAATCATTATTATTTTACGAATTCGAAAATCACTATTTACTCAAAAATACTATTCATCCAAAAATACTGTTAATTGAAAAAATTTCATCTCTTATAAATAAAGAAAATTCTTGGCTTTACATTACAAGAGCTTTAATAGATTTGGGAAAAGAAGAGGTTGACTAGGTGAAGGCTAAATATGGGTTAATTAAAGGAGGAACCGTATCTTGAATTTGTTATTCATTAGAAAGATAAGTTATTTCATACAAACTATCTAACCTAGATAAGGAAGATCTAGACAAAGAAGGAGTAGAGATAGGAGTACTTATATTAGGAGAAGAAGAAGACGCCATGACCAAAACCTAAGAGGACTATGAGCGATAATACTTTGCATTGTTACCAAAGGTTTCAACTATTGCTGTAACATGCTCTCCCGGAATCTAGGTAAACCTCTAAAGTTTATCCCTATGTTTCGAATAGTAAAGTGATTAAAGTATTTGAACCCGGATAAATAATTATATTTTTGTAAGATTTTCAAATAAGTCCGGAGACAATCTACGATTTCGAAATCCAAAAATTTAGTACAACGAACGGACCTGGATAAATAATTGAATACTAATGAAGTTTCAAATATGAAATTAGATTTTAATAAAATTTTCAAATGGACCCGAGACGTTTTCAAATGGAAAAAAGGGGTTCGTGTGAGTAATAATTTTTGAAAAACGGATCTCTTAAACTAAAGTTTTTAAATTAATATTAGAATTAATGGAAACTAAAGCGGAGAGAAGATAAGTCCTTTCGAAGAAATTTTAAATAATTTGAAGTATATGGGACAAAAGAATTTTATTCGATTAGTTTCCCGCATATAGTATTTATGGAGAAATAAAATAATTTCCAATACCCGATTGTGAAAATTTAATTTTAGTAGAATTTCGGATAGGACTGGAAATGAGTTCATTTCAAAAGTAATATAATAATTGTTTTAGTGACCGTAAGTATTAATCGAATATAAATAAAATTTTCAGAAGCGTTAATTTAGTTTTCATATAATTTCCAAATGGATCGGGAATAGATTCGGATACGGAAATAGAAAAACACGAAAAGAATGCATGAAATGGTGACATGTGTTAAGCATGCATGAGACAAGAGGACACTTGTCAATGGAAGAGAGGTTAAATGAATGCATGGTGGACAAGTGGCAAGGTGATGTTATGAATGCATGACAAGTGTGTGGTTGATAGATGAAGTAGTGACACATGGCATGATCTTATGTTGCATATATATAAAACTGAAAATGAAGATCAAACAAATAAAATAAAATTTCACTCAGTCACAAAATCGAGAGGGAAACAAATTAGAACCGGTCAAAACTCAAAGTGAAAGAGAGAAACAAGAACACTTGGTCAACAAATAAATAAAATAAATAAAAATAAATAAAAAGAAGCAAAAGCAATTCGGTTTTTCAATGGGTGAGTTGTCGAGAGAGAGAGGACTTTTGTGTGTGTGTCCATGAGCTGCAAATAAGAGACAAAAGAGTGAAGATTCAGTTCGGTCAAAGGGAAGAATGTGAACCGAAAACATCAAAAGAGAATGAGAGAGTTTTATATGTGTGTGACCGTGAACTAACAAACAAAAGAGAGATTTATCTCGGTCAACCTTTGAAGCAAAAAAAAAAAAAAACAATCAACATCAAAAGAAGCATGAAGTGCACGGTCTAAAGGGTGTTGTGAGGCCGAGAGAGAGACCAAAAGAGACTTGAGAGTGTGAGTGCATGTTGTTGCCGTGAGTCAAGCAAGAGGACAGCAAGCTATTTGAAAGATTTGGAAGCATTTTTGGAAAGAATTCATCACATGCAAGGGTAGAGATCAAAGCTAGGAACAAAGTTAATCCATCCTAAAGTGTTTCCAAGAGGTTATTCAAGAATCCAAGAAGCAAAATCAAAACAAGGAGCAAAAGCAAGCAAGGAGTGGTGCACGGTCATCACAAGAAAACAAGAAAAGAGATTCGGTTGGAGACAGGAAGTGAAGACCAAATGCTTGGCAAGGGAAAATGACGTTGTGCTTGAAGAAAGTAGTCACATGCATGGAGGATTTGGCTATCTAGAAGCTATTTTCAACCCTTTCGAAAGGTAAACTTTAGTTCCAAGAAATTTTGTTAAGTTTTCGGATGAATTTTGTGAAAACATGCTTGGGTTTTAGGATTTACCACCTCATTGGTGTGGAGGTTGGTTTGTGTGTGAGATTGATGTGGAATTGGTTGTGGAAATATGCATGTATATTGGTATTTAATTCAGCCATAAGAGGATGTGTGTGGGTTGATTGAAATTTTGGTTGTTTTGCCATGATTTGGATGTGTGAAATACTTTAGAACATTAATTTATAATTTCGTGATTTGATGTATCGAAATCGATCGAAAAGGTCAAGTAGTATTTGTTAATGAGATTTGTATTGATTCTTGATGTGTGCGAGTGTAAAGTGATGTGAAAACGTAAAAAGAATAATGATAAGACCATGTGTTGAATTCGGCCAAGTGAGAAAGTGTTCGTTCGAAATCGTCGTTTAAATTTTTTTCGCATGAATTTAGTCTCGAATTGAAGTGCTTATAGCGTTTAAATAAGAAAAATTGCGAATGGATGTTAAATGTGAGTGATTGAAGTTAAATCAGATCAAAATGGGGTATTTCAAAATACTAGAATGGTTGAGTATTTAAGTGGATGATGCATGAGTTTATATTCGTATGAATTACGTTAGTCATGGCGAGGTCTTAAAATAGATTACGAAAATGTGAAAGTTATTCGAAGGCCATAAAGAATATAACCCGTTGATTAGAATTTAATAGTGAGCTAGGAAATCCAGGTGAGTGTCCTAACGAAAATGTTTTGAGATGGGATTATTTCTATTCATATTGAATTTGTATGTTGATATATATATTCATGTTGATGATTGTAAATTGATTTTTATGCGAAAAATAAGTTTTTCGAACGAGAACCCAATTGCATGAATTACTAAAAGTTTTCATGAAATGTGAGTTTTGAAATGAGAAACATGTATTTGAAATGATTTATAACATATGGTATATATTCTGAGATTTCCAGTATTGGTAGAGTACCCAAAGGCGATGTAGGATTTTGCCTGAGAGACGATGTAGGATTCCGTTCCCCGTATGATACATTTTAAGCTAGTTTACTAATTAAGACGATGTAGGATTCCGCTCCATAGTGATATAGGATTCTGCTACGTAATACCGGACACATATGGCCTGAGACGATGTAGGATTCCGCTCCGTCATATAGTATGACCTGAGACGATGAAGGATTCTGCTCCACCATGCATTTATTTTCTAATACCATGTGAATTGAAAATGACAGTGGTTGGCTTGTTTTAAATAAAAGTTATTCGAAAATGTAAAATTGTCATCACTAATGTGTTTCGTGAATGAAAAGTGAAAAAGAAAGTATGTGAATGCACGAATCACTCACATGTCGTCATTTGAAAAGCATATGAAAGTGAATGATTATATAAATAGTTATTTTTCAAGCTATTGCACTATACATGAATTATGATATATGTGAAAAATATAGATGATTATTCATGCTTTGAAATGTGTATGGTTTTCGGATTATGTATTCAAATTTTACAGTATGATTTTTATATATGAAATGAGTTTATGCAATGGTTTTTAGGGAGGTAATATTTGAAATGACTTGAATAGAAATACCTGACATTCATTAAGCTTATCTTGCTCACCTTAGTTTTGTTGTTTTTTTTATTTAAATTAAAAACCTCCCAAGATCAATACAGGTGCAGACGTTCAAGTAGCAAAGACCTTACATCAGGAGTAGCTATATACTTCTATCGAGTGCAACTGTGATTCCCTTAGTATTTCATGTATGATATTCATATTTTAAACATATGGAACGTTTTGTATATAATATAAACTTCATTCTTAAATTTTGTATATACATAATCATGCATGTCATGCTTTTGAGTTTGAATTTAATTTGCGTTGATGCATGTTTAGGATTGTTGTGATTTGTGAAAAAAGGGCCTGAGGCCCAATAGTTGAGAAGTAATTTATTTTGAAGTGTACAGGTCTTTTTAATGTGATTTTACAATGGTATTTTCAGATAACAGTCGTTGTGCTGTCAAAATTTTTATAAAATCTTGATCATAAATGTAAATTTTTAAATTGAAAAAGTTCTCACCCAATTTCTCTGGCAATCAAACTTTAAAAAGGAGTTTCAAAAAGGGATTTTCTAAATATACTTTTAAAAAGACTTAGCTTCACGGGAACCTTTCAGCCAGAAGGGATCCTGACTAGAGGGCTATTGTGGGGTTGCCAGACGGGTCATCTTGAGAGTAGGAGTTGAGGCCCGTCAATTGCCACCAGAAACACGTAAGTCGAAGTTATTGATTTCCAGCTGATATATTGTTCACTCAAGGAAGCCCAAAAGATAAAGGTAAACTCAAACAAAATTTTAAAATATGAGAAATAGACTAATGAAAGGGTGATATGAGAACTCAATTAACTATTGTTTTCTTCTTTAAGAGTGGAGAGGTAAGTGCCTGTGAAACATTGGCTTGCTAAATGAATCCACCATGAAGAAGAATAGTGATGGAACCATTACCATCATCTTCTCAAAACCAAGTGGTTGTGCTCCTCCAACCAACCTTGCAAGACAATTCATGATCACTTAGATCAACCTTATGGCAACTATTTACAAGGATGATCCATTGATTCATTCGTTTAAAGCAAACAGTCAACCTATCTTCCATTTTATTGACCCAGTCACAAAACATTGCCCTTTTGACCTTGATTGTAGTTGTCAACAATGTGAAGATATCAAACTCACTAATCACCATACTGAACGTCCAACCAAAAGGAAGTCTAGATTTCCTCACAGTAACAATAATCTTTATAAGAGATACCTAGACGATAATCCTTCCGTAGGTACTCTTGGCAAACCACCAAGAAAATTTGACTACATAGTCCAATATTCAGCTCCACCATTATATCCTCCACCAACCTTACATGGGATGAACCATGTAAACCACAACCAAAACCACCCTCGAAAAGACTAGATCCCAAAACACCTTTGCCCTGTTACAAAAAAGCCTTAAAATGGATTGCAAAAAATCCATAATCAGTTTTAGCTCCAATCTCAATAATCATGATGTTCCAACCATCTTCTTAACCATCCACAAGCTCACCTGCAAATACCTAAGTGAATTATGAAAAAGACTTTCCTTCTCTTTGGAAATCCCAAAATAAAAACCTAAAGTGATCCCTCCATAAACCATCCAACCAAATGGATCAACTAAACCATTATCTCAAGCTAAAGCAGTATTGAACTAGTAATCTGAAAATGCAATGGCTTAAACTAGAGTCATGCATCGCATTGGACAAAAGATTGAATTGGTTACTTTTCAAGTTGAATCTGGTGCTCAACGTACAGCTAACATCATCCAACATGTCTAGAGGCAGATTGCTCAACTCTATAATAAGTTAATGCAGTTAACTCAAACCACTCAAGGTTTTTCACCCTATTTCCTTAAAAAAGATGTAGAAATGAGGTATCTGAAAACTCAACTTGCTTCTCTTCAACTAGAATATTACAAACAGTCCTCATAGCAATTCCAACTCATACAACCAGTGTACAATCCTTTTGACAATTCCATATGGAATCAACCTATGCCTGTTTTCCCTAAATACAATCAGCCATTTGCTAGCCTAAACACCCTTTCAAATTTAGAAATTGCCTTTGGAACAATAGAGTAGCTATTCACAAAATTGAGAAAAGAAAAAGAAAAGCAGGATCAACAAGCAAAGCTGTCAAAGCAAAAAGGCAAACAAACCCAAACATCCTTTTTAACTACTGACCTAGAGAAAAAAACCCAAAGAACCGGACCCCTCAAAAGAACAACGACCAATGCAGTTGATGTTCTCAAACTTGGTATCTTAAATGTTAATAGAAATGGCAACTCAACAAATTCCTTAGATGGATACCCCTTTAGTCACCTTGTCAGAATCTGATGACTTACCTTTTCAAGAAAATTCCTCAAAAGAACCACAGGACAGATATTAAATCTATTCATATTCTCACATATTCAGAAACTAATACTCAATCTTCAATCAACACAAACCCTATTCTTACACAATTCATGAATACATAACCACATGTCACAGATCCAAATGAAGAAACAATCTCTGAAACAATTAATGATCACCTTCAAGATTAGCCAAATGTTCATCCTTAACAACACACATCTTCATCAACAAAAATTCATACTTTTACAATTGATTATCTTTCCCCTTCCAAATGGAGAGATCGCATGTTTGAATTCCAAGCATGGCTTCAAACTATTGGTGCACAAGTTCAACATGTCCTTACCTAGTCTACCACTCGATTTGTCGGAATCCTTCCTGATTGGTAGAATAGTTTAGGTCAGTATCGTCAAATGCAATTCATCTAGATGACAAATATCAACCAAGCATTGTATCTTCTTTATGATGAATTTTGTTAAGTTCCCTAGTCTCATAGAACTCAAATGAGAGAAGAATATTTTTAGATGAAATGTTGCTTTCTCAAAAAGAAAGATCTTGACAAACACTATAAAGAAGTGCTCAAACGATATCATGTCTTACGAGGCATGGATGATCCAAACATAATCAAGCCTTCCTTGCTTTTATCCCAAAGTCTTTTAGTCAAGAAACCACAGAGTTGATGCAAGTTCAAAATAAGAAACTAAATCCACCACAACAAATTGTGATTTTAGTGACAAAATATTTGGTTATGAGTTTATATTTCGTCACTAAAAATATACATATAGTGACGACCATTCATATTCCTTACTATTGATTTGAATTAGTTACCAAATTCTATTTCGAAACTATATTTTTGTCACTAAATCCTTTATCCTCCTTTTAGTTATAAAATATTGAGTTTTGAATTTAAATTTTCTCACTAATAGTATAGATGTATGGTGACGACCATTCACATTCCTCACTATTGATTCAAATTAGTTACCGAGTTATAGTTCGAAACTATATTTTTGTCACTAAATCTTTTATCCTCATTTTAGTTATAAAATTTTTAGTTATGAATTTATATTTCCTCACTAATAGTATAGATGTATAGTGACGATCATTCACATTCCTCACTATTGATTCAAATTAGTTACCAAGTTATATTTCGAAACTATATTTTTGTCACTAAATCCTTTATCCTCCTTTTGGTTATAAAATTTGTAGTTATGAATTTATATTTCCTCACTAATAATATAGATGTATAGTGATGACCATTCACATTCCTCACTATTGATTCAAATTAGTTACCAAGTTATATTTCGAAACTATATTTTTGTCACTAAATCTTTTATCCTCCTTTTAGTTATAAAATTTTTAGTTATGAATTTATATTTCCTCACTAATAGTATAGATGTATAGTGATGACCATTCACATTCCTCTTTATTGATTCAAATTAATTACCAAGTTATATTTCGAAACTATATTTTTGTCACTAAATCCTTTTATCCTCCTTTTAGTTATAAAATTTTTAGTTATGAATTTATATTTCCTCACTAATAGTATAGATGTATAGTGATGACTATTCACATTCTTTACTATTAATTCAAATTAGTTACCGAATTCTATTTTGAAACTATATTTTTGTCACTAAATCCTTTTTCCTCTTTTTAGTTACAAAATATTTAGTTATGTATTTATATTTCCTTACTAATGGTTTAGATGTAGTAACAATAATATATGTCATTTACTAAATCTAACAAAGTTATTCAAATTAGTTACTACTATTTATTTCATGCCTAAGTTTTTGTTACATTATCTATTCTCGAGCTGTTAGTTATAAAATATCTGGTTACAAATTTACATTTCGTCAGTAATAGTATGGATATTGTAACATCAATTTAAGTCCCTCATTAATTCTACAAAAGTAATTCATATTTAATTATCAAAATATATTTATGACTAAGTTTTTGTCACTACTATGATTTTGGTTCTTGTTTATGGTTATACTAAAATATATATATATATATATTTAGTTACATAAATTTAGACTTCTTCAGTAATAGTATGGATATAGTAACAGAAATTAAAGTCCCTCACTAATCCTATAGAAATGATTTATTTTAATTATAAAAATATTGTTTATGTGTACATTTGTGTGATCACTATCATGGTTTTGGCTATCTTTATGATCATTGTTCATGGTTTTAGTAACCCAAAAAAAAAAAAGTTATGAATTTATAATTTATCACTAAAAATAAAGCAATAGTGACAATCATTCACACTTTTCACTAATTCTAGGAAACTGATATGAATCAGTTATGAAAGTTAGTTTTGTAACTATATTCTGGTCACTAACTATTGTCTCTCCCTTTCAATCAGAAAATATTTAGTCACAAGTTAAGAAATTTTCAATTAGAATTTATTTGTTTTAAAAGACTGATTAAGTTAAGTTGTTAAAGATATTAAACAAAATTGAAACGTAAGATTGCTAGTAAAATGAAAGAAGAAAATTAGACTTCAAAAACTATTATTTTTATAATACAAACAATTTACTCAACAATTGTAATTATTACAGTGTAGAAGGTCATAATTTATTTATATTTTAGTGAAATGATAATTATAGTAAAATGAAAATTATTTACAACTAAAATAGGTTATGTATGATTTATATACATTTAATTTTTCATAACTTTTATCATTTTAAAGATACTTATATTAAATTTAACAAAAATGTGAAGTTAAAATAAATCACGTAATATAACGCTCAAATGCTATGTATTTTGAGGGTTATTTATTTTATTAAAATTGCTAATTAAACAAAGAGCAAACATAAGCAAATTAAGCATAAATTTTTATAGAGGAAATGGTCATTGATAAAAATTAGCTACAAATATATTGCAGTTTATACATTCTTATAAAAACCTATACATCATCTGTTATAATTGTTTTTGTAAGAAATAAATATAATCTTCTCATTAATCACTCTTATCATTTGATGAAATGTATTCATCCTCATTTCCCTCATTGTTGAAAGGATCATTATCTGAAGCACTATCATCATCCATAAAGTTACCACTAACTTCATTTTGATCTTCAACATCCACATCCACATCTATCATATCCATATCATTCCTATGTAACATATTGTCAGTGTATTCTTCATTAATATTAATAATATCTTCTGATTGTTGTTGCTGAAAGGGATTGTCAAAATCAAACTCATCTTCCTTTTCTACTTCCTGTTCCAATACATCATAATTCCCTCAAGGTTGTGATTTATCAACAACTCGCCAATCATTCCCCAACTTCATGTCATTTAAATAAAACACTTGTTGTGTCTAACATGCTAAAACAAATGGATCATTCTTGTACCATGTATTGCTTATATTAACACTGATGACATTGTGTTCATCTATTTGAAATCCTTTGGTACCACTAAGGTCCCACCAATCACATTTGAAGATGACAACTTTATTTTGTCCAAGATATGGAACTTTGATGATTTCTTTTAACACTCCATAAAAATCAATATTCTTACCTCCATGTTCTCCTTTCACCCAAACTCCACAATTTTGTGTTCTTCGATTATAATCACGATCTTGTGTATGAAACCTAATCCCATTGATGACACATCCATTGTATCTTATAACTAATTTATCTGGTCCATTGGATAAATTTTTCAAATCTTCAATAACTTCAGTTGCTCCTTCACATTCCAATTGTTGCACCTATGTATACAATAAATAAATTAATCATAAAATCAATTTAATTAATTTATTAAACTTTTAAATTTAATATATGAATATTAAATACTTACACGATTTGAAAACCATTTGTGGAACTCCATCTCTTGCTTCCTTTCTACATTTTTGACACCATTTCTCTCAAGTTCTGCTTTGTGTTCCCTATATGTCAAATGCACATTAATGATAAAAATAATACAATCATTTATGAATTTTATAATAGGATAATAAATATGAACATATCTTACATTATATACCGTTGCACTTCATCACAATTATTCAACACATACCACCTAATCTTTGCCCAATCAGATAGATTTAACTCATCATATATTGGTGCCCCTAAAAAGCGAACATTTGATCTAAATATAGATAAGCGCTCCATCTGATTTGCTTCATCTCCATCATAATTTCGCTCTAGTCAATTAAATCTTGTTTCAATACCATGAAAGTACATTGAATAGAAAGTTAAACATTCATGGTCAGTATAACCTTCTGCTATTGAGCCTTTTGGATGGGCTTTATTTCTAACATAGGCTTTTAAATTATGCATTTTCCTGTTAACACACATAAACAAGTTTAATAACCTTAAGAAAATGATAAGATTATTTATTGACAAATAATAAGAATTTTTACAATAACTAGGTATCATTACCTTTCAAATGGATACATCCAACGATATTGAGTGGACCCAGCAAGTAGTGCCTCATGAGCTAGATGAATGGGTAAGTGGATCATAATATCAAAAAAGGATGGTGGAAATATTTTTTTCAAATTTGCATAATATCAAGATTATGTCTCTATCAAGTCGTTCCAACACGTCCACTTTCAAAGTCTTTGAAGTTAATTCCTTAAAGAATAAACATAACTCAATTATCATTTTACGAACATCCCTTCGTAAGTAGCCACGTAATGCAATCGGAAGTAATCGTTGTAGAATAATATGACAATCATGGCTTTTCAATCTAGAGATCTTGCAATCCTTAGTGCTTACACAACGTGATATATTTGAACCCATGCCATCTGGAAGTTTAACTGAATTTAAGAATTGACATAAGTCTTTTTTCTCAGAAGATGACAACAAGTAACAAGCTGAAGGTAGCTTAAGTTGACCATTAATACATATAGGATACAACTCACGTCTTATTTTCATGTCCTTCAAATCAAGGCAAGTCTTATAAGTGTCTTTTGTTTTTCCCTCAATGTTCATTAATGTCCCTAAAAGACTATCGCAAACATTCTTCTCTATATGCATCACATCAAGATTATGTCGTAATTCAATGTTTTCCAATATGGCAACTCAAAAAAAATGCTAATTTTATTCCAATTGAAATAATTATCTAGACATTTTCTCTTCCTTTTGAGAACAAGTTTCTTTCCAAAATATGGTTGTTTTACATAAGACAATTGTTTCAGTAGCTCATCATTTGATAAAAACTTAGGGATTGACCCATCTTCTATCTTGCCATCAAAAACTTTACTTCGATGCCAACTATGATGTGTAGGCAAAAATCTACGATGACGCATGTACACAGTTTTTTTTCCATACCTCAACCATTTATAATGTGTGTCTTTGTTGCATGAAGGACAAGCTAGCTTCCCTTTTGTACTCCACCCAAACAAATTTTCATATGCCGGAAAATCATTGATTGTCCATAACACGGTAGCTCGTAAACAAAAATTTTGTTCAGACACTACATCATATGTACTTACACCAACATTCCATAATTATTTCAATTCATCAATTAATGGTTGTAGATATACATCAATATCATTCCCAGAAGTCTTTTCTCCGGGTATAAGCAATGACATCATGAAAAATGGATCTTTCATGCATTTCCATGGTGGTAAGTTATATGGGACAACAAAAACAGGCCACATACTATAGGATAGACTCATGTTCCAAATGGATTAAATCCATCACTTGCTATTCCTAGTCTAACATTACGTCCGTCCAAAGCAAATGACTTGTGCTCAAGGTCAAAGTGTTTCCAAGCTTCTAAATCAGCTGGATGTCTTAATATTCCATCATCAACATGTTTATCCTTATGCCATCTCATATCTAAAGTTGTCTTTTTGGAGATGAACAACCTTTTCAACCTTGGAATTAAAGGGAAGTGTCTTAATACTTTAGTAGGCACCCTTTTACTCTTGCCATCATCATATACGTATCTAGGAGCATTGCATTTTGGGCATTCATTTTTTAATGCATTTTCCTTCCAAAACAATACACAATCATTTTTACATGCATGAATCTTCTCATAACCAAGCCCTAAGTCACGAATAACCTTTTTTGCCTCATAGTAAGTAGCCGGTAGAGTCTCACCTTTTGGGAATGTCTGTTTAAGTAAATCAAGCAACATTGTGAAAGACTTATTGCTCCAATGATTTAATGTTTTTAAGTGAAGCAATTGATTAAATAATTTTTAATCTTTATAAATAATTTATTAAATAAAGTCAAATAAATATTATAATAATATCCAATTTTTCATATTTATAAATTATAATTAAAAGCTATTAAAATAGGAAAATTATTTCAAAAGGTTAAACATCAAGTAGTACCCTAATTACAATAAAAAAAAAATTCCTGGTTATTATTATTATTATTATTATTATTACTATTATTATTATTTATTTGAAGATGTAAGGGCAAACGCAATTTGGGGCCAATCAGTGCATGTGCCCATCTTAGAATTTTAGAAAAAATTATATCATTTTCAAAGTAAATAGATTCAGAAAGTGTAGTATGGTAGTGGTGTGTAAGGCTTGCCTTGGTATTAATCATCGCTAGGGTTCAAACCTCGCCAAGCTTACTTTTTCACATATTTTTTCAAAAATAATGAATGGTTCGTGTATACATTGTTTAATCATTTTAGTAATTTTATTGAAGGATGATAGCTGTTTTTTTTTTTTTTTTTAGTAATTAATTTGTAATTTATTTAGAGCTTAAATAGGAAATCAGTTTTAATTTATTTAAACAATCATATTCCTAACTCAATTGATAAAATAAATTAATTTAATTTGTAAAATTTTATTACTTATATTTATTTTGTCTTTAAATAAAATAATTGGTATTAAATTTAATGGTTTAACAGACAATGGACTAATGAAAAACGTTACTTCATGACTAAGTATAGTTTAAGATGGATGAGATGGAATTATTAATATTTAAGTAATCTAACTTCATGAAAAACATTAGAAATTTTCAATGTGTAATATCATATGTGATGATATTTGCTTATTATCATATGTGTATTATGACTACCCATTTTTTGACATTAAATTACTTGGAAGTTACTTTTTTCTTTTTTTAATAATTGAAAGGCTATCAGTAAGTGATATTAACAAATGTCTAATGCAGTTTAATCATTATCACTTCAATGGTGAATGTTGATTTTTTTAAAAACAAATATTATAAAAAGGAATTGTACATTACTCTTTAGTATTGTTGGAATAATTTTCAAATTAATGTAACATATGTGTTATATATGTACGAGAGCTTCTAGTTTTATGTGTTTGGGAGATTCTTCAAAAAAAAAAAAAAAAACAAAATTACACAAAATGTTGACTACAAACAACTTGTTTGAGTTTTAGTTCCCAAAAAAAAAAAGTAATCTAACTTCATGAAAAACTTATTAATAATTTTCAGTTTAATTATAAACTGTTTAATCATTTATATAATTTTATTTGAGGATAATAATGGTTTGTTAAAATATATTAATTTATTTATAATATAGTTACAGTTTAAATAGGAATTAAGAGTTACAGTTTTAATTTGATTAAACAACCCTATTCATAACTCAATTGATAAAATAAATTAATTTAAGTTATACAAATTTATTAATTATGAATATTTTGTTTTTAAATAAAATAATTGGCATTAATTTAATAGATTAACCTATGATGGAATTATGATAAAAGTAGGATTTTTTTTTTCAGTGAAATGCTTAGCAAAGAAAAGTGGCGGCAAACAACATTTTAATTTGGCGCCTAATGATTTGGTTGGTTACTTCATCACTTGGTTTTTATCGGTGCCTAATAATTTGGTTGGTTACTTGGTTAAGTTGATGACATATGACTATCAGAGCATCATAAAAGTCAACTTGAAAGCTGTTAAATATTTATTACGTCCTATAAATTAAAGCAATTTCATTTCCAAAACCTACAAATGCTTCTCTACTGCATCCTAGGCTGTTTTTAAATATAAAGTTGATTCTTTCAATGGTCAATTAACAACTTATTAATTAAATTTAATTATAATATAATCATCTGGTTCAGGTCAAGAGAAGCTTTTATGTTCATTTGAATAGATAATTTGTTTTTTTTTTTTATTTTATAATTTGTTTTTTTTTTTATAATTTTTTGTTTATGATGTATTTGAATGGAAAGGTTGTGCCTTTATCTATTTTACTTTAAAAACTATAAGGAAAAATATATATATATATTTGATTGATTCAAATAAAATATGATGTTATTGTAGGGAAAAAACAACAATTGTTTTTATAAAATTAAGATTTGCGAAACATTGAGTTTTAAAAATTTTTAGAAAACTCAAGAACCCTAGATTTATAAAACAATGAAATAAAATAATAAAACTAAATTAAAGATTGAATCTTATACCTTTTGTATTGATATCTGTGGATTGCTCACCACCTTACCTTCCTTGATATGACTCTACACCAAGAAACAAGTGAGTGGGCATAATTATATAGAATTGTGCTCACTTTCTGTTGATTTCTTTTCTTAAAAGAACAAATAAATTATATAAGATGTGAAAATAGGTTTTTGTTTTAAATAACGTAAAACAAAACCTAAATATAACTTCTGTTAGGAAAAGAATACTATTTCTTTTCTATTTATAGGCAACCAATTAGGGTTTTAATTAATCAAAATTAATATTTAACCCAAAGTTTATTGAAATTAAACTTTTGCCCATATAACATAATTAATTCAAAATTAACTCATGTTATATTTTGAAATCAAACTTGTGACCTATAATTAATTTATAATTAATTTATACTCGGTCACTTCTAAGAATCGAATTCAAGACTTCTTATAAAATTAATTAAATAATTATTAATTCATAATTAATAATTTGAATAATCAATATTATTCAAATATCAAGTGAACACATATTTTGTTACTTATGTAACAACTATAATTGAACGATCCAATTACGATATTCTATATACACGTTTCCTATAGTGAAATGAGTTATCAAGGGAACCCGATGAACCTATAGTTTTGAGCTCCAATAATATCGGAATTATTAATTAAACTCTTTAATTAAATAATTCACTATTATTAATCTTAGAGTTACTCCACTAAAAACCTAAGATTGCACTCTCAAAACTGCAGATGTTTTTATACAATTTGAAATTTTCAATGTCCATTGATATAATCACTACATATGATTTGACCCTCCACAAACAGTTCATAATTAGAGCTAGGTTAAAATGTCCGTTATACCCTTCTAATTATATTTTGATCCTTAAGTACCATTGATTCTCTAATGAACGATATATTCATAACTACTTATGAATTTATCTTTGTGTTTACATATGAACAGAAAGTTGAGCGCTCTTATTATTCAAGACCTAAATCAACACTTAAGAGAACTATTTCTCTGCTTCTTGCAAAAAGAAGTGGATTCTACTATTGTATAGAATGTTCTCAGCTACTTACTAAATCATATCCCCAAAATACAAAGTTATTGATCGAACATCTATATCGATCTCACCCATGTAAATCAAAGGACATAACTCAACAAGCAGGAGTCCATAATATACTCAGGATTAAGATCAATTCATATATGATCATCTAGTCAATAAATATAAATCTCTAAATTTAACGGATATTTATTAGAAACTCATATTTATTATGGTCCAGTCCTATATAATCTTTATTATATAAGATGCTTACATTTCCATGTCACTACATGAATAGTCTCAGATAAAATTATTGTACCGAATACGAAATGGACCGCAACTGTAGATTTACCACAAACAAAGTACCCAGTTTCGTTTGCTTTCTACGGACTCTTTAGATTACTTATCTCAAACTAAATCCGCTTGAATATAACACTTATACATTTAGTTTGAAAATACATCAATAATCAAGGATGTTTCTCATGATATATACAATTTTTTGCAAATACAATGGCTCCACTACCGAGAGTAAATACTAATTCGGACGTGGATTTTCTAAAATCCTTATCAGATTGAAAATCAGAATCTGTATATCCTAATGGGATCAAATCCTCTCTAGAATATACTAGCATATAGTTTCTCGTTCTCCGAAGATATTTAAGAATATGCTTTATAGCCACCCAATGATCAAATCCTGGATTAGATTGATAAGGACTAACTATTCTCACTGAATAACATAAATCCGATCTCGTGCATAACATAGCATATATGAGACAGTTTACTGCAGAGGCATAGTGAATCCGTCTCATATCCTCAATTCCTTGAGGTGTCTTAGGACACTGTTCCTTAGACAAATGAACTCCATAACGAAAAGGTAAAAACCCTTTCTTAGAGTTCTACATCGAAAATCGCATAAGAATCTTATCGATATACGATGCCTGAGACAGCGCTAACAGTTTATTCTTGTGATCTCTTATTATTTGGATCCCAATGACATAATTGGCCTCTCCCAAATCTTTCATTTGGAATTGGCTAGCGAGCCAGCTTTTTACATCTGACAATACTCCTATATCATTCCCAATGAGTAGAATATCATCAACGTAAAATACAAAGAAAACCATTTTCTTATCGATAATCCTGTTGTATACACAAGGTTCATCGATGTTTTGCTCAAAACCATAAGACTTGATCGAAGTATCAAACCTAATATTCTAAGATCGAGATGCTTGCTTAAGTCCATAAATGGACCTTTGCAACTTGCAAACCTTTTGCTCTTGACCTTGGGACACGAATCCCTCTGGTTGTACCATATAGATACTTTCATCAAGACTACCATTCAAAAATGCAGTCTTGACGTCTATTTGCCAAATCTCATAACCAAGACATGCGACAATGGATAGAAGAATCCGAATGGACTTAAGCATAGCTACTGACGAGAAAGTTTCCTTATAGTCAACTCCCTCTTTTTGGGTATAACCCTTTGCCACTAGTCTAGCTTTAAAGGTCTCTACCTTTCCATCCACTCCTCTCTTCCTCTTGTAGATCCATTTACAACTTATGGGTTTTATCCCATCTGGTTGATCCACAAGTTCTCAGACTGAGTTAGAGTATATAGACTCCATCTTGAGATTCATGGCTTTAAGCCATTCCTCCTTATCAGAATCCTCCATTGCATCTTGATATGTCAATGGATCATCTATACTCTCATCGGAGATAGCGATTTGTGCCTCTCCAATCTCTCTGTAGCGGACTGGTGGTCTAATAACCCTCCCACTACGACGAGATGGTAGATGATTCTGATGAGAATCTGTCTAACGTTCAAAAGTGGTTTGAATTATGTCTTTGTTAACAACTGTTGTTGACGGGGTACTGTTTGACCCAGGAAGTAACTCCTCAAGTACAACTTTACTTCGAGGTTTATAATCTCTCATATAGTTCTCTTCAAGAAAAGTAGCGTTTGTCGATACAAACACTTTGTTTTCTTCAGGACTATAAAAGAGACCGCCCCTAGTTTCTTTGGGATAACCTACAAATAGGCAAACTTTTGAACGTGGTTCCAGCTTCCCAGTCTTGTTCTTCAGAACATGTGCTGGACACCCCCATATGCGAAAATGTCATAAACTAGCTTTGCGACCTTTCCACAATTCTAAAGGTGTCTTTGGAACTGACTTAGATGGTACGACATTCAAAATATACATTGCAGTTTGCAATGCATATCCCCAAAATGAACTAGGTAATGATGAGAAACTAAACATAGATCTCACCATGTCCAAAAGGGTCTGATTTCTCCTTTCTGCAACACCATTCTGTTGGGGTGTTCCAAGAGCAATCAATTGGGATAAAATCTCATGCTCAAGCAAGTAATCCTCAAACTCTGTATCGAGATACTCGCCTCCACGATCTGATTGTAGAGTTTTCAATGTTTTACCTAATTGATTTTCAACTTCAGCTTGAAATTCTTTGAACTTTTCAAAAGTTTCTAACTTTCGTTGCATTAGGTAAACATACTCATATCTAGAATAATCATCAATAAAAGTGACGAAATATTCATAACTGCCTCTAGCTTTAACATTCATAGGACCACAGACGTCCGAATGTATAAGTTCTAGCGGTTCCTTAGCTCTAAGTCCTTTTCTAGTAAAAGATCTTTTAGTCATTTTACCTTCTAGATAAGATTCACAAACAGGTAAAGTACTGACCTTTAACTCGCTTAAATGTCCGCTCTTTACAAGCCTGTTTAATTTGTCAAGGTTAATATGACCAAGTCTTAGATGCCAAAGATATGTGTCATCATTTAGAGAAATCTTTTGTCATTTTGTTTTTGGTTTTTCAACCTTACACATTTCAATATTAAACAGTGGTTTATGCATTAACGGTCTTAACACATATAAATCGTTTTCTTGCATCCCTGAACAAATATTCAAACTATTTCTAGAAATAATAACTGATTTATTATAAAAAAAAATAGAATAATTAAATTCCAAAAGTTTAGATACAGAAATCAAATTTCTGTTAAAACCTGGAATAAAATAAACATTGTTCAATGCAATAAAACAATTATTATTAAAATGAAGTCTAACTTCTCCCACTGTCTTTGCTGAAACGACTTCCCCAGTCCCGACTCGCATGTTGAACTCACCCTCATCAAGTTGCCTATATGAATCAATCAACTGCAAAGAAGAACAAACATGATTAATGATTCCTGAATCAATTATCCAAGGGGATGAATCATCCTCCACTAAACAAGATTCAATGATTAGTAAATCACATTTACCTTTCATCTTCTTCTCTTTAAGCTCCTTGAGGTACTTAGGACAGTTCCTCTTCCAATGCCCATCAACACCACAATGGAAACATTTTCCTTTGGGTTTGGTGGCCTTGGAGCCCTTTTTGCTCTTATTCTGAGTAGCTTGCTTTTTGGGCTTAGCCTTTTCTTTAGCCTTTTCGGTGTTTCTCTTCCTCTTATTCTTGCCAGAAGAAGAAGTCTCAACAACATTTGCTTCACCGGACTTATTTTTGTCCTTACTCATGGACTTATAAGTAGTGAACTCATTGAGCAACTACGTAAGTGAGTAAGTCAACTTGTTCATAACATAGTTGCTCTTAAATTGCATGAAACTTTTCGGAAGAGTCTCTAGTATCATACTCACTTGGCTACGCTCATCTATGACCCTACCATGGCTTTCAGCTGTGTTGAAGTGGGTCATCATTTTCAAGACATGCTCTCGAACAGATGTACTCTTCTTCATCCTAGCAGTCATAACAGCACGAACAGCTTCGTGCCGCTGCTGCTCAGAAGGTTGCCCAAACAAGTCCTGCAATAACTCTAACATCTGAGTTACTATTGTCATTGTCTCGTGCTTGGTAACAAGCACCTCGGACATCCCTACTAATAAGTAGCAGTGGGCCTTCTCATCAGTTGTGACCCATTTCTCATAGGCCTCTCGCACAGCACGTCCAGCATTTTCTGCTGGCTGAGGAGGACAAGGCTGAGTCGTGACAAATTTAAGGTCTTCACAGACCAGGACTGCATTCATGTTACTTTTACATTTGACATAATTTTCCCCATTAAGCTTATCATTAACTAAAATAGAAATCAACGGAGATACCATTGTTGAAAATAAATAAAATACAAGATATTTAATATCATTTTGCAAAAATTAATATCATGTAACTTTGGCATAAAATTAAACATGATGCATAATACACGAATAATAAATTAGAAAATACCCTAGAAAATAATTACTATGCCACGATAATCTAACATTTCACAAATAAGTGCCGCCATAGGGTAAGTCAAATATTTGTATGTTAGATTGAGACATTCTCAATTAAATAATATAACAAAATAACTTTTATTCCTATATTATTTAACTACCGTTTTTCGATCAAGAAAATAGTTAACAATTAATTATTTCGTTTATGAGTGTAACCCATCATTTCAGATTCCATTGACTTAACTTGAGAATTGACGCCGTAGGGTAGGTCAATCCCAAGATACATCTAGGAATCCTATCCATTAGGAAGTCAACCTTGATCAACTTAAATGGACACCACCCGTAAGGGGATGATAACAAAGCTGTCTCGAGACGCCTTTAAGTTTCATGGTGTTAAACTATTGATGGAGACCATGGGATATATTGTCATATATCCCTCTCCCACTCACTATTTTAGGATCAAGGTTTTCTATTAAAAATTCATAGTAATCGTCTTAGATTATTAACGACTAAGAAGATAATCTAAATTACTAAGAATTTGTTAGTTACTTAAGTTCATAACTTATTAACACTTAATGAATTATCGAATTTTTAACACTTAAAAATCTAATTCAATTTATAAATCTAATTTAAATAAACAAAATTACAAATACTAGATTTAGTATGAAGTTACCAGATTTTAACTAATTAAAATCTAATCCACATTATGAATGCCAATTATTGAAATCATATTTCTAATTTGAAACCTGTCGACGTTGGAATTCAGTCGACGAGTAATCAATGCCCAATACCTGCAATCAATGTGAGAAAGCACAAATACCGAGGAAAGACAAAGACAGAAACAGAAGATCAAACGAGGAACACGGAGCTTTTACGTGGTTCGGCAATAATTGGCCTACGTCCACGACTGTCTGTCTCTTTAATTCTGCAGAGTGACAGTATATTATTCAATATTGTCCCCTGTTACAATGATCTCGATCCCTATTTATAGGGAAAGAAGTGTTACAATTCTGATTGTAGCCAAATTAGGAAGAGACTCCTGAATTAATTACATTCCCTAAACAACTGGGAAAAATAAGGAAAAGAATTATAAATTAATTATGTTTCCTAATATTTTTAGATAATATTAGGAAATTACTATATTTATCTCAAGATATTGTTGACTTGATTTTGAATTTGAATTGATCTCCATATCTGACGAGGGAATCATGGTTTGATTGGACAATTGCCATATTTGGAGAGAGAATCACGTTTGAACTTGGTAACTGCCTGTTCTGGAAGATATGATGCTTATCACGTGTCTGGGCGAGCTGACGTGTCATGGTGATCCCAATCTCGAGCTCGCTGAGAGACGAGCTGCGCAGGCGGCGAGCTGCGACCTGGCTATACTTATGGGTCTATTGATGCCAGCTGGAAATCTTGATGGCCTTTGAGTCAATACTGGGCCTCATCTGATGGGCTTTGACTATACTGACCTCATTGGTTCTTCTTATCGGGTTTTAAATGGGCCCAAATTGGACTTTTACCAGCCCAACTACTGAGTCCGAAAAATATGCATAACATTAGCCCCCCAGCTTCTCAGTTTGCTTTAGCGAGCTGGGAGCTTGAATTGCTGGTAAAAGTTGGCTTCCCTGTCACGCTTACTTTTGTAACTGCCTCTGTGCACTTTCAAATTCCACCTTTTCAGTTGCGACACGTGGCGATCATGCAGGTGGTAACTGAAACGACGTCTGCACGTTCTTTACACGCATATTTAATGCGCACGTCCTTCAACTGACGACTGCATGATTTCCAAAGCCCTGTTCTGCGCTGCACCGTCAGATCTATGACGGTTACACTTTCCAAGAATCTAACGGTTGGGACTCACGCTTGCTTGTCTATATAAGCCATTGGCCCCTTTCCATTTTCTTCTTTCATCTGTCACTTTCTTCCAAAGCAAACAAGCGTTTCAAGCTTTCAAGCAACCAGGACCCACAATCCTTTCTCGAAATCATCAGCTTTTCTCGCCGTTTTTTATCTCGTCAACAGTTCAAGGTGAGGCTTCTTTTTCTTCAAAAATTTTTGTTTTGGGTTCATCTAGCTCCATCACCATTGTTGTTCCTGCAATGATGTATATATGTATTTATTTATTTTTAGATGTCTTCAAGTGGAACTCGCAAGGGGATGATTCCAAGTAATGAAGCTCGTGAGCATGACAAAGCCCGAACTCATGCTATTCAGGGAAGAGAGGCTCGTGAAGCATTCGCTCGTCATCCCACATCGCTAAAACGTCCTGAGGTGGAAGGACTTGTCAAGCAATTCCATATTCCCTTCGGTTGCCGTATACTGCTGCCTGATTCAAACAATCATGCATGCTATCCACCCAGGGGATTCATCGCTATCAGCACCCAGCATCTCGAGCAGGGGTTACGGTTCCCCGTTCCACCGTTCTTGGTCGAATTTCTCAACAAAGTCAAGCTCGCGCCATTTCAACTGACTCCCAACTCTTATACGCAGTTGATCTCGCTGGCTGTAGCCTTCTTCAGGAATGGCCTTCATGCCCCTACACCGAGGATTATTCAGCAGTTTTACTCTTTCAAGGCTGTGTCTGCGAGAGATGGAGAGAAACCGGATGGCATCTATTATCTCACAGCTCGCCAGTCGCAATACAAAGACCTTTTGCCCAAAGGAGAAGCGAAAGGCAAATCCAATGTTGGGCCGTACAAGACGAGTTGGTTTTATATCTCGTGCCCATCTCTTGCAGATCTCCGAAACTTCAGCTTCGTCCTAAAACCAGGTACTCATAAGAAAATTTAAGGGAGCTGACTTTGTCTTGTATCTTCATTACTTATCATTCTTTGACCATTTGTTGTGCAGTGCTGAAGATGGACGAGTCTCCTCTTAACAGCGGGGAGGAACGAGCTCTTGACAAGCTCGCCAAATCGAGCAACGCGGGCATCAGCAGCAGATTCGACGATGCCATCCTTAGAGCTTACAAGCTTGCTCCTCTTACGGACTCCCATCTTCTGCGAGCTGGGGAAGATATAGGCAAGATGAGTGACAGGCCTAGACTTCCTTCTGTTTTTGAGGTTTCTGTTCAGGATGCGTCTACTTCCCGACCTCCGCCAGCAGTTTCTTCATCGTCAGAGGATGTCATTCGCTCGGATAACATTCGCTCGCCTTCTCCACCTCGGAAGACTTCATCTCGAAGCGCTCCTGCTCGCACCTCGTCTAAAGCGAGATCTTCTTCAGCTCGCACACCAAAGAAGGCGAAGCCGTCTTCAACTCGCACTCCTTCAAAGGGTGCGTCTAAAAAAGGTTCTTCTACAGATCCTGCTCCAGTTCGGACAGGTTCAGACCCAGTCCCTGCGGCTTCTACCGCACAGGCTGATCCATCATCTTCTCCACATCACACATCTACTCCAGGGGCTTTGCTGCCATCCCCAGCTCGTGCTCCAGCCCCTGCTCCTTCTTCTACGAAACTCCCAACCAACAGGAGGAAACTTATACTCATGAAATCTCCTCCCGCAAGTCCCTCTGTATCTAAAGCTTCCTCGACTCCTTCAACAAAACGGCCTGCCGAAGACTTGGCCACTCCAGCAGCACCCTCAAAACGCTCTAAACTATCTGCCCAGGACCAGGCTCCTGCAATTGCTGCATCCAACGAAGCGCCTGTTGTCGCTGAAACTGCTGTCCCTGCGACCGACGCTCCCAGCAAGGTGCATGATGCTGCTAAAGCCACTGCTTCCTCAACTGTTGCTCCTAACGAGGTGCCTCTCTCAAACGTGTTTGCAAATCTTCAGTCACCTCCTACCTCCAGTTCGCAGCCTGGGAAAGGTGATGCTCTTTCTAAGGTCGCTCCCCAGTCATCCCGAGCTGGCCCCAGCGGACATGCAACTAAGCGTACCGTTGTATCGCGACGAGGTGGTTCTTATGATGATGCACGCGATATCCCGGAGCGCGAGAGAACTCCTTCCCCAACCAGATCAGACATCGAGCTGGGTCCTGGAGGAAGATATTTAAATGCCTTCCTTGACAACTGGGCAACAATTATGCTCAATCACGCGAATGTCTTGGAGAATAGGTGTCTTAAGGGCGAGGACCTTGATGAGTTCGCGGCTCGCCATTGCATGCTGGTAAGCTATTTTTCCTCATCTGTTGATTCTCTTACTTGACTAGATTTTAATCCGTTCATAATTTCCAGGGTGCCCTTGCTGCAATGAAGCGAAAAAAGGAGACAAAGGCTACCAAGGATGAGATGAGGAAGCTGGAATTCGACCTGGAGGCGGCTACTGAGGATTTAGCTAACTTAACCTCGGGCAGAATAGAAAGTCAGGAAGCTCAGATCGCCAAGGCGAACGCTGCAAGTCAAGCCTTTGAAGAAGCTCTAAAGAAGATGGAACACGAGCATATCATGCTAAGAGACGAGCTTCTCAAGGTGAAAGAGGACCTGAGGCAGTCCGAGCAGCGAGCTGAATTGGACGAGCAGAGGGCTTCAGCTGCAGAAGAAAAGGTCGAAGTGCTTCATCGCCAAGTTGAAACTGCCTTGGCGCGGGCTGAAGCTGCTGAAAAACAGGTTGGGGAAGCCACAAAACGAGCTGATGAAATGGGAGCTGCAGCTAAGAGTGCTGAGGAGGCTGCAACCAAACGGGCTGAGGAGGCTGCAACCGTGGCTAAGCGTGCCGAGGAGGCTGAGCATCGAGCTGAGGTGCTTAGGCAACAGGTGGCGGAGGCCATTCAGCGAGCTGATGCTGCGGAGCAATGTATTGAAGACATGAAGAAAGAGGCTGAGGTCGTCAATCGTCTCGCTGATAATGCCTTCGAAGAGCTGTCGGTCTTCAGAGAGCAAGCAGCTCAAGAACTGGAAGTGCGGGTTGCAGATGCAAAGGACGAGGCTGAGGAAAGAACAGGTCGTGATTTTCTCTTCACATTGTGGACGTCCCACCCAGAAATGGATTTTTCTATCTTTGGGGATATAGGTCTTGAAATTATTGAAGATTTTAAATCACAAGCCACCTTGTCCTCGGCTGGTCCAGTCCCTTCAGAGCATGCTCCTGGTACGTCCTCCCAGGCTGAGCCCATTGCTTCTCCGCGCAAAGTACCTTCAACTGATCCAGGCCCTTCAGCTCGAGACTGAAAATTTTGTTTTTCTTTTTTACTTCTATCTCTTCAGCTTTATACTTGTAGCCAGTTCTCATTTTTAATGAAATTTCTTTCATTACTCTTCCTGTGTTTGAATGTTTTTAATTTTCTGCGCATAACATATTTCATGCCTTTAATCTTTAGAGTTACCATATTCCTTGCAAGCTGATTGTCAACGAGCTTTAAATCAAAGTAATTGCCTAATCCAACAATTAATAAAATTTGGTAAGTAACAGTAATTGAAACGTTAAAAATTTGACGAGCTATGCAAAAACACCCAGTCACTTTTGCTTTTTAGGCCCTTTCATTTGTAGCGAGCTATGCAGGGGTCGTCACCTTACCTGCTTTTTAGGCTCATTAAGCGAGCTATGCAAGGACACTTAGTCACTTGCTTTTTAGGCTCATTAGGCGAGCTATGCAAGGACACTTAGTCACTTGCTTTTTAGGCTCATTAATTTGCAGCGAGCTATGCAGGGGTCGTCACCTCACCTGCTTTTTAGGCTCATTAGGCGAGCTATGCAAGGACACTTAGTCACTTGCTTTTTAGGCTCATTAATTTGTAGCGAGCTATGCAGGGGTCGTCACCTCACCTGCTTTTTAGGCTCATTAGGCGAGCTATGCAAGGACACTTAGTCACTTGCTTTTTAGGCTCATTAATTTGTAGCGAGCTATGCAGGGGTCGTCACCTCACCTGCTTTTTAGGCTCATTAGGCGAGCTATGCAAGGACACTTAGTCACTTGCTTTTTAGGCTCATTAATTTGTAGCGAGCTATGCAGGGGTCGTCACCTCACCTGCTTTTTAGGCTCATTAGGCGAGCTATGCAAGGACACTTAGTCACTTGCTTTTTAGGCTCATTAATTTGTAGCGAGCTATGCAGGGGTCGTCACCTCACCTGCTTTTTAGGCTCATTAGGCGAGCTATGCAAGGACACTTAGTCACTTGCTTTTTAGGCTCATTAATTTGTAGCGAGCTATGCAGGGGTCGTCACCTCACCTGCTTTTTAGGCTCATTAGGCGAGCTATGCAAGGACACTTAGTCACTTGCTTTTTAGGCTCATTAGGCGAGCTATGCAAGGACACTTAGTCACTTGCTTTTTAGGCTCATTAATTTGTAGCGAGCTATGCAGGGGTCGTCACCTCACCTGCTTTTTAGGCTCATTAGGCGAGCTATGCAAGGACACTTAGTCACTTGCTTTTTAGGCTCATTAATTTGTTCTTTGAACCGTTGAATTTGGAGCCCGTTAGCCTGGTGAGGAAAGTTGAATCAAAAACAGGGGAAGAATGGAGCTATCATTTATAATTAATCCATATTACAAATAATGAAAAACTTATTGATAATAAGGGCGGAGATGCTCGGCATTCCAAGCTCTGGGGACTTCTGCCCCATTTACATTAGCTAAGCGATAAGCTCCATTTCCCAAGGCTGTTTTGACAACATACGGTCCTTCCCAGTTAGGGCCTAAGGATCCGTCACTTGGCTTGCGGGCTCCTGGTAGAATGAGGCGTAGGACTAAGTCTCCCTCATTGAATCGGCGAACCCGAGCATTCTTATTGTAGTACCTCGCTATTCTTTGCTGATAAACAGCTACCCTTAGCCTGGCCGTTTCCCTGTGTTCTTCCAGCAGGTCCAGATTTGTTGCAAGTAGCTGACCATTGTCATTTGGATTGAAGGTCGCTCTTCTTTGCGAGATGACTTCAAACTCAGCCGGGATCATAGCCTCCGATCCGTATACCATTGAAAATGGAGTCTCGCCAGTGGAGCTGCGAGCTGTGGTTCTGTAGGACCATAAAACTTTTTGAAGCTCATCTACCCATGCTCCTTTCTTTGCTTCCAGTTTCATCTTCAGGGTCTGCTTGATGATCTTATTCACTGCTTCAACTTGGCCATTGGCTTGTGGATGATCCACTGCCGAGAAGCTCTTAACAATTTTTAGGTCGTTGCAGAACCTGAGAAACTGGTCACTAGCGAACTGGGTCCCGTTATCGGTTATAATCTGCTGTGGGACTCCGAATCTGCAAATAATGTTGCTCCATACAAACTTCTCAATCTTTGTTGTGGAGATTTCAGCTAGCTCCTTCGCTTCCGCCCACTTGGTGAAGTAATCTACCGCGACCACCGCATGTTTGCATCTTCCCCGAGCCATTGGCAGGGGTCCGATCAGGTCCATCCCCCAGATCGCAAAGGGCCAAGGGCTCACCATCTGTTGGAGGTAAGCTGGTGGAGCTCGCGGAATATGAGCAAACCTCTGACACTTGTCGCATTTCTTTACTAAATTGATGGAGTCCTGCCTCATGGTGGGCCAGTAGAAGCCTTGCCGAAGTGCTTTTTGAGCTAGAGACAGCCCCCCAGCATGGTTCCCGCAATGGCCTTCATGTATTTGTTTTAATACTGTTTCACATTCAGGACCATCAATACACCTTAGCAGTGGAGCTGAGAACCCCTTCTTGTACAGTGCATCATCATAGATGCAATACCTGGCTGCTCTAGCTCGAAGACGCCGAGCCTCCAGCTTGTCACGAGGTAGCTTTCCATCCTGTAAATAGCTGAGTACCGAGCTCATCCAGGAGTCAGGCTGCACAATGATGGCCATTGTCACATTCTTTTCCTCTGTACTTGGAGCTGGTAGAAACTCAACTGGGATTGCCCCAAGGAAATCTGTGTCTCGTGTAGTCGCGAGACGAGCTAGTGCATCAGCATGCGAGTTCTGAGCTCGCGGGATCTGTTTCATTTCGTACTTGTGGAATGCACCTAGCAGCTCGTGAACTTTCTGGAGGTAGAGGGCCATTTTTGGTCCCCTGGCTTGATATTCCCCCAATACGTGGCCAACAACGAGCTGCGAGTCACTAAAGATCTTCAAGCGTTCAGCTCGCATCTCCTTGGCCAGACGTAGACCCGCGAGCAAGGCTTCATACTCAGCCTCGTTGTTTGTCGCTTGAAAGCCAAACCTTAGGGCACAAAGGATTTTGTGGCCTTCAGGACTAATTAGTAGAATTCCAGCTCCAGCCTTCTGCTCGCTGGCTGATCCATCAACATATAGTTCCCAAGCCGGACCTTCGGAAGACTCAGCCTCGTCATCTATAGATCCTGTAAACTCCGCAATGAAGTCCGCTAGTGCTTGGGCTTTGATAGCCGTCCTTGGCTTGAATTGGATATCGAACTGTGCGAGCTCCACTGCCCATTTCAACAAACGACCTGAGGTGTCTGCTTTCTGCAAAACTTGCTTCAACGGATACTTGGTGAGGACTTCGATGGTATGAGCTTGAAAATAAGGTCGCAGCTTCCTCGACGCAATCACTAGGCAGTAAGCCAGTTTCTCCATCTGCGAATATCTGGTTTCAGCATCCTGTAACCGTTTGCTCACATAATAGACCGGAAGCTGCGTCTTTTCTTCTTCTCTCACCAGGGCGGCACTCAGAGCCTGCTCCGACACTCCCAAGTATAAGATCAGCTTTTCTTCTTCTCTGGGTTTGGAAAGAAGTGGAGCTCGTCCCATATACTCCTTCAACTGCTGGAAGGCTATTTCACATTGTTCAGTCCACTCGAAGCTCTTTGCTTTCTTCAGAATGTCAAAGAAAGGGACACACTTGTCTGTTGCCTTTGAAATAAACCTACTCAATGCTGCGACCTGGCCATTGAGGCTCTGTACGTCCTTTACCCTGGTAGGCGACCTCATGTCAATCAGTGCTCTGATTTTCTCGGGGTTTGCTTCAATTCCCCTACTATTGACCATGAAGCCCAGGAACTTCCCTGAAGCTACTCCGAATGCACATTTGAGCGGATTTAACTTCATCTGGAAACTCCTCAGAATTTGAAACATCTCTCTCAGGTCGCTGACATGGTTACCGATCAGCCTGGATTTCACCAGCATATCGTCAACATAGACCTCCATGGTCTTTCCAATCTGTTCCTTGAACATCATGTTCACCAAGCGTTGATAGGTCGCTTCAGCATTCTTTAAACCGAAGGGCATCACCTTGTAGCAATATAACCCCCGATCAGTTATGAACGAGGTGTGCTCTTCGTCTTCGGGCTTCATTGGGATCTGGTTATATCCCGAATATGCATCCATGAAGCTCAGGAGCTCGTGGCCTGCTGTAGCATCCACGAGCTGATCTATCCTTGGCAGGGGAAAACTGTCTTTGGGGCATGCTTTGTTTAGGTCGGTGAAGTCGATGCAAGTTCTCCACTTCCCGTTCTTCTTTTTTACTAGTACAGGATTGGCAACCCAGGTCGGGTAGTAGGCTTCTCTGATGAACTTGTTAACCAGAAGCTTGTCTACCTCTTCTTTTAGTGCTAGGTATCGTTCCCCTGTCATTGCTCTTCTTTTCTGACGAACTGGCCTGAAATGAGGATCAATATTCAGCCTGTGAGACATCACTTCTGGATCTATTCCCACCATGTCCTCATGATTCCATGCAAACACGTCCAAGTTCGCCTTCAGGAAGTCAGCGAGCTGGATTCTCAGTTCCGGAGTTAATCCCCTTCCCAGCTTCAAGCATCGCTCAGGATCTACCTCGCTGACTGGTACATCTTCTAACTCCTCAATTGGACCGGTAGCTTGGTCTGCATCTACCTCGCGAGGGTCCAAGTCGTGGCTGACTCCTTTCTCGGTCATAGCTCGTGGCTCGCCTCTTGAGACCACGTTCACCTTCTTTCCCTTTACACCCATCTTCACAGCATCTTCATAGCAACGGCGAGCTAGGTGCTGTTCTCCTCGAACACATCCGATGCCATTAGGAGTTGGGAACTTCACTGTCAGAGTTCTGGTTGACGTAACCATGTCCAACTCGTTCATAGCAGGTCTTCCGAGGACCACATTATACGCTGATGGGCAGTTGATTATCAAGAAGTCTGTCAAGGTTGTTGCCTGACGACCTGCCTCTCCCAGAGTCAATGGCAACTTAATCTGCCCCACTGGTACCACAGCATCTCCAGTGAATCCAAATAAAGGCTCCGGGGATGGTCTCATTTGCTCTGTTCGTAGCCCCATCTGGTCAAAACAACTCCTATACATCACGTTCACCGAGCTCCCGGTATCGATCATAATGCGCCTAACTTCCGCATTGCTAATTTTAGCTCGTACAACAAGCGCGTCGTTATGAGGCCAGACTACTCCTCTAGCATCTTCGTCCGTAAACACAATCTCGTCCGAGGTCGGTTTTGCCCTTTTCGCAGGCCCTTCGGATCCATAGAGCTGAAAAGAATGATTCGCCTCTCGGACATACCTCTCATACGATCTGTTGGAATCACCTGCGATATGAGGGCCACCATAAATGGTAAAAATGGTCCTTACCGCCGGCTCGTGGTCTGGTTCGGAAGCTCGTTGAGGCTGTTGATGGTGTGTTGGCTGTTGCTATTGAGGTCGTTGTTGGTGAGGTCGCTGGTCAGCAGGTCTTGCCACATATTCTCCCAGGCGACCTCGCCTGATCAATTTCTCAATGGCGTTCTTTAACGCCCAGCAATCTGAGGTACTGTGCCCGACCTCATTATGATAGGCACAGAATTTGTTCTGGTCTCTGTGCTGAATTGGAGCCCTTATAGGATTGGGCCTCCCAAAATCCTCCTTATTCCGCTCGGCAGCGTAAATCCTGTCTGGTGATGTCGTCAGGACGCTGTATTCTTCCTGGCGACCCCAACGCTGAGGTCGTTCATATCTTGGCTCTCTCCTCGCTCTTTTGGCGATCTGATTACTTGAGCCGTTATTCCTTCCTTCTTCGTTCCTGCCATTGTTTCTCCTCTTTGGCTGGCTGGAACTGCCCGTTTCGTTCTTCTGATTCTGCTTTTTCGGGCCAAAGGTCTCTTCCCATCTGATCTCTTTCGCAGCTCGCTCGTAGAACTCTCCCAGATCCTTCACTGGGGTCTTGTAAATACTCTCGTATAACTTTCCATCCTTGCGCAGCCCAGCTGAGATCGCTGTCAGTATGCTCTCATCTGATGGATGTTCAACATTTGCGACCTCGCGTCTAAACCTGGTGATATATTCTTTCAGTGATTCACCCTGACGCTGAAAAATCGTAGCTAGGTGGCAGGATGGAGCGAGCTGCCTTCTTAGTGCCCTGTATTGACCAACGAACTTCTGTTGGCATTGCTCCCAACTTCCTATGCTGCGAGCTGGGAGATTCTTGAACCACGTCCTTGGAATATCTCCCAATGTAGCGGGGAATACTCGGTATTTCACCATCGGGCTTCCTGTCTGCAGGTCCATCTGAACGTTGAATGCGTCTAGATGGTCATATGGGTCACTGTCCCCATTGTACTGCTGAATGGTTGGCATCTTGAACCTTGGAGGGAGAGGTTGTGTCTCAATCTCCCTTGTGAATGGGGTCCTATCTCCGTAGAGCCCACGCTGTTCCAGAACTCCAGGTCGCGCTTCCAACTGCCGGACCCTTCGGAGGAGCTCCTCTACTTGGGGGTCTCGGAGCTCATATCTCCTCCTGTGATCATGACTTGGAGCCGGATGTTCAGGGTCATACCTTTCGTCTTCCTCGAATTGGTCCTCATGATGACGGGACCTTACCTGCTGCCCATTCACTTCATCGACATAACGAGCTACGGCTCGGACTCTGCCTTGGCCAACTTCTATCCGCCTGTTTCCATCCTGGCTCATTCTTGCTACCAGGCTGTCAGGACGTGCGACCTCCCTTTCGTGTTGAACAGGGTGTCTTCCGGCCCTCGAACGCGCATTAGACGAGCGAGCCGAGTCTGCAGGTCGCGGGACTTCCCTTGCTAACCTTTCAGGTCCTCGCGCCGCTTCAGGAGGCTGGGGCACTCCCTGTGGTGCCTGAACTTCCACCCTAGTCACGTTCTGAGCCTGGGCCTGCACCAACATGTTGACGGCTTGTGTGAGCTGTCTAACCGTATCCTCCAAAGCTTCTTGTCTCTGCAACAACGCATTCTGTCCTTCGGCCATCTGGGCGACTGAAACCATTTGACGGTGAGGCAGAGGAGGGATGCCTGGCGCAGCCCCGAGTATCTGTCCTTGGGACGGGCCTGCTGCATGCGTGGTTGCATCTTGCCCAGGCTGTAAGTTCTGCTGAGATTGGTTCATGTGACTTTCTGCCTGGTCATCATCTCCAAGGAACCTGTTTGATCTAGTCTTTGCCATATCGTCAGAAGTTGATGAACTGAGATGAAAAAGATTGCAGTCTGGGCCCTCCTTCTAGCGCCAAAATGTCGACGTTGGAATTCAGTCGACGAGTAATCAATGCCCAATACCTGCAATCAATGTGAGAAAGCACAAATACCGAGGAAAGACAAAGACAGAAACAGAAGATCAAACGAGGAACACGGAGCTTTTACGTGGTTCGGCAATAATTGGCCTACGTCCACGACTGTCTGTCTCTTTAATTCTGCAGAGTGACAGTATATTATTCAATATTGTCCCCTGTTACAATGATCTCGATCCCTATTTATAGGGAAAGAAGTGTTACAATTCTGATTGTAGCCAAATTAGGAAGAGACTCCTGAATTAATTACATTCCCTAAACAACTGGGAAAAATAAGGAAAAGAATTATAAATTAATTATGTTTCCTAATATTTTTAGATAATATTAGGAAATTACTATATTAGTCAGCTTGGTGGTAGGAGTTGTACACCAATAACACCTATAAGGTTGAGGGTTCAACTCCGGACGCGACCCCAAGAGGCCAAAAGGGGTTCAACGGTCTACGGGCCGGCCCCACATAAATCGTTCCGTTGGCGAGGTTCCGACCCCCAACCGGGTGTTGACCGATTCCGATCGTCAACATTATTATGCATATTTTTCGGACTCAGTAGTTGGGCTGGTAAAAGTCCAATTTGGGCCCATTTAAAACCCGATAAGAAGAACCAATGAGGTCAGTATAGTCAAAGCCCATCAGATGAGGCCCAGTATTGACTCAAAGGCCATCAAGATTTCCAGCTGGCATCAATAGACCCATAAGTATAGCCAGGTCGCAGCTCGCCGCCTGCGCAGCTCGTCTCTCAGCGAGCTCGAGATTGGGATCACCATGACACGTCAGCTCGCCCAGACACGTGATAAGCATCATATCTTCCAGAACAGGCAGTTACCAAGTTCAAACGTGATTCTCTCTCCAAATATGGCAATTGTCCAATCAAACCATGATTCCCTCGTCAGATATGGAGATCAATTCAAATTCAAAATCAAGTCAACAATATCTTGAGATAAATATAGTAATTTCCTAATATTATCTAAAAATATTAGGAAACATAATTAATTTATAATTCTTTTCCTTATTTTTCCCAGTTGTTTAGGGAATGTAATTAATTCAGGAGTCTCTTCCTAATTTGGCTACAATCAGAATTGTAACACTTCTTTCCCTATAAATAGGGATCGAGATCATTGTAACAGGGGACAATATTGAATAATATACTGTCACTCTGCAGGATTAAAGAGACAGACAGTCGTGGACGTAGGCCAATTATTGCCGAACCACGTAAAAGCTCCGTGTTCCTCGTTTGATCTTCTGTTTCTGTCTTTGTCTTTCCTCGGTATTTGTGCTTTCTCACATTGATTGCAGGTATTGGGCATTGATTACTCGTCGACTGAATTCCAACGTCGACAAAACCTATGATTTTCCACTAAAATGAAATCAAATTGTTTAAGAGGCATTTTATGTATTATTCTACTATATATACTAATAAACAATTTAATAGTAAAATAAAATAATACATATGATGCATGTCATGTTATAATGTAATGAGTAGACACTCTCTATTCTATATGACATATTTTATGCATGATCATATTATCAACAAATTATTCAATCATCGTATGATAAATAATTTAAATAAATAACATGTGTATGACCGGGTTTTTTGGTTTTAATAACCTAAATCTAATTTCAAGATTACATTAATTGATCAAGGCATTCTTTGACCTTCATTTGTAGTCTTTATAGTCTTCAAGGTCTTCATATGATTTATTGGGTTTAAAATTAAATCTAATTTAACCATCAAGAATATCCATCAAATGGATTGGGCTAGAAGCCCATTTCTTGATTTTTTTTTTAAACTCAATAAAAAATTATCCATGTGATTGCCAAGAATCGGACACTTAAGCATGCAACACATTAAATATTCATTGTGTACAACAAAAACACGTTTAATTGTAGAGTTGTAATCACACATGATATGCAAATAATGTTGCATGCAAAAGCATGCACTGTTTTGTGTGCATTGCACAAACAAACAATTAATGCATGCACGGTTACAGCGCATGGCATTCAAAATGCCATTATGCGAGATGCACAACATTGCATTCTTTTGTCTTTTGTGCAGATGATGCAGAACATTGCATTCTTTTTGAGTTTCATGCATAACACATAAACAAGTACAACAATTGTATTTTGTCTTTTGTGCATACCTATGCAACAATTGCACTGCTTTTTTGACTTTCAAAAAATTTCATTGCAATGTGCAGTTTACGTGTGCTTTATATGCAGCTTTATGTACATCTTGCATGCACGCAATATGTGCATACATCTTGCACATTATTTTTGCAGAACAAAACCACCAGGCCTGTACAAAACGGCACAGACCTGGTCAGTGCTCAATACACCAAATTTTTTATTTTTTTTTATTTGTTTGCTTGCACATTTAATGCACACACTGGTTCACAACCAGATCACAGCATGCAGTCCTGCAAGTACAGCAACAAATGCGTAACCAGACCTGCAGTTGCTTAGCCCTCATTAGGGGTGGTAATTCGGGTTGACGTGTCGGATTGGACACAATTCGAATCCGATCCAATAATTTTTGATATGATCCGAACACGACCCGATAAGAAAACGGGTTGAACCCTCTCAATCCGAACCCGACACGGTTACTAACGGGTCAACCCGTTAATAACCCGTTTAACCGATATGTTAGTAACCTATTTAACCGACATAAATAATAATTCGTTTAATCGACCCGTTTATGACTCATTTAATGATAGTTAATACATTTAAATTTTAATATAGATATAATAAAAAACAAAATTAAAATAAAGATACATAAGACGTAAAAAACATAATTATCCACAAATACAATCCAAACCATAAAAATACAAATGTTTATAAAGATGATTATAAAAATATCTTTACAAATATAATCATTCATATTAAAAAAATAAAATAAAATAAAATTTTTTTTAATGTAGTCTTTTATAATAGAAAAACAATATCAAGCGTTAATTACATCCGTCAAACTAAACTTGTCAAAAAATAATAATTAAAAGTTAACTAATTAGGAAATTATACGTTTATACATGAAAAAAATTGTTTAACAAATATTTTATCAAAACCAATAAAATTTTACTACTACATGACAATTTGTAATGAGATGAAGTGTAGAGATGAAGTTTGGAGACTTTTGTTTATGTTAGGGTTTAAACTTTGAAGGATATATATATATATATATATATATCTACCACTAAAATTACATAACTACCCCTCCAAAATAAAATTACTTTTTTACCTTTATTTAACGGGTCAACCCGTTACCCGTTAGATAGAACCCGAACCCGACCCGATAATTAAATGGGTTAAACGGGTTAACCCGTTTATTTACCCAACCCGTTAATGCTCAACCCTAACCCGTAATAATCGTGTCGGTTTCGTGTCGATCCGTCGTGTCGGGTTCCAAATTGCAAGCCCTAGCCATCACAACGCACAACCTGTTTGCGCGTTGCTGATCTGGACTGCACACCAGTCATGCGCAAACGCTACTACGACCCACATCAGCAACAATATTTCAGAACTGTTCTAAAATAAAACCCTAAAACTATGAATTAAACAAAAATTTGCCACCAACGACTTACAAATTTAATCAAATTAAATAACTAAAAAACCATATAATTAACGATCATACCATACAATCTCCATTCATTAAACATGAATACAAAATATATCACATCATAATCAAATAAAAATTAACAGTGCCTATTCAATGACATACAAATCAATACAAAACATATTATTTTAAAATCATTGTTTTATTGAAACCTAGGCTCTTATATCAATTGAAGGGAAAAAACAACAATTGTTTTTATAAAATTAAGATTTGCGGAACATTGAGTTTTAAAAATTTTTAGAAAACTCAAGAACCCTAGATCCATAAAACAATGAAATAAAATAATAAAACTAAATTAAAGATCGAATCTTATACCTTTTGTATTAATCTCTGTGGATTGCTCACCACATTGCCTTCCTTGATATGACTCTACATCAAAAAACAAGTGAGTTGACACAATTATATAGAATTGTGCTCACTTTCTATTTAATTCTTTTCTTAAAAGAACAAATAAATTATATAAGATGTGAAAATAGGTTTTTGTTTCAAAGAACGTAAAATAAAACCTAAAGATAACTTTTGTTAGGAAAAGAATACTATTTCTTTTCTATTTATAGGCAACCAATTAGGGTTTTAATTAATCAAAATTAATATTTAACCCAAAGTTTATTAAAATTAAACTTTTGTCCATATAACATAATTAATTCAAAATTAACTCATGTTATATTTTGAAATCAAACTTATGACCTATAATTAATTCATAATTAATTTATACTCGGTCACTTCTAAGAATCGAATTCAAGACTTCTTATAAAATTAATTAAATAATTATTAATTCATAATTAATAATTTGAATAATCAATATTATTCAAATATCAAGTGAACATATATTTTGTTACTTATGTAACAACTATAATTGGACAATCCAATTACGATATTCTATATACACGTTTCCTATAGTGAAATGAGCTATCAAGGGGACCCGATGGACTTATAGTTTTGAGCTCCAATAATATCAGAATTATTAATTAAACTCTTTAATTAAATAATTCACTATTATTAATCTTAGAGTTACTCCACTAAAAACCTAAGATTGCACTCTCAAAACTGCAGATGTTTTTATACAATCTGAAATTTTCAGTGTCCATTGATATAATCACTATATATGATTTGACCCTCCACAAATAGTTCATAATTAAAGCTAGGTCAGAATGTCCGTTATATCCCTCTAATTATATCTTGATTCTTAAGTACCATTGATTCTCTAATAAACGATATATTCATAACAACTTATGAATTTATCTTTCTGTTTGCATATGAATAGAAAGTTGAGCGCTCTTATTATTCAAGACCTGAATCAACACTTAAGAAGAGAACTATTTCTCTGCTTCTTGCAAGAAGGAGTGGATTCCACTGTTGTATAGAATGTTCTCAGCTACTTACTAAATCATATCCCCAAAGTATAAAGTTATTGATCGAACATCTATATCGATCTCACCCATGTAAATCAAAGGACATAACTCAACAAGCAGGAGTTCATAATATACTCAAAATTAAGATCAATTCATATATGATCATCTAGTCAATAAATATAAATCTCTAAATTTAACGGATATTTATTAGAAACTCATATTTATCGTGATCTAGTCCTATATAATCTTTATTATATAAGATGTCTCCATTTCCATGTCACTACATGAATAGTCTCAGATAAAACTATTGTACCGAATACGAAATGGACCGCAACTGTAGATTTACCACAAACAAAGTACCCAGCTTCGTTTGCTTTTTACGGACTCTTTAGATTACTTCCTGAAACTAAATCCGCTTGTATATAACACTTATATACTTAGTTTGAAAATACATCAGTAATTAAGGATGTTTCTCATGATATATATAATTTTTGCAAAATATATAAATTGAATAAAATGAATACTTTATTATTATTTATTAAAACCGTTTACATAATTACAAGCTCTTAGGGCACAAAACCCAACAGTTATATGCTATATTAAATTTTTAAATGGACAAATATTTCTTATCAATTTTTAATGGGTAACACCTCTTATGGTGATCTAATGGCAGACAACTCTCATACTGTTACCTAGGTTTGAGTGACCATATTACAAATAAAATTGATTGATAGTAATGGTATCATCTAAGTATTATTATATTTTTGGAACGTGGAAACTAATATATATATATATATATATATCCAATAATCAGATGAATTTTATAAACTTATAAAAATCAAAATTATCAAAGCAAATTTGCAATTAATCCAGGAAAATGTGAGGTTACAGGTTTTGATTAATATTGATAGTTTACATGTAAGCATGATGCATGAATAAAATATTTTTGAAAGTGATGAACTTTGAACTTTAGACTTTTAGAGTACTAAGCGGCATCACAGTTGCACATACTTTGAAATTTCTGATGCGAAGTAATAATCAAAGAAATGTCCTGAAAGCAAATTTGCAATTAATCCCGGAAAATGTGATGTTACAGGTTTTTGATTAATATTGATAGTTTACATGTAAGCATGATGCATGAATAAAATACATTTGAAAGTGATGAACTCTGAACTTTAGACTTTACAGTACTAAGCGACATCACTGCTAGTTGCACATGCTTCGAAATTTCTGATGCAACGTAATAATCAAAGAAATTTCCTAAGACTTTAACGCTGAAAACAAGATCTCTACTTGGACTTGGGGGCCACTATCTGGGTGGTTCAAAATCTCTAACAATATCTCACGATCAAAAAAAAAACAAAAAACAAAAAACAAAAAAAGGAAAACCATGTCATAATTGGAGGCGAACTTAGAGAGCATTGGCTGGGCCATGGTCTCCTCGAAATAATTAAGTTATAAAAAAATTATATTATTATCTTTTGAATTTATTAACTTTTATTTTGGCCCCCTAGATATTGTATTTTAATTTATTGGCTCTCTTAAATAGTTTTCCTTGCTCTCCCTTTGTCGATTTTACTAAAGTTCATAGAAAGGTAGCGGTGGTGTAACGCTAGCCTTGGTATTAATCATCGCCAGGGTTCAAACCTCGCCAAGCTTACTTTTTCACATATTTTTTCAAAAATAATGAATGGTTCGTGTATACATTGTTTAATCATTTTAGTAATTTTATTGAAGGATGATAGCTGTTTTTTTTTTTTAGTAATTAATTTGTAATTTATTTAGAGCTTAAATAGGAAATCAGTTTTAATTTATTTAAACAATCATATTCCTAACTCAATTGATAAAATAAATTAATTTAATTTGTAAAATTTTATTACTTATATTTATTTTGTCTTTAAATAAAGTAATTGGTATTAAATTTAATGGTTTAACAGACAATGGACTAATGAAAAACGTTCCTTCATGACTAAGTATAGTTTAAGATGGATGAGATGGAATTATTAATATTTAAGTAATCTAACTTCATGAAAAACATTAGAAATTTTCAATATGTAATATCATATGTGATGATATTTGCTTATTATCATATGAGTGTTATGACTACCCATTTTTTGACATTAAATTACTTGGAAGTTACTTTTTTTTTTTTAATAATTGAAAGGCTACCAGTAAATGATATTGACAAATGTCTAATGCAGTTTAATCATTATCACTTCAATGGTGAATGTTGATTTTTTTTAAAAACAAATATTATAAAAAGGAATTGTACATTACTCTTTATTATTGTTGGAATAATTTTCAAATTAATGTAACATATGTGTTATATATGTACGAGAGCTTCTAGTTTTATGTGTTTGGGAGATTCTTCAAAAAAAAAAAACAACAAAATTACACAAAATGCAGACTACAAACAACTTGTTTGAGTTTTAGTTCCCAAAAAAAAAAAGTAATCTAACTTCATGAAAAACTTATTAATAATTTTCAGTTTAATTATAAATTGTTTAATCATTTAATTAATTTTATTTGAGGATAATAATGGTTTGTTAAAATATATTAATTTATTTATAATATAGTTACAGTTTTAATTTGATTAAACAACCCTATTCATAACTCAATTGATAAAATAAATTAATTTAAGTTATACAAATTTATTAATTATGAATATTTTGTTTTTAAATAAAATAATTGACATTAATTTAATAGATTAACATATGATGGAATTATGATAAAAGTAGGATTTTTTTTTTTTTCAGCGACATGCTTAGCAAAGAAAAGTGGCGGCAAACAACATTTTAATTTGGCGCCTAATGATTTGGTTGGTTACTTCGTTACTTGGTTTTTGTTGGTGCCTAATAATTTGGTTGGTTACTTGGTTAAGTTGATGACATATGACTATCAGAGCATCATAAAAATCAACTTGAAAGCTGTTAAATATTTATTACGTCCTATAAATTAAAGCAATTTCATTTCCAAAACCTACAAATGCTTCTCTACTGCATCCTAGGCTGTTTTTAAATATAAAGTTGATTCTTTCAATGGTCAATTAACAACGTATTACTTAAATTTAATTATAATATAATCATCTGGTTCAGGTCAAGAGAAACTTTTATGTTCATTTGAATAGATAATTTGTTTTTTTTTTTTTTAATTTTATAATTTGTTTTTTTTTTATAATTTTTTGTTTATAATGTATGTGAATGGAAAGGTTGTGCCTTTGTCTATTTTACTTAAAGAACTATAAGGGAAAAATATATATTTGATTGATTCAAATAAAATATGATGTTATATGCTATATTAAATTTTTAAATGGACAAATATTTCTTATCAATTTTTAATAGGTAACACCTCTTATGGTGATCTAATGGCAGACAACTCTCATACTATTACCTAGGTTTGAGTGACTATATTACAAATAATATTTAAAAAATAAAATTGATAGATAATTTTTTCTTTGTGAGCAATAAAATTGATAGATAATTTTTTTCCTCTCATATAGTTAGTATTAAATTCAAACTCAAAATATCCATAAATAAATAGTACGAATTAAATTGGTGCCTAATAAAGATAATATGTAAGCAGTGGATAAAGCAAAACAATTTTCATTAATTACTAAATTATGAGGACATCATGAATGATAATATTTTTAAAATAAATATAAATATTAATTTATATAGAAAAATAACTTACCTAGTATTGCTTTACGTACAAATTGTAATCCAGTGAATTGAAATCCAACAAATTTCTGAATTAGCAAAAGAAACATAAGGTCAGTAGGTTCAACTTAAAATCTAACACGTGTTGGTTAAAAAAAAAAGTCATAAAAAGAGACATAAATTCAACCTGAAATGAAAACTTACCAAGCATCTGTCCACGAAAAGTTGTAATCAGCTCGATGTAGATTAAAACTCTTTCAAATGCAAGTCCTAAAAAGAGAAACTAGAGGGCAATATACTCAATTGAATTAATTGAAGTAACAACAATAGATTAAATTGAGAGATGTTTGCACTAATTTTGTGGGAGATGAAAAGAATTGTTGTTGTATATAACTATTTGAACAATGGGTTTTAAATTAAAAATATTAAGCTGTTTGAACTATGGTTTTTTAATTGAAAATGTCAAAAACAAATCTACTAACAGCTTTTATTTTGAAAATTTAAAATATTGCTTAATATTTTCATATCTTGAAAAATCCTAACAATTTCTAATGTTAAGTTTGAAAATTTAAGACTAGTTAGGTAGTTAATTACCTCTATAATTTTAAATTATATTGGATATTATTTTTTAAAAAATGTATATTGGATAATATTTATGATTAAAAAAAAGTTATGAAAATTATATATTCATATATCCCATAGGATAATTGGCCAACGTGATCATTTTCTTCTAATTAATAATGTTATCATTGACTTGTCTTTTTCTTTTTTTTTCTTTGTTTTTTAATTACATTGGATTGTCTTTTAACTTTTTTTAATACAAAAAATAATATTATAAATTTCAACAGGCCCTCTTAACGTTTGAATAATAGAGAAGACTTTTTTATTTTTTAATTTAAATTAATTTTTTAGAAATATAAAAATTAAAATTTTTTATCCGAAGCTAATTAATTGATAATATATTGACCAAATATTACCATACCAAAATGTTAGACTTACTAATTAACTATAAGTTTTATGAAGAGATTGTGATAGAGTGAAAGACATGCCTTTTTATAATTAAATAAATGTATTCTATAATTTGGAATTAAAATATTTTCATGAGTTTGTGGATGGAATGCGGGTTTCACTCGTACCCCCCATTTTTGCACTTGAACCTAAGAAATTTCGAGGGTGACAATCCAAGTGTGAGTGCAAGTTTTGTCAATCCCACCTAAATTAGATTTGTTATAATCCCTACCTCATACAGAAACACTAAAAACCACTTATTAGTCTCATATAAGTAAAAGCCATAAGTAAAAGTACATGCCTTTTTATAATTAAATAAATGTATTCTATAATTTGGAATTAAAATATTTTCATGAGTTTGTGGATGGAATGCGGGTTTCACTCGTACCCCCCATTTTTGCACCTGAACCTAAGAAATTTCGAGGGTGACAATCCAAGTGTGAGTGCAAGTTTTGTCAATCCCACCTAAATTAGACTTGTTATAATCCCTACCTCATACAGAAACACTAAAAACCACTTATTAGTCTCATATAAGTAAAAGTCATAAGTAAAAGTACCATAATCACTTTAATTATAAGTGGATATGAACTAAAAGCCATATATTTACAATGGACACTCTTATTAGTCTCATATAAGTACCATTAATTGTTATTTAATCAAAATAACTTATTCCAAATATCCTTGTTTAACATTGTTCCAAGTAAAAATAGAAATAAAATTGAAACATTTAATTATACAAGGTAAATATGTTTAAGATATCATGAGATTAGATTAAATTTTATAAATATATATAATGATCTATTGTAATATATCTATATTTTTTTAGTTTTAAAAAATTTATTCAAATATTCTAAGCCCTTTTTGTAAAAAGAAAAAAAAAAAATCCAAGCAAAAGTTACACTTATCCATTTAACTATATAGGTCACATAGCTTCAAATATACGAGTCACATGAATATTTTTAAAAATTTTGAATAAATTTGTAATACACATGTAAAATTTGTCAAAAACATTATGAATTATGTATTTATTTGAAAAAAAAAAATGTAATATTTAAAATTTTAAATTATGCAATTACAATCATATGATCTTTTTGGTATCATAAACTGGTTCATTGAGTTTTTGTAAATAAAATATATTATAGTTAATTGATTACTTTATTTTTTATTCAATTTTTTCTTGAATTATCTCATAATATGTTAATATTATCCATAGTCTCATATTTTTTTCACTTATCATTTCATCAATTAAATAAAATTATCCATTTATTCCAAGATTTTCTTTATAAATTTAAACATAAGATTTTGGTTATGGTGTCATCAACTAGTTATATGAACTTTTCTATTAAAAAAAAGTTAATTAATTAGTTTATTGATTCATAAAAATCTTAAATATACCTAAAAAAAAAAGGCAATTTAATATTATGAAACCAAAACTCATGTTGCATTTTCTTCAAAATAAATAAATAATTGCTACAAAACTCACGTTCAACCTATTGACACTCTCATCTCTCCCACTCAATTGTCAGTTATAAAACTTTCCTATCATTTTTTTTCTTCATTTCAAGAACTGCAAAATGGTTTTCCTTCAACAATTGATCATTCAACTTGAGATTACAAGCAACAATTGATCCTTTCAACTTGCCATTACAGGCTACTAAAGGTAATTCATGAGAATGGCTTTTGGATTTCAATTACTTTAGTTTTGTTTTTAAAAGGGAAAATCAGTGATTGAGGGTTTATTTTTGTTACTTTCTGTTATCTAGAGGATTTTCATGTTTTTTCATATTTTATTTTTCAAACCATTGATAATTTCTTGAAACAGTTTCTCCACTGTAACTGTTGTGGCTGTGGTGGTTTTGGTGTAGTGTGGAATTGATCAAAAGAAGTCATGGCAGCAATTAAAGGAACTGTTGTTTGCTCTCAACAGGAAACGACAACTATGTTTTTGTGCATTATCATTATTTTTAAGGACAAAAAAATACACAAAAGCAAAAGCTAAAATAATTGAAAGAAAAGACAGAAAACCAACCTGCTCCTCAAACTTCATATGCTTTGAGAATAACTTCACTGCATGGCATTCTTTAGTCAATGGGCGCAAACCCCTAGAGGATCACAATAATATGTTTAGAGATATATAGATGAAAAAAAAAAAAAAAAAGCTTTCTTCATAACAGGGATAAATTATTATCAGTATGTAAGTCCGGATATCTAGTTATATTCGGTGACGTTGTATTAGCCAATGTTTTAAAATAGTTGCCCGTTCTATCAAAGTGAAAGTCACCAGACCTTAGAAGTTCAATAGATCTCATGGCAGAACTACTAATAATAAGAATTGTCGAACACCCAGGATCAATTTTCCCTTCCACGAGCTGTTTTTCACACAGCACTTCTTTCCATGAAGGGCCAAAAGCTTCCTTCATATGGCTTCCCAAGTTTTTTACATCTTGATCCAAACTTTTAGATAGCTCCAAAAAACAAGACTCTGCACAATTTATAGACCACATTCCATTAGACTTTTTCATATTTTTGGTAAGCAGGGAATTGGTGCCTTACAATGGTTTAAACATAGAGATAGTGTTCAATCTCTAGATTAACATATGAGTTGCTATAAATAAGGAATAAATATTTCTATAGAACATAAATTAATATTATTTTGTTATTTATTCTTAATATTTTCTCGTTTTTCCACTATATTTTCTTTGTTTTATATTTTCAGCTCATTGTTCTGTGCCTTCTTAGTTTCTTGTTTCATGTTTTTTGTATGTTATCATCTTATTTGTGTGTGTGTGTGTGTTTTTTTTTTTTTGGCCACAATTTGATATTAAATATGTGTGTAGATATGTTCTTGTATATATGCTTCTTGCGTACTAAAGATATCTACAAATGGGCTTATATAGGAAGAAAATAAATGACATTAGGAGTTGGATTGTATATGTTGAGCAATTAATCTTAAGGGTTGTTATTTAGTTGTTTTCAACATTCAAATAGCTTTTTCCATATATTTTACAGAGGGTAGTTAATTTAATCCTGCTTTCACAAATGTATACAAGAATTGCTTATTAATATGATCTAAGATAGTGCTGTTTCAAATTTTCAGCAGCACCTTTATCTCGATTTCTATGGTTTTGCTTCGTATGGACTTAGCTTATCATGACTTTATATTGCTTTTTACATGCATTTTTATTTGTTTTTGTCTCTAAAAATTTATAACAAATTAATTGTCTCTAAGATCACTTGAAATTGTTTTTCCAATTGTATTAGTTTATCTATTGAGCAATATATAAGTCCCATTGTACTTTTTTTATGAGGTATTTCTTATATATATATATATACATATATATATATATATATATATATTTGTAGTAAGCTGTTGTTTATGTTAAAGTGAACAATAGATAGAAAATAAACTATAACAATATATTTTTGCAAGAATTTAATGGGATGGTGTGAAAAATACATATCAATTAACCAATTATACATCATATAACTATTATATTGTTGTCTTAGTTTTTAAAATTGGATGCAACTTTAATAATAGTGCATATAATTTAATATGCTAACTTTTTTAAAAAAATGATTATGTAAAACATTTTATTGCTTATTAGGGAAAACTTTATCCTAGGTATTTCTATGCGATGACTATTAAAAAAGGGAAGAGTCGAGTTGGATGGGCCAAAACTCAAGTATTTCACGAATATATGAGAACAATTCGTTGGAGCATGTTGAGAAACAATCAAATTCAGTTGCACCCACACCAATGGCACCTTTTAACACACCAACAGCACCTAAAAACTCATCAACATTTATGGCTCCTTCATCAACTAAACGTGTACATGCACCAAAACACCCAACACTAATATACCAACTTTACCTACACACCACCAAATTTCACCACCAGTTTCTAAAGCCTCGACAACCATAACTGCAACTGATGTCACACCAACAATGACTTCTGCATGTACTTCTACACCTATAACTCCTGAAATAAGAGATTCTTCTCTTATTGAACAAGACCGTGCTGGTAATAGTATCTTTTATATACACATACACACATTGTAATTTATAGTTTCGATCTTACATTTTCTCATTTTCTATTATAACATGTTGCTAAAATCATGTACTGCTAAAAATTATGATATAGAGTTTACAAGAAAAAACAAACGTGGAATTACCTGAGGGCTTGATCTGTTGAAAAGAAAGCATTTAGGTGACAAGCTTGACATAAACATATCCACGAGTGTAATGCGTGCAGTTGGAGAAAATAGTCAATTCTACATCATCGATACAAGATGCATTGTTAGGAGATATGCTCCATTGCAGTTTAAGGGTTGGAAGGACAATCCAAGAATTGAAGTAGATAGATTAATTCTTCGTGTTCGTGTAAGTGCAATATGTTTCCAACTTTATTATATTTTTTAAATTGCTTCTTATCATTAGTTGTTTATTATAAACTTAATATTTGAGTTTACAGGAAAAATTCAAATTAAGCAATGAGCCACATGTGAATGGGGCTATTGAGGAGGATATGAAGCACAGGTATCCTAGATGGCGTTACACTTTACATGAAAAATATCTGGAGTTAATTAAAAAAGATAAAGATCTTGCAAAATCTCCTGATGATAGAGTGGATGTGAAGGATTGGGAATATCTTGTTAAATTGTGGCAAGACGACAACTGGAAGGTTAGTTCTTAAATTCAATATTCGATAAATAATTATTAATTAGTTTTGCGAGGTATAAAATAAACATATATGCCAAATTACTTTTGATTTGATTATACAATAAATAATTTTTGGACTCCATTATTGACTTAGAGAGCTAATACTATTTTGATGATAAGTAATCTCAAATAGGCATATACTATTATTGTTTAATATATTATTTGAGTAATTTCAACGAAAAAGTGAAAGGAACAAGGCAAATAACAAGAAAATACAATTCCACCATTGTGCTGGAACAAAGGCATTCAGTTGTCTTAGATGGGAAAATGTAAGTCCTTATGTTTCCTCTCTCTTTGTTTCACTTCTATTGTGCATATCCTAGTTTTCTTTCTTTCAAAATTTATTTGTTTATTTATTTTCTTTCTTCTAAGTGGCACCCTTTTATTATTTATTTATTTTATTTATCAAGTATATAATTCTTGAATTTTAATACTTATTATTTTATTTTGTCTAGTTGTTTGTGAATTATTTTTTATTTTTATTTTATTCGATTACTCCAACAAAATAAATAACGTCTACAATTTTGTTGATTTTGAAAATTTGAGTAAAAGTTGATGACTGATATAATTTTATATTTTTAGTGAAACATTATATTATTCATGCATGGATTGGTTACATTAGAATTTCATTTATCTGATAGCCACTAGAATGCTTTTTAGCTTGTTTATCTATGGAAATTTTTAATACATGACTTTACACGTTATTTGAAGTTATAAGTTTTAGTTATATACAATTATTTACTATTTGTTTTACATTTTTATTGGTTACAATGTGTTTTTTTTTTTTTTTTGGGTTTTGTTAATCTAGTTTGTCATTTGTTGCTTAATGCTGACTAGCTTTTTATTAACTTTTATGTACATCCACTATGTTCAGACACTAATATTGCTCATGCATAGATGTGCACAAAAGTAATTGGTTTTAATTATATATATGATGTAAAACTTTTGATTGATTGGGAAGTCTTTAGAAGCCAACTCTATTAATCTTATTATTCTTTACAAATTATATAAATAATTCATTTATTAATTATGATATTGTTCATGTAACTGCGGGATCTTGAGACTGGAGTTCTTCCTAGTCGTATTGATACATTCAAGCTCACTCGATATGATAAAGAAAATGATAAATGGGTTGATGATGATGCAAAAAAGGCTTATGTAAGTGAACATATTTACTTTATAAGTTTTGTTATTTATTATATTATTTGATTATTTATTTATTTATTTTAATGTTTATGTTAAGGATGAGATGAATATGCTTCGTACAAATCCTCCAGAAGAGTTACAACACATGTCTGAAGATGAAATTTATGACTATGTGCTTGGAGAGTCTCCATCCGGCTACATACGAGGATTAGGAGCTGGCCCCAAGCCTAAACGCTCTTCTGGAGTGACAGCACGTAGATGTGCACAACTTGAAGAAGCTACAAGAAGAGCTGAGGAAGCAAAAATAAGATCTGAACAACTAGCTGATGAGTTAACAACAGTAAAAACTGAATTAGCTGAGATACGTTCAAATTTTAATGAAAGACTTCTTGAAATTCAAGCTCAATTGAGAGATAATCTCAAAACTTTTTTTATTTGGTTTGACTAATAATTTTATTATTTATATGAACTTACAATCTTAGTTACTGAAAATAAAATAGATTGAATTTTTATGTTATTTTGCTTATCTATTGGAAATTTATATTAGTTTTATTGATTATAAGCATTAATTAATTAGTTTTTAACTCTTATTTGAAAATTGAGTTGATGTCAATGAAAATAATTTCTTAAAGAAAATTTGGTTATATTACAGAACTTGGCTAAGGTTTTCACACCTACTGCAACAATTAGACAGGTAATTTATTCAATGTAATACATTATTAATTGTACAATATGTTTTTGATTGCCTATTTTTGTCTCATTGTACAATACTTAAAAGTTGGTTCATTGGTATTTGTTAACATTCTACAATTCCTTTTATTCATACTTGTAAATTTTTAATTTTATTTCTTCATTTCATTTTTTCTTAAAAAAATTATTATATAACTTCATTATAGTTTCACATTAAATATTATTAGAGATGTATTTCTATACATTAAGAATCTCTTTGTTTTTTCTATGTTTTGCAAATCGATAGTTATTGACTTATGTCACCAAGATGCATCTTTCTGTCATAGTTTGCATTTATTTATTTATGTTGAATATTTTACAGCTTCGTATTAGTATTTTGGGATGTTATGTTATTTTATTGGTCTTTATTGGCTTATGTCAATGACTTGATCTTTTTTATGTTGGATACATTATGCATTGCAATTAGATTTTATGGATATAAATATTAATTTATGTTGTTTCTTTTATATATTTTATTTATGATTTTATCAGTTTAAGAAATAAGATTTTGAATTTCAAAATTTATATTCTTTATACAATAATTTCTTATCATTATTAATTAAGTAAATATAATTTCGTTATTTATCAGTGATTGTAAATTCAATATATTATGTATAATGTATGTGGAACTTGTTAGTTGGTGCCATTAGTGACCAAACTACAAGTTTTATGATTAATGCATTAACCAATTAATATATATATATATATATATATATTAGTGACAAAATGTAATGCTTTTGTGACATAATATTTTATGGCTAAAAGAATTTATATACACTATTGTTATTGGATTCTAGGTCTACTAAATGGATTTAGAAATAAAAATAGTTGATTTTTAGTAATCAAAATAGTGGTCACAAATTATAAAATTGTTTTAGTGACCAAATCTTCATTACTAATCAAAGAACTCTATAGTAAGAAAAAAAATAGATAATTTGTGACCAACTTTTACATTACTAATTATATGCACATTAGTGACCATTAATTGTGTATTTGTGATTGAATTTTTGTTGCTAATGTGTATCATTAGTGACCATTTTCTCTCTAATATTACATAAATATATTATTTTAATAGGACCAAGGAATAGATTTAGTTTCAAAATTTTTAACTATGAGCAACAAAAATAGTGGTCACTAATGTTCTCAACAATTAGTAACCAATTTTTTTTATTGGTCATTAATTGTCTTTAGTATCGGACTTTAAGTAACAAATGGGAACGAGAACTTTTTTTGTCACTAAAACCCATGAGTGACAAAATTTAATAGTTTTAGTAACCATATTTTTCGTTACTAATTGTGCAATTTCTTGTAGTGTATCAGACCTCTCTTAGAGAAATTTACCAGTTTGTCTTAAATGTTTAGACAAGTTGTGTGCCTAGAAAAAGTTCTTTAAAGATTATTTAAAATGATTAAAATGGCTCTCAAAGATATGTTATAGACCAAATCTCTAGATCAAGTGCAAATCCAACAATAATTTTTCACGTAAACCTCATAAGAAAACTCATCATATGAAGTACAGAATCCACAAGACTTACAGTCCTCATAACTCTAAAAGATCCCATAAACCACATAGACCCAAAGTCAGATGTTTTCTTAGAAAAAAGAAAACTAAGTTATGAGCTTCCAACAGATGATACCTTTGTAATGGAAAATATCATTTTGCTAAGAACTACCTAATCAAGAAAAATAAATCTTAGAAAATGGTTCAACATCTTTCTCAGATTACAGGATTATCTTTTTCAAAGGATGAAATTGAAAGTCTATTCTCTTTGGATGACGAACCAATAATGGAAACAGTTCTTTAGTATGATATGGATGATTCTGATAGTTACACAAATTATTCAGATGAGTTCCGGTACTCTATCCAAAATCCTCTTTCACTGACCATCTCCTCTGTCACTCCTATTCTATTAGCTTTTATCCAGATCTTTTCTTCTAAACATTCTAAATCCATAAATATCATTGTTTTCTTTAATACTGGTACAGCTAAATCCGTTATGAATCCGAACATTCTTCCCTCTCGCTACTGGAAATCCCATGAAGAACATTTTCAAACAGTTAGTAATGATATTTTCACCATACACATGATCAGCCATCCAATCAAAATTCAAATCTTCTCTATCACAAACTTTTAGGTTTAGAACTCCAAGGCAAAGATATGATTTTAGGTTTTTGATGTTTATTCTAAATTTTCAAAACTTAGAATCCTTCTAGATGGAATTAGATTCCAATCATCTTTCGAACCTTGGACAAACCATCACAAACTATTTTCTATTTCTAACCCATTTGCTCCACTTCAAGCTAAGATTGTTTAGACCTCTTATGTAGGAAACCATACATAATTCTTGCATAAATGCAATCATCTGCTTTGGACAAATCCTGAATACTTTATATCACTTCCTTTCCACCTTGCCGAACATATCAGCCCTATAAAAACTAGTCATTCTAGAATGCAACCTGAACATCTTCTCCTTGCTCAGCAAGAATGTCAATTGCTTCATTCCTAATATCTCATCGAACCTTGTGATTCATAATGGGCATGTGAAGCCTTTTATGTGAACAAACGAGCCAAACAAATGCGAGGCAAACTTCACCTTGTCATAAATTACAAACCTCTTAACCATTTCCTTTAAGATGACAAGTTTCCCTACCTTTCTGAAATATCTTGTTTGCAAATCCCTACAATGTTAAACTGTTTTCAAAGTTTGACTTGAAAACAAGTTTCTGGCAACTTGGTATTCATCCGCCTGATTAATACAAAACAACTTTTTGTATCCCAAACCATCATTACCAATGGAAGGTTATGCCTTTCGGACTCAAAGTAGCCTCATCTCTCTTCCAGAAGGCTATGACCAAAATCTTTCAACCCATTCTCTATTCATCTCTTGCCCAAGAACTATAGAATTTTCCAGATGTCTTGACCTCAAAAAAATAGCTCCATCAGTTTTTAGGTATCATTAATTATGTCAAACTTTTCATCTTAACCTCTCTAGATACACAAAACCCCGTTTGACCTCCTCAAAAGCCAACCACCACCATGGTCAAAACACCATACTACATCAATTTAGAATCTAAAGTAGATCACTCAGAGTCTTCAACCCCTCGAAATCCTTAATCCAAATCTCTCTTTCACAAGTTAAAAATGTTAGGTTTTGTGCTCTAAAAGTTTGTAATAATGTAAATAGTTTCATAAATAATAAAACATTCATTTTATTCAATTTCTATATTTTAGAAAAATTATATATATCATAAGAAACATTTTTTATTACTGATGTATTTTCAAACTAAATATATAAATGTTATATACAAACAGATTTAGTTTAAGATAAGTACTCTAAAGAGTCCGTAGAAAGGAAACAAAGTTGAATACTTTATTTGTAGTAAATCTACAGTTATGGTCCAATTTGTATTTGATACGATAGTTTTATTCGAGACTATTCATATAATAACATGAAAATAGAGCAATTTATATAATAAAGGTTATATAGGACTAGACCACGATAAACATGATTTTCTAATTAATATCCATTAAATTTAGAGATTTATATTTATCGACTAGTTGATCATATATGAATTGATCTTAATCTTGAATATATTATAGACTACTGCTTGTTGAGTTATATCTTTTGATTTACATGAGTGAGATCGATGTAGATGTTCGATCAATAATTTTATACTTTGGGGATATGATTTAGTAAGTACTGGTAACATTCTATACAATAGTGAAATTCACTCCTTCTCGTGAGAAGTAGATAAATAGTTCCTTTAAGGATTGATTCAGATTTTGAATAATAAGAGTGTTCAACTTTGTAACACCCTCAACCCGATTCCCATTCAGATGGAAACCCGAGTCGGAGGATGCTACCTTTATCGATTTATTCGTTATTAATTTACATATATGTCCTACAATTTTTTTTTCTCGAAAATCTAGCAGAGTTTCCTCTGTTTTTCTGAAAAACCCAAAATTATAAAACCTGTAAATTTCAAAAGCAAACACTTATAAAATACGTTCATTTTCTCAACTTTCATTTCGGACTCTCCGTCCGATTCCAAAATTACTTCGCACACAAACATTTATAACCACAACATTTAATAAAAATCATATTCATCAAAATTAAAAATAAATCAAATGATACTTAAGAACTTTCTTTACAAATCAACAACCTTCTTTGACACAACTTATACATATTATTATTTATAAAATCTCATAAATCCATATACATATATATGCATTTCCATGGACTTAAACACCACTGTACAATACTAAAAGTAAAGCTACCAAGGATGGAGGGATGTGACTTGCAGAAAGCGCAGCAACTATCTTCTCGTCTATTCTTATCTACAACGTCCAAATTCAACCTACGTATGGAAAATCCAACGCTAAGTATTTCTACTTAGTGGGTGTACACTAAATTTCAATTTCATCAATTTCAAATATACATGAATTTTTTTTTTTTTAAACAAGATTTCACAATTATCAAATTTTCTCAATAAATTATAAACAGATCAATTTACTAATAAACACACATATATATATGAAATGCCTAAAAGTCATTTTCTAAACATGACTCTACCAAATCAAAATTTCACTATTTTCAAATATTTATAAGGAAACGCAATATAATTTTTAAATGTCCTTTTCATTAAAAATTATCGTATTGCCGAACAAAGTTTTCTTAAATCTCAAACTTTTATCAAACTTCACAAATACGTCCATTCACCAGTAAATTGTACATATAAAACAATTAATCTTAACTTCTTCATTTTGCAAAATACCTTAAAGTAACGCACTCTTTACACGCATTCTCAAAACATTATAATACTCCATAAGAAAATCACTTTATTAATAAAGCTTACATAAAACACATAAAAGATGTTTTCAAGCATATCCACGTGATTTCTTCAAATATTTTTATAATAAATCATAATGAAAACATGTTATTAACAATTACCCATATAAAATACATAAAACTTATTCTCCAAACATATCTCTACGATTCCAGTTAATTATTATTATTATTATTTTCAAAAGTTTCTATTACACAATAATACAAACTCAAAATTCCAATATTTCCAAAATTCGTAGTATAACGCTATTAAAATTTAAATACCTTTTCGTTAAAAATTACCGTATTGTTAAACAAAATTCCATAAGTCTCAAACTTTCATTATTTTATAAAAATTATGTTATTATAACACAAAATTTCAAAATTTTAAAGTTTTTATCAAAATTGATAAATAACTTCATTTATCAATAATTGTACGTATAAAACACATGAAATTTATTTTCACGTATATTAAGAATCAAACTTTTAAAATGCTCAAACTTTTATTAAAATTCACAAATAAGTCATTTTATCAACAATTGCCCATATAAAACAAATATTTTAAATTCCTCATTTCCCAAAAATGTCTTAGAGTAACAAAACTTTTTATTATTTATTTATTTATTTATTTTTTTCATTTTCTCAAAATACTAAAATAATACGTAAGAAATTTATGTTACTAATAAAAACATATATAAATCACCTAAAGAACGTTTCCAAACATATTAATACGATTCTTCGAATTTGTATGTTAAATCTCAACGAAATCCCATTATTAACAAATACATATATATAGACATAAAAATCATTTTCGAATATAGTTACACGATTTTTATTTAAAAATTTTCTCAGTGCCCTTCGTAAACTTTGACACAATACCATGAATTGGAAATTGGGTTTCACGTATCCCCCGGCTTCGGACACTCGGTGACTACCCGCCGGGGCACATTTCATATAATACACAAATTCTGGGACCGGACACTCGGTGCCTCGCAAGGTCCATGAATTTCGTATCAACATATATAAGCAAATCGGTGCAGTACTACTATAATCACCCTATTGGCATGCCAACTGCCAATCCACACCTACCAATGTTTAGGTTTACTCGGGCCCTTATAATTTCATTTATTATCACAAAATGTCATATATTCACAATTTTCTTTTCTCAGTAAAAATTCTTATTCAGAAAAACTTTGAACACTTTTTCAATCAACAAAAATATATTTTTTTTATTTATTTGAAGGATCAATATAAACATCACAATATACCTTTTTTTTTTTTTTTTTTCATTTACAAGTTATTCATCAATCTCATCAAAACTATTGTGCCCTTCTTCCGATATATATATATTCGGTCAAGGCACTAACTCATCCATTTATTTCCGATTCTTTTTCGTCTCAATTTGAAAGTTATTAAAAATCACAATCCAATACCATTTGATAATAAATTGTCAAAATAATTTCACAAATCCTTTAAATTCCACATTCGGTAAATACTTTTTCTTTCACAAATTCTCTAAATTTTTCATTATTCCATGCCACAAAATTCATCATAATATCACTTGCACATAAAATGTCACAAAGTCATTTACGCTAAAATTCACACATAGTCACGAAATCGATTTAATTAAAAATTGAACAAAAACACATACTTTTTCTCAAACTTTTCAAAATTTAATTATCAAATACTAAAGAAAATTCATTCGTAATATAATTCACACATATTTATGGAATCTATTTAATTAAAACATAAAAAATCATATACTAAATTAAACAAAACTTCTATTAATAAAAAATGAATGTTTAAAGTAAGTGTACACCAACCTTTTGGACGCTTACTGTAGCATATTCATTCATCTAACTTCTTTGATTTTCTTATCATCCTAGTTCCACCCTAAAATCACACATAAAACTTAACTCATAACTTATAAAAAAATAAACTAATTTTCTGAAATCCAAATTCTATTAATATAAGCTTACCTATATGAATAAATCGGGCACCAAAAAATTTTCTTTTCTTTCTTCTTCCTCTTCTGCTTCTCGACTTCTCCTCTAATTTTTTTTTTTTTCCTTTCCACTAGCCGAATGGCCTCCGTGTTTGTTTTGTTTGTGACGAGCTATATATATATATATATATATATATACACTCACCCATCACCGCCTCACTCACCCATCACCGCCTCATGTCACCTTCATTCATCAATTTTTTTTTTCTTTTATTTTATTATTATTATTTCTTTCTTTTCTCAACCGGCGCCTATATATATATATATATATATATATTCATCACACGGCAGCCTTTGCTGCCTTTTATATATATATATATATATATATATTTCTTTTATTATGTAGGGCCCACTACCTTTAATTTATATATATTCATTTATTTAGTACAATGAGTCCCACCATTTATTATTATTATTTTATTTCAAAAAAAATCAACCGGTTATTATTATTATTTATTTTTTTAACACATGTAAATTTCATTTTAACTCCTATGACCTTTTTCCTTTTAACCTAATTTTCTTAATTTCTTTTAAAAATATCCTCCAATAGGATATTTATCCATAAACTTCTGTACTTCTAAAACTAAAATCAGACCAAATTAATAACAAAATTGAATTTCAATTAATCTCTTAGATTGAGGCGCTACAAAATGTCCTGATACATATCATTTACAATCAAATATAATCATGTCATTTTTAACATTTCATTCCTGATTTTTATTTTTATTTTATTTTTATTATATATATTTTTTAATCACTTAAAAGTCACAATTTAAGTCTTAAAATTTACCACACAATTTTTTTTTAAATTTATACTCAATTTATAATTCTCTTATGCCACATGTTTATCATTTCTTGTCTTTTTTTTTTTTTTTTTTTTTTTAACTTTTCGGGATATCCGGATTCAGCTTTTCTGAAACTTTTTCGAAATCCTTTCAAAATTCACCGGGACTTAGATTCAGACTGCGTACATGCTCCTAGTAACCTCGGTAACTCTTAAAAGTCATTCCATACTTTTTTTGAGCTCTTCATAAATTCATTAAATCGTCTCCAGTGATTTCTGAATTGATTTCATTTCAATCCAAATCTCCTTCGAAAGCGTCATTTGAGTTTCTAAAATACTTCATGAGCATTTTAACACCTATTTTGACACTCCTTTAAATTTTCAAATTTTTCGAAAATCTTTCCGGATATCCGATCGGATCCTAAAACCACTTTATTTTACCTCAAACGAACTCATTTTTTTATCCGTTTCATTTTTTTAAACTCCATTACTTATTCCGAAGCTTTTCGATTTCGAGATCCGCTTTCTAAAAATTCACTATTCACACAGATACTATTCCATCCGAAAATACTATTCATCCGAAAACCACTATTCATCCCGAAAATATTATTCATCCTGATATATTTTCATTTCTCTTAAATAGAGAAAATCCGGGATGTTACAAACTTTCTGTTCATATATGAACGAAAAGATAAATTTATAAGTTCTTATGAATATATTGTTCATTAGATAATCAATGGTACTTAAGGATCAAGAAATAATTAGAGTGGTAAAACGGATATTCTAACCTATCTCTAATTATGAACTATTTGTGGAGAGTCAAATCATATGTAGTGATTATATTAATGGACACTAAAAATTTTAGATTATATAAAAACGTCTTCATTTTTTAGAGTATAATATTAGGTTTTTAGTAGAGTAACTTTAAGATTAATAATAGTAAATTATTTAATTAAAGAGTTTAATTAATAATTCAAATATTTTTAGAGCTCAAAACTGTAGATTCATTGGGTTCCCTTGATAGCTCATTTCACTATAAGAAACATGTATATAGAATATTGTAATTGGATCGTCCAATTATAGTTGTTACATAAGTAGCAAAATATGTGTTCATTTGGTATTTGAATAATATTGATTATTCAAATTATTAATTAGTTAATTATTAATTAAGAATTAAGAATTATTTAATTAATTTTATAAAAGGTCTTGAATTCGATTCTCAATAGCGACCAGATATAAATTAATTATGAATTAATTAGAGGCCACAAGTTCGATTTTAAAATATAACATGAATTAATTTTGAATTAATTATATTATATGGGGAAAAAGTTTACTTTTAATAAATATGAGGTTTAATATTAATTTTGATTAATTAAAACTCTAATTAGTTGTCTGTAAATAGAAAAGAAATAGTTTTCTTTTCTGAATAGAAGTTATTTTGGTTTTTATTGTACGTTCTTTGAAATAAAAAGAAAATTTTTTTTTTTATACAGTATAATACAAAGAAGAAAATCTGTATCTTTCTTCTTTGTATAACTAAAACCAATACTCATCTCTTACAAATATTATTTATTCTTTTTAGAAAAGAAATCAATAGAAAGTGAGCATTGTCTTATATAATTATGTCCACTCACTTGTTTCTTGATGTAGAGACATATCAAGGAAAGTTACGTAGTGAGCAATCCACAGATATCAATACATAAGGTAAAAATCTGATTTTTATTTCTTCATATTATTTTATTTCATTGTTTTATGGATTTAAGGTTCTTGAGTTTTATAAAAAAAATAATTAAAACTAAGTGTTCCATAAATTCTTTTTTTTTTAATAAAAACAATTGTTATTTTTTTTCTTCAATTAGTATCAAAGTCTGTTTCCAATAAAATAATGATTTTAAAGTAATATGTTTAGTATTGATTTGTATGTTATTGAGTAGGTACTGTTATTTTTTATTGGATTATGATGTGATATATTTTATATTCATGTTTGATGAATTGAGTTTGCATAGATTAATCATTAATTATATGGTTCTTTAGCTAATTTAATTTTATTAAATTTGTAAACCGATTATGGCATTTTTTTTTTCGTTGTAAAATCTTAGATTTAGGGATTTTTTTTTTTTTTTTTCCATAGAATTAATCACGAAGATTGATGCTGTTGTGGGCGAACATTTTGGTTTAAAATGGCTGAAACCACTGGGCAGTTGCGGTCTAGTTTGGCTGTGCTTGAATGGGAGGACAGCAGCGCATGAAAAATTGGTTTTTGAACCAGTTTGCTACGCATAGAAAAACTGTTTTTGAACTTGTTTTTCCTTTTTTTTTGCAAGGGTTTTTGGTCTCTTGCAGTGCGAAACGGGGCTGTTAGTGGTTGCTAACGCGACTGTTTTGAACAGCCCAACATGGCTTTCAGCGAGGAGTTGTTTTGAACAGCTCAACTAGATAGTAGGCACAGCGCAAGTGTTGGTGCACCAGACCAACAGCAAAAGTTGCTGTTGCAGCGAATGGACTGCAAGCTACACACGAGGCAGCAGCCGACAGCAGAAAAAAGAAAAAAAAGCTGCTGCCATGGACTGTTTACAGATAGCTCAAATCAGTCCAGTTTCAATTTTTCCAAGTTTCTGATTTCTGATTTTAATCGTAAAATTATTAAAAATTATGCACTCGTTTTAGATTATTTTTATTGAGTTCAAATCAAGAAATGGGCTTCTAGCCCAATCCATTTGATGAATGTTCATGATTGTTAAATTAGATTTAATTATAAGTCCAAAAGAGTCCATAAAGACTTTGAAGATCATAAAAACCATAAATGAAAGCCAAATAATGTCTTGGTTAATTTATATAATCTTGAAATTAGATTTAAGTTTTTAAAGTCAAAGAGCCCAATCAATCACATATTATTTATTTACATTATTTATCATGCAATGATTGAATAATTTGTTGATAACATGACTATACATAAAATATGTTATATAGAATAGAGAGTGTCTACTCACTACATTATAATATGACATACATCATATGTATTATTTTATTTTACTATTAAATTGTTTATTAGTATAAATAAAAGAATGCCTTTTAAATAATTTGAATTGATTTTAGTAGAAAATCATAAGTTTCAAATTAGAAATTTGATTGCAATAATTGACACTCATAATGTGGATTAGATTTTAATTAGTTAAAATCTGGTAACTTCATACTAAATCTAGTCTTTATTATAATTTTGATTATTTAGATTAGATTTATAAATTGAATTAAATTTTTAAATGTTAAAAATTTGGTAATTCATTAAGTGTTAATAAATTTCGAACTTTAGTAACTCACAAATTTTTAGTAATTTAGATTATCTTTTTAGCCGTTAATAATCTAAGATGATTACTAAGAATTTTTAATAGAAAACCCTAACCTTAAAATAGTGAGTGGGAGAGGAATATCTAACAATATATCTCGTCGTCTCCATCATTAGTTTAATACCATGAAACTTAAATGACGTCTCAAGATGGCTTTATTATCATTCCCCTATGGGTGGTGTCCATTTAAGTTAATCAAGGTTGACTTCCTAATGGATAGGATTCCTAGATGTATCTTGAGATTGACCTACCCTACGCGACAATTCTCAAGTTAAGTCCATGAAATCTAAAATGATGGGTTACACTCATAAAAGAAATAATTAATTGTTAATTATTTTTCTGATCGAAAAACGGTAGTTAAATAATATAAGAATAAAAGTTATTTTGTTATATTATTTAATTGAGAATATCTCAGTCTAATATATAAATATTTGACCAACCCTACGACGACACTTATTTGTGGAATGTTAGATTATTGTGACATAGTAATTATTTTCTAGGGTATTTTCTAATTCATTATTTGTGTATCATGCATCAAATTTAATTTTATGTCAAAATTACATGATATTAATTTTTACAAATTGATATTAAATTTATTTTATTTTATTTTATTTATTTTCGGTAATGGTATTGTCGTTGACTTCTATTTTAGCTAATGATAAATTTAACGGGAAAAATTATGTCAAATGGTAAAGTAACATGAACGTAATTTTGGTCTATAAGGATCTTAAATTTGTCACAACTCAGTCTTGTCCTCCCCAGCCAGTAGAAAATGTTGGGCATGTTGTGTACGAGGTCTATCAGAAATGGGTCACAGGCGATGATAAGGCCCATTGCTACTTGTTAGCAGGGATGTTCGAGGTGTTTGCTACCAAGCACTAGTTAATGACAATAGCAACTTAAATACTGGAGTCATTACAAGGCATGTTTGGGTAACCTTCTGAGCAGGAACAATATAAAGCTATTCGTGCTATTATGACTACTAGAATGAAGGAGGGTATAACTGTTCAAGAGCATGTCTTGAAAATGATGATCCACTTCAACATGACTGAAAGTCATGGTGGGGCTATAGATGAGCGTAGTCAAGTGAGTATGATACTAAAAACTCTTCCAAAGAGTTTCACGCAATTTAAGAGCAACTGTATTATGAATAAGTTAACTTACTCACTTATGTAGTTGCTAAATGAGCTTATTACTTACAAATTTATGAATAAGGACAAAAGAAAGTCTTGTGAAACAAACATTATTGAGACTTCTTCTTCTGGTAAAAGCAAGAGGAAGAGAAACATTAGAAAGATTAAGGCTAAGGCTAAACCTAAGAAGCAAGATATTAAGAAAAAGAGCAAAAAGGGCTCCAAGGCTACCAAGCCCAAAAAAAAAAATGTTTCCATTATAGTGTTGATGAGCATTGGAAGAGGAACTGTCCTAAATACCTTAAGTAGCTCAAAGAGAAAAATATGAAAGGTAAATATGATTTACTAGTCATTGAATTTCTCTTAATGAAGGATGATTCATCCCTTTGGATAATTGATTCATGAGCCACTAATCATATTTGTTCTTCTTTACAGTTAATTTATTCATATAGGCAGCTTGATAAGGGTGAGTTCAACATGAGAGCTAGGATTGGGCAAGTTGTTTCAGTAAAGGCAGTAGAAGAAGTTAGACTTCGTTTCAATAATAATTATTTTATTGCAATGAACAATGTTTATTGTATTCTAAGTTTTAAGAAAATTTTGATTTTTGCATTTAAATTTTTGAAATTTAATTATTCTATTTTTTTTATAATAAATTTTGGAATTTAATTATTCTGTTTTTTTTTAATAATAAAGCAGTTATTATTTCTAGAAATTATTTGAAAATTTGTTCAGGGCTGCAAGAAAATGATTTATATGTGTTAAGACCGTTAATACATAATCCACTGCTTAATATTGAAATATTTAAGGTTGAAAAACTAAAAACAAAACAACAAAAGATTTCTCAAAACGATAACATATATCTTTGGCATTTAAGACTTGGTCATATTAACCTTAACAGATTAAACAGACTTGTAAAGAGCTGACATTGAAGCGAGTTAAAGATCTGTACTTTACCTATTTGTTAATCATATCTAGAAGGTAAAATGATCAAAATACCTTTTACTTAAAAAAGGCTTAAAACTAAGGAATCGCTAGAGCTTATAGAATCAGACGTCTGCGGTTTTATGAATGTTAAAGTTAAAGGCGGTTATAAATATTTCGCCACCTTTATTCAAGATATGGGTATATTTATCCAATGCAACAGAAATCAAAAACTTTTGAAAAGTTCAAAAAATTTCGAGCTAAAGTTGAAAATCAATTAGGTAAAACATTGAAAACTCTACGATCAGATCGTGGTGGCAAGTATCTCGATACAGAGTTTGAAGATTACTTACTTAAGTATGGGATTCTATCCCAACTGACTACTCCTAGAACACCTCAATAGAGTGGTGTTGCAGAAAGAAAAAATCAGACCTTTTTAGATGTGATGAGATCCATGTTTAGTTTCTCATCATTACTTAGTTTATTCTGGGGATATGCATTGCAAACTGCAATGTATATTTTGAATGTTGTATCATTTAAGTCAGTTCCAAAGACGCATTGTAAACTACAATATATATTTTGGATGTTGTACCATCTAAGTCAGTTCCAAAGACGCCTTTAGAGTTGTGGAAAGGCCACAAAGCTAGTTTACAACATTTTCGCACATGGGGATGTCCAGCACATATGCTGAACAACAAAACTAGAAAGCTAGAACCATGTTCAAAAGTTTGTCTATTTGTAGATTATCCCAAAGAGACTAGGGGGTGGGCTCTTTTATAGTCCCAAAGAAAACAAAGTGTTTCTACCGACAAACACTACTTTTCTTGAAGAAAACTATATGAGATATTACAAATCTCAAAATAAAGTTGTACTTAAGAAGTTACTTCCTGAGTCGAACAATACCCCGTCAACAACAATTGTTGACAAAGACATAATTCAAACAACTTCTGAACGTCAGACAGATTCTCATTAGAATCATTTACCACCTCGTCGTAGTAGAAGGGTTATTAGACCACTAGTCCACTATAAAAAGATTGGAGAGGCACAAATTGCTATCTTAGATAAGAGTGTAGATGATCCATTGACATATCATGATGCAATAAAAGATTTTGATAAGGAGGAATGACTTAAAGTCATGAATCTCGAAATGAAGTCTATGTTCTCTAACTCAATCTGGGAACTTATGGATTAACTAGATGAGATAAAACCCATAAATTGCAAGTGGATCTATAAGAGTAAGAAAGGAGTAGATGGAAAGGTAGAGACCTTTAAAGCTAAACTAGTGGTAAAGGGTTATACTCAAAAAGAGGGAGTTGACTATGAGAAAACTTTCTGGCCTATAGCTTTGCTTAAGTCCATTTGAATTCTTCTATCCATTGCCACATGTCTTGACTATGCGATTTGGTAAATGGACGTTAAGACTGCATTTTTGAACGGTGATCTTGATGAAAGTATCTATATGATACAACCAGAGGGATTCATATCCCAAGGTCAAGAGCAAAAGGTTTGCAAGTTGCAAAGGTCCATTTATGGACTTAAGTAAATGTCTTGATCTTGGAATATAAGGTTTGATACTTCAATTAAGTCTTATAGTTTTGAGCAAAATACCGATGATCCTTGTGTATACAAATGGATTATCGATAACAAAGTGGTTTTCCTTGTACTTTACATTGATGATATTCTACTCATTGAGAATGATATAGGAGTATTGTCATATGTAAAAAGCTGGCTTGCTAACCAATTCCAAATGAAAGATTTAGGAAAAAACAGTTATGTCCTTAAGATCCAAATAATATGGGATCGCAAGAATAAATTGTTAGCGCTATCTCAGGCACTTATACGATTTTAGATACATAACTCCAAGAAAGGTCATTTACCTTTTCGTCAAAGAGTTCATTTGTTTAAGGAACAGTGTTGTAAGACAACTCAAAAAATTGAGGATATGAGACGGATTCCTAATGTCTCTGCAATAGGCAGTCTCATGTGTGTTATGTTATGCACGAGACCAAATATAAGCTATTCGGTAGAAATAGTTAATCGTTATCAATCCAATTAGGGATTTGATCATTGGGTGGCTATAAAGCATATTCTAAAGTATTTTTAAAGAACGAAAAACTATATGCTAGTGTATTCTGGAAAAGATTTGATCCCATTAGGATATGCAGGTTCTGATTTTCAGTCGAATAAGGATTCGAGAAAATCCACGTCCGGATCAATATTCACTATTGGTGGTGGAGCCATTGTATAGATAAGTGTTAAGCAATTCTGTATCGCTGACTCCACTATAGAAGCCGAATATGTAGCAACTTGTGAAGCAGTTAAAGAAGCGATATGGCTATGTAAATTCTTAACTGATCTAAAAGTTGTTCCAGATATGGATAAATCACTCACCCTTTATTGTGATAATAATGGCGCAGTGGCCAATTCCAAAGAACCAAAAAGTCATAAACAAAGGAAACATATAGAAAGGAAATATCATCTTATTAGGGAAATCATACAAAGAGAAGATGTAAACGTAATGAAGATTCTATCACAAAACAACTTTGTTGATTCGTTTACCAAGATTTTAACAGCTAAAGTGTTTGAAAGTCATCTAAAGGGTCTAAGATTACAAGATATGTCCCACTTGCTCTAGGACAAATGGGAGATTGTTGAGTTTTGTGTCCTAGAAGCTTGTAATAATATAAACGGTTTTATAAATAATAAAGTATTCATTTTAATCAATTTATATATTTTACAAAAATTGTATATATCATGAAAAATATCATTAATTACTAATGTATTTTCAAACTAAATATATAAGTGTTATATACAAACAGATTTAATTTGAAATAAGTAATCTAAAGAATCCGTAGAAAACAAACAAAGTTGGACACTTTGTTTATGGTAAATCTACAGTTACGGTTTATTTTGTATTTGATACGATAGTTTTATCCGAGACTATTCATGTAGTGACATGGAAATAGAGGTACCTTATATAATAAAGATTATGGGTTTTGTTGAAAACTAACATTTTTTGGATGACCTAGTGAGAAGTAACGCTTTAGTTGTTAAAACTGTGCAGATTGGTTTATTTTTGGACTAGAATACCTCTACTTAGTCAGTAAATTACAACTACACCATCCCTTTTTTTCCCTACCAAATCGGTCACTTTATTCTATTCCCAACCCTTTTCACTGATTATCCTTCAAGGAAAACAAACACCCATCGTTGGAAGTTGTAATCGTCACCCATCACTATCGCACGTCGACCCATCAGCGTCGTACCTCACCTATAGCGACTGTCAGTCAATCTCTCAGTTAATAACAATTTTGTTTGACTTTCGCTCCTGGTCACCCACACACCTCCACCCATCACCGTCTTTTACAAGTCGACCCACCACCATTCAAATGCCAAAACAGAACTAGGGAAACCCGACCCAGCTAGCTACCGTTGTTCACTAACGTGATTTTGTCGGTAAGAAACCCTAAGCTATTGACCGTCTGATTTAGAAAAAAAGGCGACCCACCTACCATGGAATCTGCTCTGAGTAACGACTCTTAGGTTTCCTCCACCCACTCACAGTCTGAATGTCTGTCCATTACGAAACTGAAACTGTCAGCAAGTAATAGAAGAAGAAAAAGACAGAAGAAGCAATAGAAGTTGACAGAAGAAGAGGCAAAAACTTGGAGGTAGAAAAAGCAGGAACGAAACAACTTCACAGTAAAAACACATTGCTTATGGGGTGTTGTTATTGTATTAGCTTGTGTGGGTATATGTTATTTGTAGACTAAACATTATGATGTTGTTAACATTATTGATATGTTGTTTTTGAATTTTGTAAATGATTCCACACGTACTGTCGTTGTTGGGTTTGGTATAGTGGTGATTGAATTTGTTGCATTGGGTTTGGTTTTTGTGAACTAATTCATTGAGGTTATAATGGTTAACATTTGGTATAGGTCCTAACATTAAAGTTTGGATGTATAAGCTTCAGGTGAGGATTCCCAACCTCGAGGGTGGGAGTTCCAATCAGAACGCTGGAATTCCTAACCTAGAGATTGTGAATCCCAACATGGTAGTTAGGAATTATATATTAGTTGGGATTTATCAACCATGAGGTTGGGAATCCAAACTTCAAGGTTGGGATTTAGGTTGAACATAATTTTCGAATGAAGGTTAAAACCCAACCTGAAGTCTGGGAGTCCTAACTCTGATGTTGGGAATCCCGACGTGGAAGTTGGGATCGCAACCTGTAATATTGTGATTCCAATAAGAAGGTTGGGTATCGCAACCTACAGGTTGGGATTCATAACCTATAAGTTGGGATTTGGAACATGATAGTAAGAATGCCTAACCTTGAGTTTGGGATTCACAACATGCAAGTAGGGATTTCCAACCTAAGCTTGGGATGATCCCAACCTTAAGGTAGAGATCCCAACCTCTAAGTTGGGATCAAAACCTAGAGGTGGAGATCCCAACCTCGAGGTTGATATCAAACCTGGAGGTATGGATCCCACCATCCAGTTTGGGATCAAAACCTGGAGGTAGGGATCCTAACCTCCAGATTGGGAGTCCATTCCTAAATCCCAATGGTTTGTTTGTTATTCTATTCCTATTTTGTATGTTGAATCCGATTTTCGCAACATGGCAGTATGGATGCTTATACTTAATTTTGGGATTCCCAACCTACAAGTTATGAGTTTTAATTTGCACGTTGGGACAATCCTAACCTAGAGGTAGGGATAGGTTGGGATCTTCACCTACAGATTGGGAATCCCTTCCTAATCCTCATCATTTTGGTTGGGAAGCTATTCCCATTATGTACGTTAAGAATCCGATCTTTGTAGTGAAGAATCTCAACCTAAGGGTCTTTTGGTTGGTGTTTTATTTTGTTATGATTTTGGTTATGGATATGACTATCATAGTTGGTTCTTTTATATATGCATACATTAGGCGAGTATTGGGCTTGTTTTGTGTTGTTTTGAGGTGTGACATTGTTGATGTTTTAGGAAAATTGCATGACTTTTATTACTTCTGCAATATACATTTACATTGGACTGGTATAATATATGTTATATGTTACAGTTGAATCATTAAACGTAGTTATCAATTTTCAATGGGCTCTTTTATAATTGCAGGTTACCGTAAAGATGGAATATGCTATTACGTACAAGATCACAGACGTACAACATTTTAGTTCGAAAGTTACATGCTTCTCTAAGTTGAGAGCCATCAAAGTTATAACTGACAAGTTAAGTGACGTCCAGTTGGAAATATTCAATAGGTCTTGCTTTGGTAAACTATTGACACGAAGGAGCTTAAGTTTGCCGATCAATTAGTGCATAACTTGCTTCTCTGACAAGTGGAATGTGATGATTCGGAGGAGTTGTGGTTTGCACTTCCAAATGACAGTGTGATTCTGTTCTCCATGCAAGAATTTGCAATTGTCACAGGGCTTGATTGTCGGCCATACCTGAAAGATGGGTCGGGTGAGGAATGTACACCTGGTGAGCTGTTTAGCCGCAGAATGTTTAGTGGTAACAACAAAGTTTCGAACAAAAGTCTGGACGCCACTTTTAGGGGTGCATTTTTGGACAATGACGAGGACATCGTCAAACTTGCGTTGTTGTACTTCTTAGAAACGATGTTACTTGGGAAGGATCCAAAGAACCAAATTCGAAAAGAGCATATCCACCTATTGGATGATATGACTGCATTCAACAAATACCCATGGGGTCGTTGCTATTATGAGATGATACTGAGTGGCATGAAAAAATATTTTAAGAAAATGGCTACCAACATGGGAAAACGTAATAAAGAGCACAAGTATAAGGCAGACGGTGCATTCTATTCTTTGTCTGGTTTCCTATATGCAATTCAGGTACATCTCATCTGTTTTTAGGTTTATTTTGCTTTGTAAAGTTTGGTGCCTTCGACAATAACGTTTGATGTTTTTTTATGCACTCGTAGATATGGGCATGTGAAGCAATTCCGATAATTGGGCGACAAATATCACTTAAATACACCAATTTGCTATCCTGAATCCTGAGTTGGAGTTCTATTACTATCCCAAAATTAGGGGAAATAGTTATGTTGTTGCATCGCTCTGATGTATGTAAAGATATTATTGATTTGAATACATGTCGTCCATTGTAGTTGATGTTTTCAATCATTTGTGTTTCCATGTCATGGCAGCTACAAGCACACCCTACGTTGGAGGTGACGGCTGCAAAGGAAAAGGATGATTACTTCCAATATTTTGTGACGAATGAGAAGGGTCTAGCTGAGGGGTGTTCTGATAGCATCGCCTCTGATAGTGATGGCAATGGGAAGCATGACAACACTGACAAGGCCAGTGTTGGTGGATTTATAAAGGCATAGCCTTGTGGAAGAGGACCATCTGATTAGGTACAATAGTTGTTAGCTTTTTTTATTTTGGTTTTATGGCATGTAGTTTGACTAAAACCCGTCAGCGTCACATCAACTGATTTGGCTACAGGCTGGTAAGGATAGCAGTAATGCGAAGGATGACCAACTACAAACCATCCACAAACAGCTGTAGCAGTTTCAATAAGAAACAAGGAAATCACTACAGCACATAAACAAGAACCTAGAAGAGACAATGCTGGTGGTATAGGAGACAAACAAGAAGGTTGACAAGATTTTAGACTTTTTATTTAGAAACACAGTTGTTCCTAAAGAACATAACCCACCTGCAGCGAAGGTACACTTAAAAATAAGATCATGGCAACAATAGTAGTAAGTAATGTGTTCTAATATATGTAAACATATCGTTGGAATTTTACTTTACAAGAGAACGATGAGCTAACGGGTAAAACCACCAGAGACACTACTGGGGTGGAAGGAGAACTGCCAGTTCCAGTCGATAGGAGTATAGACGATCTTTATCATGGGGAAGTGGATAGTTTTGGTGAGAAAATGACAGTGAACCCTATCGTGGCATGTAAAGCATGGCAGACGTCACCTTTAATTGGTTTGGATGTAAGTATGAAGATCATACCACAAACAAAACATTTTGAAGGTGGCCCGGAGAAATGGCCAGAAACATCATTGCGTAATCGGGCAGTGTAGAAGTGACATATGAGATGGTATAGAGGTTGAAAGGGAAAATGAATTTGGACCCTATCCTACCACGACAACCAATAGTAGGCTCACCTTCGATTGATTCGGACGTAAGTATGAAGATCATACCATAATCTAAATTTATTAAGAGAAAGTAGAAAAAGGGTCCACAAATTTTGTTTCCATTTCAGGAAATTGAAGTTATTCCCAGAAAGCGCACCAAATTCGAACCATTTCCTAAACTGTCCGATTCAGAACTTTAAGCATTTAAAGCATGGTGGGACGAAGATGTACCGAATCAGTTGTATGTTTATGTCATTCTTACTTTATTCTTACCATCTTTTATAGTGGTATATGCTTCATTGATAACAAGTTGTTAATCACTTGAATGTCACTACAAACCTATGGTTCGCTTGCCAATAGGGGACTGCAATCGGCAATGGTTTCAGGCTTTGTCGAAACCGGATGTCTGGTTAGTTGATTTGGTGCGTAAAATGAATATCACAAGTAGGTATGTCGTACATATATAAGTCAGTTCAAACATTCACATTTTCCTTGTGTTTCAGCATATGGATGCAACTTTCTACTTTATTCAATGGAAGTCGATGAAATGGCCAACCACCAAGATGAAAGCATTCACAACAACAAATATTTTGTTTGAGGTAAATATATTGTTTCGCTTACAGTAAGTTGCGTGGTCAACCATCATACCCTTTTCCCTTACTAATTGAATTTTTGGCTTTAATATATGTAGCAACATTTGCTAAGTAAATGAGAGTGTTATACCAAGAAAAAACTTAAATGAGAAAACGATGACATGTGCATCAAATACGCAATGGGGGAGGTGTTTGGTATCAAATACGCATCGAGAGAGGTAGCCTGTCATCCATGGACTGAACTGTTGACTGTAGCATATTGAATTTCTTACAATGCAGTTGTCACTTTTACTGTTATGTTATATATGCAAACTGAATGGTGGTTCTGCTTTGCTTGTCTTGTCAGTAGTTGTACATGCCATTGAATTATAAGGGCGTACATTGGGTTATCGTCAAAGTACACTTCAATGAGCAAACTATTACCGTCTTTGACTCACTGGGCTTCTACGTACACAATTACAAATAGTTTTTGCAACCCATACAAACACTATTGCCACTACTCCTTCAGAAGACTGATCACAATAGGGTAGATGTGTACATGACTGTAGACTGGTATACAAAGGACGGATGGACACTGTCACGATGCAACGACACGCCACAACAAGAAGCAAGGTAAGAGTTGTACCAGACTTTTGTCCATTTCCATTATTTCTACCTATATGTACGTTATGTGCTAACTAGTTTGTTGTCACTTTTATTTAGTAGTGGGTGATTGTGGGATATTCGTTATCAAATTGGCCAAACACATGGCGAACGATCTGGCAGTGAACTCATTCGACAAATCCCACATACCAGATTTCCGGTTGCAGCTAACTCTTGACTTGTGGAAATGGTCTCGTCAATTATATGGGGGTAATAATATTTGAATGCTTACTAGTCCACTGTAAAGGTTTTAAATGGTAACTTTGACATCATGTTGTTATAGTCCAACTTACTCAAAAAGTTGTTCCCTCTTCATGTGTTGACGACCAGGTTAATGGTTCGGTAACTTCAGTAGTCAGACAGATACAGTTGATGATGATGTTGCATGAGTTTTGACAATAAGTGGAACTACTATTTTTGCACACTGGTTTAGCAGATTGTATGTTTTTGTTTGGCAAGGTAATCTCAGTAAATAGTAGTTTAAAAACTAGAATGGTTTCATGGTGGTGCTGTACCTATGATTCCTCACTGTTAACCATGGATTTTATTGTACTTGAGTTTACATCTTGGTTACTTGGTATGATGTTTTACATAGTACTTAAAATGCTTTGTAAAAGAATGTGAAATTACTCGTGTTATGGCTATTACCCATATATGCAATTATATGTTCAGGGAAAACCTCAAATTTTTGTCATGTTTTCTTGATGATCTACATGTCGGTTGACTGTGTGGTTTGTGTCAATGCTACTGTAATCCTCTTTCTGTCATTTTTACTTGATGTACAGAACCCATCAATAATCTATGCTCATTATATGTGATTTGCTACTGCTGAAACATGGCATATTGCCATTACATCTGACAATAAGCAGTTGATTTGCACTAAGTTGACGTCATGATAGTAATTGATGATGCGGTTTCTGTGAGTGCTGCTGGAACATGGGATGTAGATGCTTTTTCATGTTGTTGCTAAGCAGGTTTCCAATACTTCCAGTACAAACAAGACCAATGCTGATGACATTGTGACGTTGCGTCACAATGTCACTAGGACGTAACTATGCAGCATCCGAGTCTCTTATTATTGTATTACAGTGGCTGATGTTGCCAATAAGGTGTAGTCGTTCATTTAGACAAGATGTTGGCAACATGTTGAGGGATACAGTTCAACAGGTACAGCATGAGGTCTATTTGGTTCGTGGAATCTTTTAATCTTTGATGTAGCTTGGATGATGCATATGTCGTGCTTGATTGGAATGTAGAAAGGATTAAAAATAACTTAATGGAACGTATGATGTATTTCGTGTAAATGAAATTGATATAAACGAAGAGCAATGTTTTTTTGTTTTTTGTTTTTGTTTTTTTTTTTGTTGTAGTATTGGAATGGACATAAAATAAATTAGTTAATGTTTAATGGTATGAGATTAATTACTGTAATATTATAATGTAGATGAACTCTACAATTGCTTATGTAAATCACTCCATCTGTGATTATTTGATATGTTCATTCTTTTTATTTTTTGACTATTGCATTAAGTGAAGATTTGTGAACAAAATAAGTTTATTCATTCTCGCTAAGGTGTTGAGGATTTGATTCTCATCAAATGCATTTTATAAACTTATACGGATAATTTACAAGCTTATATCTGAACAAATAATAATAAATGTACTGATAGGCCTTTAACTTATTTGGTGTCAACTATCAAGTTAAAAAATGGAAGACTCCTTTAAATTGTAAATGAAATCATTCTAATGAAATGTCAGACAAATGACATATCCATTGCATTTCATAAATCATAACACATACCAATAATAATATTTCATTTCAAAGCACTTTCAGATAATACAGTAGAGAGAGTATTTCTCAGATTCCTTGCAGGAACAATGTGAGTCCTTAAAAATACATTATAAGAAGATATTAGATTCAGCAATATTGAATTTGGAAGGTTGCTTCTGGTATGGATGCTAGCCTCATGCAATAATTGAACAAGAGTATCTGCTCCAAAACGCCAAGAATTTTTTTCGAATAAGTTCAACCATGCATTCTCTGAAAATTCTGGCCAATCACCAACTGGAAGGCTGGTTATGCAAGAAACAACAGAAACGTAGTCCTTGTTTTCAAGTCCAATGCAAAACCTTTCTTTGATGAGAGGTGATAGAGGAATCTGATCAGTCTTTACCAAGTGTTGCCAAGTTGTTTCTAGCGGTTCTACCTGTAAACAGTAACAGTAGCTATCATGAATGGGGAAAAACAAAACAAAAGAAAGTATCTATTATGTTTCAATTTGTTCATAGAACTTTGAACGAGTATCTGTTCTTATTTATGAATTTTTCAAATATCAAAACCAAAATAGTTATTGTACATTGTTTTAGCTTCCTCTCACACAAGGCACAGAATGAGAGAGAATGCACATTTGGCCAACCAAGTAGAAGATTTCCACGAAGTGAATGCTTATTCAAATGCATTATTTTTTTACAATAAGAGAATTTTGGATAACCAAAAGACCACACTTCAATCATATCCATACTGCATTAATTATAACATTATTCCAAAACACATGGTTATGATGTAAACTTCAAGGCCTAAATCCAGGTATAAGGCATTGACCAGATGTCAGAATATCATATAGGAAACTTGTTCAGGTTCCATGATGAGAAAATAAACAACCCAGTGATCTAAATAAGTACCAATGGTTTCCATTAGAAAGTGGCAAAACTCCAACATCATATTTTTACTCTTTAAAACCTTGGATGAGCATGACCATTGCTTTAGTTTTCTACTTTCACAAGTTTAGTTGAAGAACCTGGATAACATAACGGGGAATCTCTGAGTTTACGGTTACCTGCAATCATTCTTCAGGATTGTCACTGTGAACTTGTGATAAGGAGTTGGTTTCAATTTGTTCATAGAACTTTGAAAAAGTATCTGTTTTGTTTCTAATAGAACCTTTTCATATTTGGCTAACTACCTATAGTCAACCTATTCATGTGTGACTGAGCTAACCAATTTAAGATTTTTTGCAACATAGCTCCATCAGTTTTGTTATCATCCATTTTAGACAATTGTCTCAGTATCTTTGTTTGAGGGGATTAAAAGGTGATAGCTATGCTTATCACACTTCGTGACTATCCATTTAGATAGGTATATAAAGAAATAGAAGCAATATTGCTAGAGATGAAACTTATTTTAGAGAAAAGGAAAAAATATATATGTACCTTTCCAGCCCTTAAAGCATCCAATATCATTCGAAGATGACGTTTTGCATTGAAAAAATATCCATGGTGCAGCATCCTTCTGTAGACAAGGTCAACATCATCCCACCTTTTATCTACAGTACATGCTTCTAACATGGTGTTGAATGTGTAGATGCCTGGTATGATGAGATCCTTATTATCAGATCCACTGCTCATATGATTGCTATCTTCTGACATCTTCTGAAATAGCTTTTTTGCTTCTTCAAACCAACCCTATTCTAAGTAAGCTTTAAGCATTATGTTGCAAGTAACTAGATTTGGAAAGCATAAGTCCTTCATTTGCATGAAGATGTCTGCAGTATCTTGAATGTTTCCTGAGTTAAGACAAGCTTGAATTAATCCAGTGTAAGTTACCACTAAAGGGTTGTTTGCAACTTTACATATTTTCTGCATTTGTGGAAATGAAAGAATGACAAATCAGTTGACCTAACAGTTGAATCATGTTGCAAAAAAGATCATAACAATGTATCCACACTAAGATAGTTTAATTTAAACTCCAGGTACAATGAGCTTCAGCAAATTGTTGTGATCTTAATTATTTAGTTGTCAAACATTATAAAAGTATCAAAGTATCCATAGTAGGCAGACAGAAGATCAGACAAATATAATTACTTTATAACCAACTATATATTTTATTCTTCCAGACCAGTGGAAACAGTTATCAGATGTTAATATTTGTGTATTAGTCATACATGATCCATTATTATTAAGTGTTATCTACTTTGAGAATGAGTATAATCTCATTTCTCATTACCCTAGAACAAAAGAAACCTCTACCCGAAACTTGCAGCTTATTGAGTGATGATAATAATGATATCAAACTTCATATTACAAGTTTGAGAGTGATGAGAAATTCCCATTATAGTTAAATATTTGGTTTCTGATGAAAACAAGTGGCAACCACCTCTACACATCTATCAAACGCAGAGAAGAAAGGATTTTGAGGGCCACACTTTCATTAACGAAATTCGGACATTATTAGGGCCACTTGGATTCCTAGATTCCTATATGATTCAAATACAGAATGTAGTTCTAACTAAGTAGCCCAATAGTACGTAAAACTTTCAGCACAGTGTTATGAAGTCATTCCAAGAGTTTAAAATGTAAGGTGAAAACATTTTGTCCAAGGGTCATAAATATTCTTGCTTTCCAAGAGTCATTACTGTTTCTACTTCCCCAAAATTCTTTAAAGTTTTCCACAAGTCTATCCAAGCTGACATTGTAATTAATTTAAGAAAGATAGATTTTTCCACTTTTTCTTACTCACTTTCTTGTTCCATCTTTCATGAATCATGACAGAAGACCGACAAGAGATTTACATATCTACATTTCAAGTAGACACAGAATCTTAGGTTTGATTTCTTTTATCAATAACATTTGGCCATATTTGCTTTGTTTGTTGGCTTATATTTTTTTGGCTATTTGGTAATTTTATTTCTAGTTATTTACTATTGCTACCTCGGTCATTCAGAGATTGGGGCCACTAGGTCATCATAGAAGTCTTCTTTTGTCAATCTAGAACATACCTTAGAAATGAAATGTTAAGCTATTTTCATTCTTTCAAGTTTTGTTTTCTTCCTCTCCTATTGCCTCCTCCCCTAACATTTTTGTTCTCCTCAAGCATCAATTTGCTAAAGTTCTTCTTGAGGATAGGAGTTTGCTTCTATTGATGACAAACGGATGCCAGAATCCAGTCTTGAGGTGCCTTTGTTGATCATATCATATTACTACCAACACTTTTATTCATTTTGCTAACAAAATGTTCAAATTAAGGGCTCAAAGTCTAGAGCACCCTTTTGCTAACAAAATGAATAAGACAAAGAAGGATCGTGAGACTATTATCTAAGATCAAGTACCCAAAGGAAACTTTACAGGTCTCGGAGCTATTTCACTCAAATTAGTTTTATTCTACTTTGACTTCATATCCTAAATTGTAAGGCATGCCTCAAACATTAACTAATATTCTATCATCAAATTCAATCCATTCGTAACAGATTCAGCATAATAAAACTAACTGCATTAATGCTTCTTGACACCTTCCAGCGCTACAAAATCTGCGAGCAAGGTCATAGTAAAGAATAGCAGAACCTACAATTCCTCGTCTTTCCATGTCCAGAACAGCCGAGACAGCCTCATTTGTTTTCCCTTCTCTTCAAAAAGTGTTCACAAGGACTGTATACAGTAGAGTTCTCATTAATCATTGTACACTGTAATTCCACAAAATAGCATGCAAAACAAATCAGATAACTAGATACCTTTATATGCTAAAGCATTTGGAATAAAAGATTTCTGCACTTTTCTGAAAAACTCATGAACCAGACTGTACTTGCCACATGCAAACATCAGTTGCTTAAAAAAAAGTAAAAAAAGTTTTAGTGATGAATTGATACAAGTTCCAAGTTACGGTTACGGTTACCACGAAAAAGCACACAAATGACTCAGATATAGTAGAGGAAAGTTATAAATTAAGAAGAAAGTTATAAATTAAACTGCTAATAAGACATGGAAACCTACAATTTCAGTACACTTTACATTATGATTAAGGAGTTGTTGTCTTACACGGTACTCGCTGATCATACTGGAATTGGTGCCCTACATTTTTATCTATTGTGTCCGAAGCCACCACATCTACTGTACTTTGTTTGCTTCTTAGCTTCACCTTTCGAAGGTTTTCTTTTTGTGGTAGGTCGTCCATGTAGCTTACGACCTTCAGGTAATAGGACAATAGGAACTTCAAGATATTCAAGCCAAATCCAGTCATCTTCACACCCAACCGGACGAATGGAAATTGCATAAGCTTCTACTAATGTTTCCATGCTATAGTACAAAGCACAATAGTTATAACAAGATATGTGGCGACTACTACAGGCTGCTGCTAGTGCATGTGCACATGACAGTTGGTCTAACTGAAATTTTTTGCAGTCACATGTTCTATTCTGCAAGTTCACAACTGGGTTCAAATATTCATCTATGACAAGATACTTTTCTAAATCAATAGGACGCACAAGATAAGTAGATGCTTTCTTCATCCTCTATCATAGCTTGGCTTCAACCCATCTAGTCATTAGCGTTGGCATTTTTGTAGCTTCCTCACGTTTTTCCCAAAACCATCTTTGAAGTACACCACATATATGCTCTATTAACTTCGTGATCGATAGCTCCTGTGCCTCCTTCAAAATGGCATTCAAACACTCTGTAATGTTTATTGTCATTATGAAATATCTTCTACCATCAAACTCACATCTAGCCCATTTGGTAGGTTCCGCAAGCATCAAATACTCAACTGTCGTACTATTAACTCCAACGATTTGGGACACAAGCGCACTGAACACTGCAACCCGGTATGCTTTGGCAGCCTTGTAAAACAATTGCTACACATCACCACCTTTACAATTAGCCTTCATGTTTTGCCCCGAGTGATACATACATATTCCATGCAATGCCCCTAGAAACGAATGTGCAATAGTTATTACTATACTTGTGTTTCGGTCCAAAATGAACATAAGATTCGCAACTTCTCCAATACACCCATGCAACTTTGTCATAAACCAAATCCATGCATTATCATTTTCTGAATCTCCAATGCCAAAAGCTAATTGGTACACTTGGTTATTTCCATCCATGCAAGTCGCAATAAATAGAATACCTTTATACTTGGATTTTAGGAAAGTTTCATCAACGGCTATAACGGGTCAAATGGAAGTTCTAAATCCAGCAATAGAACCTCCTAGTGCCATGAAAAAGTACTTGAATCGATTGGAAGCATCACATTCAATGTGGGTGACAGTCCTTGGATTTTTCATTTCCAACATCGCACAATACAACGGAAGCACACTATAAGACTGTTTCGGTGATCCCCTTGCTAATGTCATTGCAACCTCTTTAGCCCTCCATGCTTTATTATAATTACAACTCAGCTCATACCTTTTCTTCATGTCCCCAACTATGTCGTTTGGATGGTAACACTAAGAAGCACCCTCATACTTTCATTTAATGCAATGTCCAATCAATTTACTTGTTGCTTACGGACGGTGAAAAACGAGCACATCAAGAGAACAAGTGTAGTCTGAAATGTACTTCCGCACATTAAAAGCTTTTGACCCCGCAAGTTTTGTTGCACGCAGCCACCACTTGTAACTTTTCTCCACACAAACCATAACCAATAACTCTTTCATGGATTTCTTCACTCTTATATTAAACTGTCTACCTATAGCTAACATTCTTATATTCAATTGTAGCTTCTCCTTCTTAGAGAATATATCACCAGGCCGAACTTCTTTAACACTGTTGCACATACTGTCAATACAATCACCAACTATTGTCTCAGGAATCGAAGATGTCGTTGCAACATGACAATCTCATTCAACTTGTTCTGATTTCAGCTTTTTCTCATTTGAACTATCCACCCTATCAATTAGTGATGCTTTCATAGGTGCCAATGGAGATGTACACACATCTGCAGCTTCGGTACCTAAATGATCAAATCTAAGGTCTTCATTGTTATCAACCTCGATCACATCTTTATCGCTCATTATCAATTCTGCAGTATCCAGAACTTCACTACCCAAACATTTTTCTCTAGCATCTTTTACTCCAACTTTTATGACCCATTCTTCCTCACCTACTAATGCCACTGCTGTAGAGTCACCTTTACGTTCCATTGTAATGCATAATGGATTCCTCGTCATTACATCACTAACTTCAGCGATAAAGAACTCAACATCACTATCATTCAACACATCAATTGGTGGTGCGGCATCATACATTTTATATTTGAACTTCATCATAATTGCAAATTCAGCTAGGCTTATATCAAATGCATGACATACTGCATCGTGTAATTCTTCGTACGTTGCTATCTTCAATAACAAAATTCCTTTTGTCTTCCCACCTTCATACATAACGTTTCCTCCCTTATTCATCCACTCACCATTGTATTGCACTGCAATCCAAACTTTATCCATGTCCTTCAACCTGTCAAATGAAGGCAATATTGTGGTTAGTACATCTATCCAAACATTGTTTCCTCCTGGTTTATGCCAAACAAGCACTACAACTCTCACAATCTCTCGAATAAGTGCATGTTGTATTTTTTAATTTTTCCTCCAAACAAATTGCATGTATGTCAACAAAACAAACATTTGTACATATTCTCAACTGAATTCCTTTTCACATTGAGGTTGAGATTCCTTTTCACGTTGGATTCTTAGCTGAATCTTTTGATTCCTAACCTTGATGTTTAGATTCTCAACCTAAAGGTTGGGATTCTCAATCTGCATTGATGTCTCCTAGCCTAAAGGTTGTCCCAACCTTGACATTAGGAATCCCAACCCGAAGGGAATCCTAACCCTTTTGTTTTCATTCAACCCACTGCTTACATTACCAATATCAAACACCACGAATGAAATCGTTTACAAAATTTCAACTAAACATTCAACATTAACAACTACTAATTCAATCTACCTTACTCATTCTATTAATACCCACAACACCACACACAAAATACACCAAACAGCCCTAGAGAAGAACATGTCAAATAAACTTACCACATTCAGATATCCATAGCAAGTAAAATTGTTCAAATAAACTTACCACCCATAGAGAAGAAGTCGCTATAGCAGACAAAAAGTCGGACAGTTATGGCGTAGTACAATGTCATCCAAAACCTCACTCACTCCTTCTATTGGCCATCAAAAGAGAGAAGACACTTTAAGTGTCGGAACAAAGAAGACAATAGGATATGGAAACTAAGAAGACCGACTGAGGTGTGGGAAGGGACAAAATGGAAGGCTACAATCGGTAGGAGGGTCATATCACACTAAGAAGGCGCAAATAGAAGAAGAAGCAAATGGGTTATGCATGCATTTGAGAAGTTGGCTGGTTAGCATGCATGGAGACTCACGACACACTAAGAATAGGCAAATGGAAGAAGAGACAAATGGGTTATGCATGCATATGAGCAGCTGGCGGGTTAGCATGCATGGAGGCTCATAATACACTAAGAAAAAGGCAAATGGAAGAAGAGACAAATGGGTTATACATGTATTTCAGTAGCTGGGCAAGTGGAAGAAAAGACAAATGGGTTATACATGTATTTGAGTAGCTGGCGGGTTAAGATGCATGTTCTGACATCCATTTTCCTTTAGGGCATTTTTGTCCATTCAATGTCTTTTTTTAAGAATAAAAAATAATAAGGTAAGTTTTGAGCATTGTTGAAAATATCGATATCGACGAAAATATCGGTACTACGATTCGGCGGAAATGTCGACGGAAATATCGATATCGACGGAAATTTACGTAAAATTTACGGAAAATACGGAAATTTAGTTAAAAACATAATATTCTTTAATGAAACTTTTAGTAATGTTAAAATAATCATTTTTACAACAAAAAACCATATTATATTTTTTTTTAAAAAAAATCATATTTTATCTAAGAAATAACAACTAAAAGGTATAAATATGGATATAATATATAGAGGAGATATATGAAAATATAAAGAGCTTCCATTAAAACTTTTCAATTAATTTGCATCACACAAATCATGCAAATTTTAATATCAAAATGAAGTCATAGATGGCTCATACATGATATAGGTAGTATCTAGATTTATACAATACTAATACCATAACATATAATTTGAATGGTTTTGAATATAATTACGAACATGCCATGAATAAGCTTCTTGATTTCTTCCCACCATCTGTCCATAGATAGGAAATTACGTGTAAGGATCATTGGAGATCCCAAAACTTCTATGACCATCATCACTAGTCCTTAAACTCATAGATTCAAAAGTAGTTGAAATGTTATCTTCATTGGATGATGACATCCTTAATTGCATTTGATGAATTCTCCTTATATAATCCTTACCAATAGCTCCTATGCCTGGACCCGCAACTCTACACCTATGGTCTTCATCTTGTGTGCAATGAGTATATTGTTCTTCACAAGTAAATGGGTTCAATGAAAAACTTGTATCAGCATCATTTCTTTGAGTAAAAGCATAATTATTTCCTCAATTGTCATCATCATCGTTATCATCGTCGTCGTCGTCGTCATTGTCATCATCATCATTATTATCATCATCACTATTATCACCATCATCAACACCATTGTCTTCATTATGAATTCCATCAATATGATCATCTTGATTGAAGCTAGTTGTGGACCTACACACCTCTCCTCGCATTGTGATGTTACCATTGTCTTTATTATCAATTCCATCAATATGATCATCTAGATGAAAGCTAGATGGAATATAATAATAAGATTCCTGATGAAAATGAGATTCCTCACGTTGATTGAAAGCTTATTTTATTTATTTGATAAAAGCTTAACAAATTCTTATTTGAAAAGTTTAAATTTCACTTTTATTTTATGAAAATTAAATTGATATTTCCAGGATATTTTATGGATATTCTACGGATATTTTTGAAAATTTCCTCGATATTTTGTAAAATTTATACTACAAGCTCACGGAAATGATATTTTATGGAAATATCACGAATATTTCCGGATATTTCTAGGATATTTTAACGGATAGATTATTACAATTTCTATCGATATCGATACCCTTGATTTACGGAAATATCGGCGAAAATATCGCGAAAATCATGGATATTTTAAACTATGGTTTTGAGGTTCCTCTATCCAATTGAGTCATTTTATACATTTTCTCAAAGATTATATAGGACTAAACCATGATAAATATGAGTCTCTAATTAATATCTGTTAAACTTAGAGATTTATATTTATCCACTAAATGATCATATATGAATGGATATTAATTATGAGTGTATTATGGACTCTTGCTTGTTGAATTATATCCTTTGATTTACATGGATGAGATCGATGTAGATGCTCGATCAATAACTTCGTACTTTGAAGATATGATTTAGTAAGTAGTTGAAAACATTCTATACAATAGTAAAACCCACTTCTAGAATTAGAGAAATAGTTCCCTTAAGAGTTGATTTAGGTTTTGAACGATAAGAGCGTTTAATTTTCTATTCATATGTGAACGGAAAGATAAATTAATAAGTTGTTATGAATATATTATTCATTAGAAAATCAATGACACTTAAAGATCAAGATATAATTAGAGGGATAAAATGAACATTCTGACCTTACTCTAATTATGAACTATTTATAAAGGGTCAAATCATATGTAATGATTATATTAATAAATGCTGAAAATTTCAGATTGTATAAAAACATTTGTAGTTTTAAGAGTATAATATCAGGTTTTTAGTAGAGTAACTCTAAGATTAATAATAGTAAATTATTTAATTAAAGAGTTCAATTAATTAAAGAGTACAATATGAAAATTTCAGATTATTTAAAAACATCTGCAGTTTTAAGAGTGTAATTTCAAGTTTTTAATGAAGTAACTTTAAGATTAATAATAGTAAATTATTTAATTAAAAAGTTCAATTAATAATTCTGATATTATTGGAGCTCAAAACTGTAGGTCCATCGAGTCCCCTTGATAGCTCATTTCACTATAAGAAATGTGTATATAAAATATTATAATTGGATCATCTAATTATAGTTGTTACATAAGTAGCAAAATATGTGTTCACTTGGTATTTGAATAATATTGATTATTCAAATTATTAATTAGTTAATTATTATTAAGAATTAATAATTATTTAATTAATTTTATAAAAGATTTTGAATTCGATTTTTAGAAATGACCAACCATGAATTAATTAGATGTTACAAGTTCAATTTCAAAATATAACATGAATTAAGTTTGAATTAATTATGTTATATGAGGCAAAAGTTTAATTTTAATAAACATGAGGTTTAATATTAATTTTGATTAATTAAAACCCTAATTGGTTGTTTATAAATAGAAAAAAAAAATAGTTTTCTTTTTTGAATAGAATTTAATTTGGTTTTTGCTGTACGTTCTTTAAAACAGAAAAAAAAAAAAATTTTATGACATAATATAGAGAAGAAGAATCTGTATTTTTTTTCTCTGTATAACCAAAATCAATACTCAATTCTTATAAATATTATTTGTTCTTTTTAGAAAAAAAATTAATAGAAAATGAGCACAATTATATATAATTGTGCCCATTCACTTATTTCTTAGTATAGAGACATATTAAAGAATGTTAAATGGTGAACAATCCATTGAGATCAATATATATGGTAAAAATCTGATTTTTATTTCCCCATATTATTTTATTTCATTATTTTATGGATCTAGAGTTCTTAAATTTTATTAAAAAAAAAAAAACTTAAAACTTAGTAAAATCTTATTTTTTTAATAAAAATAATTGTTTTTTTTCCCTTCAAAAAACAATATATGCATATTTTCATTTTTATGCAACTTAAAAAGAAAAAAAGAAACCTTAGTTTTCTACTGTACATTATTTTTGCTATCAGATTAATCAATCAATGATATCCAATCATAATTTAAAATATCCGTGATTTTCGTGATATTTTCGCCAATATTTCCGTAAATCAAGGGTATCGATATCGATAGAGGTTGTAATCTCCTATCCGTTAAAATATCCTGAAAATATCCGGAAATATCCGTGATATTTCCGTAAAATATCATTTCCATGAGCTTGCAGTATAAATTTTATAAAATATCGAGGAAATTTCCGAAAATATCCGTAGAATATTTGTGAAATATCCTGGAAATATTGGTTTAATTTTCATAAAATAAAAGTGAAATTTAAAGTTTTCAAATAAGAATTTGTTAAGCTTTTATCAAATAAATAAAATAAGCTTTCAACTGACGTAAGGAATCTCATTTTCATCAGGAATCTCACTATTATATTCCATCTAGCTTTCATCTAGATGATCGTATTGATGGAATTGATAATAAAGACAATGGTAACATCGTAATGCGAGGAGAGATGTGTAGGTCCACAACTAACTTCAATCAAGATGATCATATTGATGGAATTCATAATAAAGACAATGGTGTTGATGATGGTGATAATAGTGATGATGATAATGATGACAATGACGACGACGATGACGATGACGATGACGATGATGATGACAATTGAGGAAATAATTATGCTTTTACTCAAAGAAATGATACTAATACAAGTTTTCCATTGAACTTATTTATTTGTGAAGAACAATACACTCATTGCATACAAGATGAAGACCATGGGTGTAGAGCTGCGGGTCCAGGCATAGGGGCTATTGGTAAAGATTATACAAGGAGAATCCATCAAATGCAATTAGGGATGTCATCATCTAATGAAGATAATATTTCAACTACTTTTGAATCTATGAGTTTAAGAACTAGTAATGATGGTCATAAAAGTTTTGGGATCTCCAATGATCCTTACACATAATTTCCTATCTATGGACAGATGGTGGGAAGAAATCAGGAAGCTTATTTATGGCATGTTTGTAATTATATTCAAAACCATTCAAATTATATGTCATGGTATCAATATTGTATAAATCTAGATGCTACCTATATCATGTATGAGCCACTTAGGACTTCATTTTCGTATTAAAATTTGCATGATTTGTGTGATGCAAATTAATTGAAAAGTTTTAATGAAAGCTCTTTATATTTTCATATATCTCCTCTATATATTATATCCATATTTATATTTTTTAGTTGTTACTTCTTAGATAAAATATGATTTTTTTTTAATAAAATATGGTTTTTTGTTGTGGAAATGATTATTTTAACATTACTAAAAGTTTCATTAAAAAATATTATGTTTTTAACTAAATTTTCGTACTTTCCGTAAATTTTACGTAAATTTCCATCGATATCGATATTTCCGTCGATATTTCCGCCGAATTGTAGTACTGATATTTCTGTCGATATCAATATTTTCAACAATGTATCCAATTGTCTTGTAGTTAATTATGCATTAGGGCCCATTTTTCCTGTTCTTTGTTTTAATATTGATACTTTAAGAAAACTGTCTTTAGTCTCCATATTTATTGAAACTTAATTAAAAAGTTATATATCAACAAAACTCCAAAAAAATAAAAAATAATAAGTATCAACAAAGTTAATTCAAGTCTCGATAATTTCAATACATAAAATTTTTTTCATAAGTTTTTGGGTTTTTCATAGAAATATTTTTTCACATGTGAGGCGTCCAAGCTGTATTTTTGAGCAAGACATGGGTATGTAGATATCTATATACCGACAATGCACCAGGTGTTTGCATGCACCGCTACCCTAATGTGGCAGTCTGAGAAACAAACACATCTCCTGTCTGTTCCTCATTTATAGCTAGTTTTAACGCTCCTCTCTCTTTGGAACAATCACAGAAGAAAACTCAGCAATCCTATTTCGGGAAGAAGACATTAATGATGCAGAAGAAGAAGCATTTGTCCTCCATCGCCAACGATGTCGTTCATACCGCGCCCTGTACTTATATCTCTCTCTCGCTTCTTTTCTTTTCTTTTGTTATGTAAATGTGTTTACACAATAATAAAAACATGTACACGTAGAGGAACATCTAATTCTACATACATAAATGTAATTATGGATGGCACTTGGCAGCGTATATGGGATGGTAAAATTGTGGGAAGATTGTCTTTTGTTATTCCAAATAAGTTTTTGGTTGAAAGTAAGGATGTATATGTGGATAGTGTTTGTTTCTGGTTTCGCTTCTTGTAAAACAGTGTTTTTGGAGAAGTGCTTATGAGGTGTAAGCTTTCTTAAAAGAAGTTTGCTTCCTTGCAAAACCATTTGTGATTCAAGCACAAGGGCATGTCATATTGCCATGATTCTCTAGTTGATTTGTCAGAAGGGGAATGTGGCTTTTGTTCAAGCGTGGTCTTGAGTTTTGAAGTACATCAACAGGATTGGTGTATGCACAATACAAAAATGAAAAGAATTTTTATGGATTAAGTGGGTGGATTTGTTTCATTGAAGATTTTGAGTGTTGTTACACAATTGGAGTTGGCTTTTCTCTTGTCCAATAACCCAAATTTCTTATTGTAATAGGGTTTCGATTGCACCATCTACATTAAATTCAGTAATTAATCTCTCTGCTGGAATATCTATCTTGTCGAATAGGTTAATTTCTAGCCTTATAACCTTTTAGGCAAATAGTTAATTATACATTTGTACAGTAGATGCGTAAGTCAAATTTATGGAACATACATATTCAATCCGAAGGCTTAAAGATTGAAGGGTGAGGATGTTTTGGATGTTCTTTGTCTAAACAATCATTTGATTCTTAATGTGAAATGGAATGGCTCTTTCTTTTTGTTTTTGACAAAAGTGGAATGGCATTTGGTAACATTGGAAAGGAATTATAGTGTATATGCATGCATAAAATACTAGTATATTGTCACAGAACCGAATTAAGGTAAAATTTTAGTAATTGGTTTTATTTGGAGATAATGATTATTTTAATCAAGACATATAATGTCAATTATAACATGGAACTCTTAGTTAGTTGCAATTAATACTTCCAGGAAACTAGACACTTCGGTGGATGGTTTGGTTGAAGAGTTTGAAGCAGGGTGGAAGCCTGAATATGGTGGTTACTCGAGGAAATTCGTGGAGTATTGCAATGCAAAGACTCTCACTAACCTGTGTCAGAATGTAGAAGAAAAGATTAGTGATAGAACGCTTAGTCGAGTCACGTTTGATACGATGCTCGCTTGGGAGATGCCTAGCTATGAGGATGAGGAGGCTCGTACGGTGAGCAATTGCCTTCCTGCAATTTGCATTAACTTTGCAATTGTAAGAATTTCAAATGAAGAAACTAGTTTTCTGGACAATAATGTAACACAAGAAATGATACTGAATACATATATACATGTTCATCATGAAAAACCATATTGAAAATGATCTAATAAACCCCTTTCTTTTCAATTACAACATTGTGTTTATCTCTTCTAAGTATGCTTCATGTAACGGGTACTGAAGTTGATCAGTATCAATATGCTTCATGTAACAGCTCCTTTCGAATAACTTTTAGATCGCGGCCTTCTCGATTCCTCCTGGAACGGTTCCAAAATGCTAGACTAGCTGTCACCTTATTTGTGTTATACAGAACATCACCAACAGCATCACCCAAAGGTAATTGAGCCCAGTTCTGCTCAACCACCTGCCTACATTCCTCCTCATGAACCCAGGCCTCTTCAAAATGGAATCGAGATCCCCAGCGGGTGGAGGCAAGGCTAGGCCCCCTAGGGGAAAGGAAGAAAGAAGTCAGAAGGGGTGAGTGATCTGATTCCGCTTTTTCCAAATGCTTGACGTGAGCCTCTTGAAACAAAAATTTCCATTGTGAATTACACATCATCCTGTCAAGGCGCTCTTGAACCAGCCGAGAGCCTTGCTGTCTATCTATTAGACCAGGTGAAGCGAGAGCCCTCAAAACCCATATCCTGCAAACCACAATCACTAACTACTTCTCTAAAAGCCAACATAGATGCTCTCGTATTCGAAGCACCCCCAACTTTTCTGACATTTTCAATATTTCATTAAAATCCCCCCCAATCAACCAAGGTAACGAATTACTGCCCGCTATCCTTCGCAACAGCTGCCAAGACAAATATCGATTCTCAGATCTGGGCTCACCGTAGAAACCAGTGAAGCGCCAACGAAGACCTGAACTCTCCTTGATAATTGAATCAATGTGGCCCACCGAGTAAGACTGGATTGAAAGATCTATTTCCTCCTTCCAAAGCAAAGCTAAACCACCACCAGTACTCACCCTGTCAACAGCAAAAACACCACAGTAACCCAGGTTAACGTTAAAGAAATCCGATTTATAATTATTTAATCTTGTTTCTGATAAGAAAATTGAGCTCCGCGGATTGTTGCCCGCAATATTCGGAATGTCCGAGGATTCCCCATACCTCGAACATTCCAGCATAGGCACCTCATTGGGATTGGTGGGGCTGGAAACCAGCCACCGCCGGATCTTGATCTAGAGATTCTGTCCTCCCCTTCTTCATAAAGGTACCCGTTTGCAGATCTGTAGATGCTGTGCGTTTTCCTGAATATGGCAAGCTTCCTAATTTCTCTACTTCGTCCATTGCAATGCGCGCCCTGCGCTTCCATTTCCTCCCCTCTTGACGTGGACTCTGTTTGCCAATTTGGGAGTCACACCGCTCACCACTGGAGGGGAGAGGAGAAGCGGTTGAAATAGGAGGGGACGAAACTATTGGTTCGACTACATTTTTAATTATTGAATTAATAATCATTTCCGATCCAGACCCCACTCCATCCTGGGAGGGATCTATAGATGCTGCCAACTGATGATGATTTTCGTCGAGCACGTGGGATGCTTGAGGGGCAGCCACATACTTAATAAATTGAGATTCCTGCGAAGTAGGGCCCCCAACTAATTTATTCTTTGAGCAGTTATTGTTTATGTCTGTTTTGTTTTCTACCCTTGTATTAACGCTATCAGACACCTTTTCCACCTCAGTTTCATTCTCTTTTCCATCCCTCCAACTACCAGTAATATAAGTCCTACTAAATCCACTTATATCGCTTGTAGTACCTTCTGTTGTCATAATATTAGGTGGCTGGCTAATGGTTGCTTTCATTTTGCCTAAGAGCCTTTCCTCCTTGTCCTGATCTACTCTTCGACGAGGTTCTTTAACCCCTGCAGTCGACATTTCCTTCTCTTTTGACAAAACCCTTGCTTCCTTAGGTGTAGAGATCAGAGCATTACCTGTACCAGGAGCTGCTGAATCAACGGGGGTGGAATTCCCCGATCGACCTTTCCAATGAGGTCCTGCAGCACGCAACCAGTCCCCATATTCTAACTTCTCCTCTCCTGTGAACCCTTCCACATTCTCTAAACATTCCCTTAACACATGACCGATTCTGCCACAGAAGTAACAAAAGTTAGGGAGCCTTTCATACCTGATAGGAATGATGCATATTTCTTCTGGGTCGCCCATCAATACTTTAAGCAGCCTTCTCAACGGTTTAGAGACATCAACCTCAATCTTCATTCGGAGAAATCTGCCTATATAGTCCCCATTTGCTCCCTTATCCGTCTCCACAACAGACCCAACTTTGGCACCTAAGAACTGACTCATCTCCATATTCATTCCGGCTAGAGGAACATTGTGGAACTGAACCCAGAACGGAGCGGTTCGAAAATCAGTCGCTGACACTTTTCCCAACCCTTGAGCTTCTTTAAGCACTATCAAACAGCGATCAAAACACCAGGGACTTCCTTCCAACACTCTTTTTTTATCCCATTCGCAGCTGAAACGAAATGCGAATATGTTAATCCCTACCGTTTCAATCCCTACCTCTTTGACAGTTTTCCAGATTTTAGGGATCGCAGATCTAATAGCTTCTCGATTGATTTCCTTGTTTGTGATTATCTTACCCAAGAGACACATTGAGACCGCTCTTAAACCCTTCGTTTGAATTTCCTTGTCAACCCTTTCGACGGGCCCATCTCCCTCTAAGAGAGACAGTCTCTCACATCATCAGCATCCATTGGGAGCGAAAAGCTATCAGAAACCCTCTACTAAATGAGAGGGGGAAGACACCTATGAAGGTGGGAGCAACACGCAAAGGCGTGGGGGCTACTTCCAGAGCTCCGTTAAAGACAGAGCTACAGAAGACTGTATGTTTATCAAGTTTAGAATATAGAAAACCTGTTACTTCATTATATCATGCTTGAAATTTACATAAATTCAAGACATTACATAATGCATAATATCCTTAATAACAATAAATAAAGGACACATACAAAAGACCAGAGACCACTTAATTAAAAACTACTTCAAGCACACGTACAAAAGAGCAAACACCATTTCATTAAAAACAACTTCAAGCACACATACAAAAGACCAACACCACTTCATTAAAAATAATTTCAGCCTCCCACTGCAACTCCATACACCTGCATTTTCACCAAAATTGTACCTTCATTAGTACCCATATATAATTATTTTCCTTTTTTTTAAAATAAAACAAGAGTTATATTAATTAAAATAATAAAAATACCCATATTTTACCTATTGAACCAACATTAATTAATAAAAAAAAATATCTCAAAACTTGTTTTCTAAATTAAAAAAGCCAAACATGTCCTAGGAACAGATCTGTAAAAAGCGCTTTTTCAGGAAGTGTTCCTGCAAAAGCAATTGATCAAGCAAATAACAGATAACGATAATCATTGGAGGATAAGTGAAGGAATGATACCTAGAGACAGATTATTTAGCGGGAAAGAAGAAGACGATATCTAATCGCAGTCGCTGTCTCTGCTGCTGCTGTGACCGTCATGTTAGTCTCCATGTTCCTTCTTCTTCTTCTTCTTCTCTCCGTCGTGTCCTTCCTTGTGCTCATGGCCGCCCTCGCCATCGGTCTTGTCCTTGATCTTGTCGACGAGGCCTTCCTTGTGCTCGCCCTCCTTGTGTCCTCCTCCCATGTAAAAGCAGTCGCCGATCGTCCCTGTGACCGTCAACTGTCCTCCTCTCATGCCGACGGTGTCGCCGATCTTCCCTATGATTCTTGATATGCGCTCGTCCTCCTTGCGTCCTCTGCCGCCGGAAAAGGCGCCGCCGATCTTCTTTACAATCTTCAAGTATCCTCCTACCATGCGGGCGGCGTTGGCGATCGTCCCTATGGTTCCTCCCATTGTCTCTTGTGTTTTTTTTTTTTTTTTTTTTTTAAATAACACGCTCTTTATTTTCTTTTCTAGTTCTGAGTTGACGAGAGACCGTATTGTTCTTTTGTTGGCAAAGAAAGAGCGTCTTGGGACATTTACGTAATCTCACCCAATCCACTCGACGGAACCTGGCACCCAAATTGCCGATACTATTGTGATCCATCAGGATGAGTGATGACGCGTGAAATAGAAATATTTTCAAATAATAAATATAATAATAATAATGGATAATCTATTCTTCTACCATTGTATATGAATTGATCTCCCACTTTCACGTAGACCTCTCTCCCACTTTCATATGGATAGATTCTTTCCAATTAGAAGTGGTCATTCAGGCCACATCATTAGTGTTCTATCTCAATTAGTCTTCTGGATGTGTCTTAATCTAAAAAAACAAAAAAAAAAAAAATGTAGCCCTTATCATTAGGGGTGGGTTTTTTCGAGTTCAGGTTGAATTGGGTTAAAAATCTCTCAACCCAATGTGAGTTGGGTTGAAAAATTTTTAACCCAACCCAATCCAACCAAATAAATTTTTTAACTGAATCCAACCTAACCCAATAATAGTTAGGTTAGCTGGGTTTGGTTGATTGAATTAGATTTAATTTATCATAAAAACATAAAAAGTCTAATTGATAACTATCATAGTCTTAGTAATTTGATTACAAATAAATTAGTACAAATAAATATTCAATTATTTCAAAAAAAAAAAATCAATTCACCATAAAGGTTATCTTTAATCTTCATCCCAAGCAGATGTTCTTCTAAAGAGATGAAAAAATCTTGGATTTAGAACTAGAGATAGACATTTATCGGGTTTGGGTTCGGATTGAGTTAGGTTAAAAAAATTTTAACCCAACCCAGCCCATTCAATTTTTTTCTTTTTTTTTTTAAGATTTAACATAACCCAACCCAATAAAAAATGATGGGGTTGGATTGAATTTGTTGGGTTGAGTTTGAGATGCCCACCCTTACTTATCGTGTGAGGACACTTGCCTAATTAAGGTAATAAATCGGGAAAATTTAAATAAAAGTATCTCCTTCGTATATGAATTTTCTTTTAAAAACAATTTGATAGATACCAATCAAATCACAAATCTTTTAAGGTAATAAATTTTTATAAATATAATTCATAATTTAATTTATGTAGTTTTCCATACTTTACAATTTAATTGATAAACGTGATATTCAAATTCCAATTATAATTCCTTTAAAAAAAAGTCCTATTATATGTACAATCACTTCATAAAAGTAAAAGAATTTTATATAAGGAATTTAGTTGGTCAAATAATTTAAATTTAAATTGTCCGTAACAAAACAGTAACGTTACAGTACATCACCTCTATAGCACTCTATATGTAACGCCCTAATTTAATTGGATCCAAAAAATTAATTGAAATCTAATTTATTATTATTAATTTGGTCTGATTTTAGTTTTAGAAGTATAAAAGTTCGTGGGTAAATATCCCATTGGAGGATATTTTCAAAAGAAATTAAAGAAGTGGGGTTAAAAGGAAAATGGTCATAGGGGGTATAATGAAAATTTTTATATGTTACGAAAAATGTCAAATTGGGTTGGCGTGATTTTTTTAAAATAATAATAATATATAGAGAAGCTAAGCGACTGCCGATTGAAGAGAAGAAAAAAATAATAATAAAACAAAATAAAATAAGAAGAGGCGGTGCATGAGATAAGGATGATTATGTGTGTGCATCTATATATATATATATATATATAGATATATATATATATATATGTATATATAGTTCCTCACAATCAAAACAAACGGAAGCTGTTCTGCTGAACAAAAAAAAGAAAAAAAAAAAAAAAAAGGAGGAGCCAAGAAGGAGAAAGGGAAGAAGAAAAGAAAAAAATAAATATTTTGGATGTTTGATTACTCAAATAAGTAAGTTTATTTTAATAGGATTTGAATTCTAGAAAATTAGTATATTTTTCTATAAGTTATTAATTGAGTTTTATATGATTTTCTTATGGATCCAAGATGATGAGAAAATCATATAAGGGTTCGTTTTAGATCCAAAAATAAGCAAAAGAATTGTGTAAGTGGATAATTTTATTTTTAATTAAATTGATTGAGTTATGTTTATTTCTAATTCAAGTTTTATTATTTATTTCAAGTAAATAAATTGTTGAGTTAATTGATTTTATAGATTATAAATTATGTTTTACGATTGAAATAAAAGTTTATTACGAATTCGTATATATAGTTATCAAAAATTCCAGAAGCAATTTTATATTCGCAGTTTGAGTTATTATTAGAAATATTTCGGAATGTTTTAAATAATATGATTTTATGTTTTGAAAAGGAATATTGATTTCATTTTTGAGAAAATTATTTATTTAGAATTATATAGATATCCAGAAAAGATTTGCAAAAAAAAAAGTGTTTTCAGAACACCAAGGTTGTACCCTCCCCTTTAACGGTCAGATTAACATCACGTGTGTAAGTCCGAGAGAATTGCCTAGTATGTGTATGACAGATGTCTAGAGTCATTGAGTCACCCAGCATGTGTATGACAGATATTATCTCTCGCTCTATATGTATGTTAAGTATCTTCATCATGTATGATAAATTTCCTTGGGTATTAGTTGGTATAGATTTTCATATATCAGATGTTACATTTTATGTTTGATCAATACAGAATGAGATTTATAGAGTACTATATTTACAGAAAGAGATTTCTAGAAAAATTTTATAGATTATAGATTTTTATTTTATATTATTAAAGTTATCAAAATAATTTATATAAAAGTTGGTAGTTTTACTGCGAGATTATATTTAAATTTAGTTTTATTATTTTAGATATGAAATTATATGAATTCTTGAGAAATATTTAGTATTATCTGTTATGGTTGTTTTCACGATATTGATAAATGGGTCTCTAAAGGCCCAACGGTGAAGGACCCAAGAAGCTCAATGTTCAGGTCGCAATGGCGAGCTCACTGCCTACTTCAGCTCACGCTTATGACAAACCTACCTCAATGCATTTCCAGCTCGCGAAGAGTCAATATGTCAGCTCGTTCGAGCTCGCATCAAGTAATCTCCTTAAAGCCGATCTCTAAGGTTAATGTCTTTCGATCTGATGCCGGTAAGATCTATATAATTTCGGATCTCGATGAGTAATTAATGCAGCAATAGTTGTGCATTTAATACAGCAAAGACTTTACATAAGCATTTAATACATATATGGTCATGTAAGAATAATTAGTTTAGTAGCAATTAATACAGTATGATCAAATCAGAATAGTTAAAATAATGATAGTTTTTTACATGTATTACACTCAATTATAATTTTTTTCCTTTATAAATAGGGATGACATCCTTTGTAAAAAAACAAATTGAAGTGAGCATTGCTGTCACTCTGCCAAAATACATTTAGAGTGGCTCGTGGACGTAGGCATCATTGTCGAACCACATAAAATCTTTGGCTTTGCATTGATCTTCCTCTTCCTTCTTCACTCTTAATTGTTTTTTAATTATTTTCACCAACCTTCATCACTGTTTATCCTCATTAATTATCAGATTCGGAGTTGAAGCCTAGGAACCTTCAAGTCGACTAATTCCAAACATCGACATTATCAAAAATATTTTATATTTTATTTAAAAATTTTTTAGAAAGTTATGTACACTTACTAGGTGTTAGCGATCACTTTTTTATAAATCCATTTTTCCAGGGATCCGCTACAGGTTCGTGTAGATTATTGCATATCGTGAGAAGAGCCACATGATGATAAATAGTTGCATTTGTGTATATTATTTCTTTATTTACCAGATTTCATAAAAGTATTTCCGAAATAGTTTTACAGATGAATCATCGTTTTATAGATATCTTATAAATATTTTATATATTCAGTTGATGGGTCTAACACGAAAAAATTTAAAGATTTTAGATTTATTTAATTTATATTTCGATCAAGGTGATTATCTGAATTATGATAATTATTTTAAAGTATTTTCAGTAAATCTAGATTTTTATCTAGGAAGACCCTGGTTTTCACGGGATCTTCTCGAACTCAAGAGAAGAGTCGAGATGGGTCCTGTCACTATAGCTTTATAATGTGTATCAAGTTTAACCATAGTGACTAGAATGTGTTGACAAATTTTTTTGTGATATTGGGTAGATATTGTTTTATTGTGGAAGCATATATTTAAATCATATTTACCAAATATTGTACATAAATTTCTCTCTAAAATTGTGTATTGATATTTTTACCATGGAAGTAAATATTTAAAACATATTTATTAGATTGTGTTAGCAAATTGTTTTCTAACACTAGTTAGGTATCTTTTGATTGTGCAAGTTAATATTTAAACATGTCGTCTAGAATGCACTTAAATATAAGTACACTTGACATAGTACATTCAGAAATTATTGATTGTATTTATTATATCTAATTACAGATTTTTTATACCTGATTAAGATCAAACTTCAATGAGTCAATCAATATAATACAATTTGTCTATTTAATTGTAACCAAATATAATAAATACATAATCATATATAATAAAAATAATCAATAATTTTATAATGCAATTATACATTTATAATTGTCTGATGTATTCATATTCAATGAGTCAATCTAATATAATACAATTTGTTTATTTAATTGTAACCAAATATAATAAATACATAATCATATATAATAAAAATAATTAATAATTTTAGAATGCAGTTATACATTTATAATTGTTTGATGTATTCATATTCAAATACATTGTAGAATGTGTCATATTTAAAACATATTGTACTAGATTGTGTTGGCAAATTCCTATCTAACATTGGTAAGTACTTTTGATTATGAAAGTGAATATCACATTACTTACATAAGACATAATTTTAGAAACTACTAGTAAAGAGGAATGGGGAATAAAAATGTATAATTCTAAACTAGAGACTTGTCTATGAGAATTGTCTCCTGTGATCTGAACCAGAGAATTTATGATAGCCGACTCTTACTGTCCACTCATTGGGTTTTACATAGTCAAGGCCTTCCTCTTATCTCTGTTCTTTTCCATGAAACAATTCAAGAACCAAGTTGTATGTGTGAAATTGATAAAGCATTACAGCTATGGATGCCACTTATTCCCACAGACTACTTAAAGAAGAAAGAAACTGTTTTAGCTAGAGAGTGTTTTGAAGGACATTTTTATTTTCTTATTCTTTCTTGCTTTTAGAGAAGCTTTCAATGCCCTACAATACTGAGAGTGGACAGCTTATATAGAAAAGCTCTAAGAAAACAAACAAATTACATGTTGTCATTGCTAACGATTTAGACCTAATAATTAAAATGGCCAACAATCGTGCATTCATTTTACATGTTTGTTGACAGGTGGCCGACAGATAAAAGATATGATTTCTATAACCATCAAACTTTTACAACTAGTCGATAGGAATAATACAAACTTTTGATTGACTGGCAAACCTTTAATACATAAGACTAACAGCTAGCTTATTTTTTTATTACACGTTACTTGTTTTTTTTTTTTTGAATAAGTGGGAATATGCTTTTTCTTTTGTGACTGGATGAGCTTTGTCAAAGTGAGAAATTAGACAAATTGGTGAGGTCCCATGCCTTTTCATCATTGAGATCAAGATATCCAAACATCTGGATGTAATCAACTGGTTGGCAATGAGTGCAAGTAGGTAAGTTATCAGATAAGACTGGTGAGCTATCTGTTTTATTTTGTTGAGTGCATCTTGCTTTTTTATAGTGACATGGTTTGCTGCTTTTAATCTCATCATATCTAGCTTTTGCTTTTTGGATTTCTAATTCATATTATGTGTCAGATTGTGAATCATAGAAAAACCACTCTAGATAACCTTGACTGACGAATTGTGATGTGAGAAAGTCCACGTATTTGTCTTGTGCTTTTCTGAGTTGATCCATGTAATCTAATGGAAATTGTTCCCAAGGAGCATCATGTTCAATTGCTAGCCAAACTTCTAGAGGAATTGTTTGATTTCTCTCAAACAATAATTTTTTAATGGGTAGGATTTGAGTTGGGTAATTTGATGATTTATCAGAAACTGGGACTAGATGTTGAGTAATGCATTCAAACTAGGGTTGTGTAAAACATAATCCATTTGGCGTAATGTGATTGGACTTATGAAACACAAAGATAACTATTGCTTTTAGGGATATTGATTAGGAAATCGAGTATACCATCAAGAAACTGGTTGAAACCATTGAAGAAAATGGACAAGATAGTAAACTAGTTTGTCAGAGGTATGCTAGTACTAGTCAAGGGTTTTTAGTATGAGGTGATTTGGGAATTCTATAGCTATATGATAAAGACTTAGCAGATACCAAAAGAACTAAAATGATTCTTATGGAAATTGGAACAATGGATGATAAATATTTACTGGTAAAACAAAGACTTTTTAGAATAGATGTGTGGGATGAAAACCTAAAGAATCTAAAAGACTCTGACCATGATTTTCAATACACTTTTGTTGGTAATGGAACATAAGGGTTTTGATTTGAAGGTGAGGAAACTGGGTCTATAATAATGTTTGAAACTTAGGCGATGTATCAAATTCTTGAGGTGGTGAATGCTAGGTGAAAGATGTACTAGGACTGTGTGAAAATATGCAACAGGATTGAATCCTAACTGTACTGAGTATTGGTTTTGGTCTAGAAAGATAATTTGCAAGCACATTATTTTCACCTTTAATATGTTTGACTATGAAAGAGTACTTACTAAACTATTTTGACCAACGAAGAAGCTGTTGATGAGGGTTCTTCTTTTTGTTGAATTGAAGCATTTGGGGGAATGATTTCATATCTAATTCAACAAGAAAGTGGTGCCCAGTGACATGAAATTCAAAATTAGCAATCTCATTCTTAACTGCTAAGACTTCTTTGAAAATGTAGTGGTAATGGATTTGATTAGGTTTGAACTTTCCACTTTGATAGGCACAAGGATGTCAAATGCCTTTGTCATCTTTTTGAAGTAACACTATACCCCAAAATTCTTCACTAGCATCAATTTGAAGAATTCTCTGTCCCGTTGAAAGGATTTTAAGGGGTTAAAGATTCTGAGTGATCTACTTTAGATTCTGAATTGATATGGTGTGGTGTTTTAATCGTGGTGGTGGTTGTTTTTAAGTTGGTCAAACAGGGGTTTTGTGTATCTGGAGAGGTTAAGGATGAAAGGTTTGACATAATTGATTATACCTAGAAACTGTTGGAGTTGTTTCTTTGAGGTCAAGACATCTGGAAAATTCTATAGTTCTTTGGCAATGTGAGGTTGATGATGGTATTTTCCCACTATAATCTGTATTACAAGAAACTGTATTTGTTCTTATGCTATTTGCATCTTTTTCTTTGATACATGATTCTCTTTTCTTTTACTATGTTAGCAAACTAGGAAAAAAGTTGAAGGTGACTCTATTTGTCTTTTGAGAATAAGAGGATATCATTAATATAAACAAGAGATAAATGGAGAATGGGTTGAAAGATTTTGGTCATAGCCTTCTAGAAGAGAGAATAGACTATTTTGAGTCTAAAAGGCATAACCTTCTATTGGTAATGATGGTTTAGGATACGAAAAGTTGTTTTATATCGATCGGATGGATGAATACCAAGTTGCTAGAAACCCACTTTCAAGTCAAATTTTGAAAAAAGTTTAGCATTGTGAAGATTTGCAAACAAGGTATGTCGGAAAGGTAGAGGAAACTTGTCATCTTGAAGGAACTAGTTAAGAGGTTTGTTGTTTATGACAAGGTGAAGTTTGCGTAGAATTTGTTCGACTCATTTATTCACATAAAAGGCTTCAGATGCCCATTGTGAATCAAATGGTTCAATGAAATCTTGGGAATGAAGTAATTGCCATTCTAGCTGAGCAAGGAGAAGATGTTTAGGTTGCATTCCTAGATGACTAGTTTTTGTGGGGTTGATATGTTCAGTAAGGTGGAAAAGAAGTGACATGAAGTATTCAAGATTTGTCCAAAGAGGATGATTGCATTTATGCAAGAATTCTATATGGTTTTCTACACAAAAGGTTTGAACAATCTAAGCTTGAAGTGGAGCAAATGGGTCATCAGAAATAGAAAAGAGTTTAGGATGGTTTGTCCAAGGTTGGAAAGATGATTGGAATCTAATTCCATCCAGAAGGATTCTAAATTTTGAAAATTTAGAATAAACATCAAAACCTAAAATCATATATTTGTCTTGGAGTTCTGAACCTAAAGTTTATGATAGGTAAAACATTGAGGGAAGATTTGAATTTTGATAAGATGGCAAATCATGTTTATGATGAAAATATCAGTACTAAATGTTTGAAAATGTTCTTTATAAGGTTTTTAGTAGTAAGAAGAAAGAATGTTGGGATTCAGAATGGATTTGGTTGCACCAATATCAAAGAAAACAATGATATCTATGAGTTTAGAATATTTGGAAGGAAAGATTTGGATAGGAGCCAATAGTATGAGAGTGATAGAGGAGATAGTCACTAGAAAAGGATTCTAATAGAGTAACAGAACTCATCTGAATAATCCTGCCAAGATAAGAACAATTATGCCGTGAATAAATCCTAGGGGACAGCAATCATTTGGGTCAGTTTGAAGCTATTTTTTGAAGCTTCTTCCTACATGCATGAAAGATATATCAACCTAGAAGGGAAATCTAGTCATTTGAGGTTAGTTTGAAAGATAAAAATTGAGTTTTATGTGAGTTAGTTTATTTCATGGTCTTGGATGATTTTATGATAAAATGATACTTGGGTTTGAGATGTTGTAACCTTAAGAGAATGTAAATGCACTTGCATGTAGCATGGGTATGACAATTGAAGAAAAATTTTGTGCTTGGTTCAAGATATGTCAAGACCAAAGTGGTGGTATTTTGAGTGTGTTATTATAAGTTTTGGTGTGATATTAAGGTGTAAGATCTTGATGGAAAGTGGAAAATATGTTGGAATGCATTTGGCCAATACAGGATGTTATAGGCCAAATTTGAGTTTGAATGTTTTGAGTGATTTTCATATTTGAAAATATGCTGAAATGATGGATTTTTATGTTGAAATTTGAAGCAACAATGTTGAGTCTTAGAATGCTATGTTTCGACCACAATGTGATTAGTGTGATGGAAAATTGTTTGGGATGTTTTGAATGATGTTAGAGCTATTTTGATGATGAAAAATGACTTGGAAATTCAAAAGAATTCATTAGAATATAAATGCATATCATATTGAAGGACTGTTTCCATTATTGGTTTATCGTCAACAAAGAACAGATTTTCAATTTCATCTTCTGATAAAGACAAGCCTGTAATTTGAAAAAGATGTTGAACCATTTTCTGAGATTTATGCTTCTTGACTGGGCAGTTCTTGACAAAATGATCTTTTCCTTTACAAATGTAACATTTGTTGGAAGCTTGAAACTTGGTTTTCTTTTTTCTAAGAAAATGTCTAACTCTGGGTCGGTATGGTTTATGGGATCTTCTGGAGTTATGAGGATTGTAAGTCTTGTGGATTCTGTACTTCTTATGATGAGTTTTCTTGTAAGGTTTGCATGAACAATCTTTATTGGATTTAAACTTGACTTGGAGATCTGGTCTGTAACAGATTTTTGAGAGTTGCTTTAATTGCTTTAAATAATCCTCAAAGAACTTTTTCTGGGTACACAACTTGTCTAAAACATTTAAGACAAACTTGTAAATTTCTCCAAAGGAGGTCTGATTCGGTTGCTTATTCTGAACTTGCATCAACTCTGTGGTTTCTTGATTAAGAGACTCTGGGATAGAAGCAAGGAAGGCTTGTTTCATGGTTGCATCATCCATGCCTCGTAAGACATGATATCTTTTGAGCATTTCCTTGTAGTGTCTATCAAGATCTTTCTTTTTGAGAAAGCAACATTTCATATGAAAATATTCTTCTCTCATTTGAGTTTCATGAGACTTGGGAAGTCCCCAGAATTCATCATAAATAAGATACAACTCTTGGTTGATATCTGTATTGAAAATGAATTGCATCTGACTATACTGGCCTATATATTCCACCAATCACGAAGGATTCTGGCAAATCGGGTGGTAAACTGGATAAGGGCATGTTGAACTTGTGTACCATGCTTAAGCATTTCAATTTGAAGCCATGTTTGGAATTCAAACATGCTATCTCTCCATTTGGAATAAGGAAGATCATCAATTGTAAAGATATGAATTTTTACCAATGAAAATGTGTACTGTTGAGGATGAAAATTTGGCTGATCTTGAATGTGATCATTAGTTGTTTCAGAGATTGTTTCTTCATCTGGATCTATGACATGTGGTTGTGTATTCATGAACTGTGTAGGAATTTTGTGTTGATTGAAGATTGAGTCTTAGTTTCTGAATCTATGAGAATATGAATAGATTCAGTGTCTGTTTGTGGTTGAGAAAATTCTTCTAAGGAATTTTCTTGAGAGGGTAAGTCATCACATTCTGACAAAGTGACTGAAAGGGTATCCATCTAAGGAATTTTGCTAAGATGTCATTTTTGTTAACATTTGAGATACCGAGTTTGAGAACATCAATTGCATGGGTCGTTGTTGTTCTAAGGAGTCCGGTTGTTTGGGTTTTTTATCTAGGTTGGAAGTTGAAGTGGATGTTTGGGTTTGTTTGCCTTTTCGCTTTGAGAGCTTTGCTTGTTGACACTTCTCTTCTTTTCTTTTCTCAATTTTACGTATAGCTGCTCTGTTGTTCCAAAAGCAATTTCTGCATTTGAAAGAGTGTTTGGATAGCAAAAGGCTGATTGTATTTAGGGAAAACAAGCATAGATTGGTCCTATATGGAATTGTCAAAATGATAGTACATCGGTTGTATGGGTTGGAATTACTGTAAAGACTGTCTATAATACTTTTGTTGAAGAGAAGCAAGTTGAGCTTTCAGATTTCTGTATCTTTTGAAGGAAATTAGGTGAAAAACCTTAGGTGGTTTGAGTTAACTGCATTAACTTATTATGGAGTTACGCAATCTACTTCTAGACTTGTTGGATGATGTTGGTTGTATGTTAAACACCATATTCAACTTGGAAAGTAGCCAAGTCAATCTTTTGTTCAATGCGCTGCATGACTCTATTCTAAGTCATAGCATTTTCAGATTGCTAGTTCAATATTGCTTCAACTTGAGATAATGGTTTGGTTGATCAGTCTGGTTGGATGGTCAGTGGAAGGATCATTTTGGGTTTTTTATTTTAAGATTCCGAAAGAGAAAGAAAGTCTTGTTCATAATTCACTTGGGTGTTTGCAGTGAGCTTGTGGATGGCTGAGAAGACAGTTGGAACATCATAATTGTTGAGATTGGAGCTGAAATTGGTTATGGATTTTTTGCTATCCACTTTAAGGCTTTTTTATAATAAGCAAAGGTGTTTTGGGATCTGATCTTTTGAGGGTGGTTTTGGTTGTGGTTTACATGGTTTATTCCATATAAGGTTGGTTGGTAGAGGGTATATTGGTGGAGCTAAATATTTGACTATATATTGGTGCAGCTAAATATTTAACTATGTAATCAAATTTGTCTGATGGTTCACCAAGAGTACCTACGGAAGGATCATCGTCTACGTATCTTTTGTAGAGATTATTGTTACTACAACTGGATCTGGACTTCTTTTTGGTTGGATGTTCAGCATGGTAATCAGTAAGTCTGATATCTTTACATCCTTGACAACTATAATCAAGGTCAAAGGGGCAATGTTTTGTGACTGGGTAAATTTAATGGAAGATAGGTTTACTGTTTGCTTCAAACGAATGAATCGATGGATCATTCTTGTAAACAGTTGCCACAAGGTTGATCTGAGTGATCATGGATTATGTAGCAAGGTTGGTTGAAGGAGTATTAGGACCTGGTTTTAAGAAGATGATCATGGATTCATTATTCTTCTTCATGGTGGATTCATTTGAGATGATTGGTTCTGGCTGTTTGAATGTTGTCTCATAGCTTGTTACCCACTGTTAAAGTAAAAGCTAAATGAGATCTTTTCTACTTATTTGTTTGGGAACAAACATATAGTGTAAGGTTTTTTAAGAATCAATCGTGAGAAGAATTGCATCTGAACCAGTGGGAAGTAATAGATCTATTGTATGATCTTGCAATCTCCGTGCCATCTGATAATGAAGAGTGGCTTGACTAGATCCTGCTTTTTGAGAAGCACCTATGATCTGTAATTGGACTTTTAAGGCTGATGAGCAAAACTCATTTGTGAGTAAGATGTTGAAATTAGGATACAAGGTAAGAACCATTGGTATTACATTGAGGGTAGTTTGAAGAGTTCTTATACAAGCATGTATGTATTGGTCATACTGGGTATCTAAGAAAGCTATTCTAGTAGAGACTAAAAGACCTTTTCAACCATGGTAAGTTACCGCTAATCTAACAGCACCAAAATGGATGTGGGTATATCTTTTTTGTTTCCATTGATTAATGGAAGCTTGAGGGATTTCCAAGGTATATATTGTTCTTGCGAAGTAGCTGCTAGAAAACACTAGTCAAACTTACTAGATTGTATATACTCTTTGACTAGATTCCTATTAGGTTTTACAAGAGCTTTAATAGATTTAGGAAAAGAAGAAGTAGACTTGGTAAAGGCTGAATATCGGTTAATTAAAGGAGGAACCATATCTTGAATTTGTTGTTTATCAGAAAGATAAATTATTTTATATAAACCATCTAACCTAAATGAGGAAGATCTAGACAAAAAAGGAGTAGAGATAGGAGTACTTATATTAGGAGAAGAAGAAGATGCCATGATTAAAACCTAAGAGGACTATGAGTGATAGTACTTTGCATTGTTACCAAAGGTTTCAACTACTGCCACTAGATGCAAGCAAGTTAAAGTTATTGATTTCTAGTTGATATAATGTTCACTCAAGGAAGCCTAAAAGGTAAAGGTAAACTCAAAGAAATTTTAACACAATGAGAAATAGACTGATGAAAAGGTGATAAGAGAACTCAGATAACTATTGTTTCTTCTTTAAGAGTAGAGGGATAAATGCTTGTGAAGCATTGGCTTGCTAAATGAATCCACCATGAAGAAGAATAGTGATGGAACCACTACTATCATCTACTTAAAACCAGGTTATGCTGCTTCTCTAGCTAGCCTTGCTACACAATTTATGATCACTTAGATCAACCTTATAACAACTATTTACAAAAATTATCCATCGGTTCAATTGTTTGAAGCAAACAATCAACCTATCTTTCATTTCATTGACCCAGTCACAAAACATTGCCCTTTTGACCTTAATTGTAATTGTTAAGGATGTGAAGATATCAGACTCACTGATTACCATGTTGAACATCCAACCAAAAAGAAGTCTAGATCTCCTCGCAATAACAACAATCTCTACAAGAGATACCTAGACGATGATCCTTCCATAGGTACTTTTGGCGAACCATCAGGCAAATTTGACTACATAATCGAAGATTCAACTTCAGCATTGTACCCTCTACCAACCAACCCTACATGGGATGAACCATGTAAACCACAATCAAAACCACCCTAAAAAAGACCATATCCCAAAACACCTTTGCCTTGTTACAAAGAAGCCTTAAAATGGATGGCAAAAAATCCATAACCAGTTTCAGCTCCAATCTCAGCAATTATGATGTTCCAACCATCTTCTCAACCATCCACAAGCTCACCTGCAAATACCCAAGGGAATTATGAAAGAGACTTTCCTTCTCTTTCAGAATCCCAAAATCAAAAACCTAAAGTGATCCCTTTATAGACCATCCAACCAGATTGATCAACCAAACCATTATCTCAAGCTGAAGCAGTATTGAACTGGCATTCTGAAAATGTTATGGCTTAGAACAGAGTCATGCATCGCATTGGACAAAAGATTGACTTGGTTACTTTTCATGTTGAATCTGGTGCTCAACGTACAGCCAACCTCATCTAACAAGTCCAGAAGCAAATTATGCAACTTCATAATGAGTTAATACAGTTAACTCAAACCACCTAAGGTTTTCCACCCAATTTCTCTCAAAAGGTTACAAAAATGAGGAATCTAAAAGCTTAACTTGCTTCTCTTCAACGAGAGTATTATAAACAGTCCTCACATCAATTCCAACTCATACAACTAGTGTACAATCCTTTTGACAATTCCATGTGGAATGGGATGGATACCCTTTCAGTAACCTTCTCAGAATCTGATGATCTACCCTCTCAAGAAAATTCCTTAGAAGAATTTCTCAGCCATAAACAGATATTGAATCTGTTCATAGTGTCACAGATTTAGAAACTGAGACTCAATCTTCAATCAACACAAACCTTATTCCTATACAGTTCATGAATACACAACCACATGTCATTGATCCATATGAAGAAACAATCTCTGAAACAACTGATGATCACCCTCAAGATCAGCCAAATGTTCATCCTTAGCAACACACATATTTATCAACAAAAATTCATACTTTTACAATTGATGATCTTCCCTATTCCAAATGGAGAGATCGCATGTTTGAATTCCAAGCATGGCTTTAAACTGAAATGTTTAAGCCTCGTGCATAAGTTCAACATGTCCTTACCTAGTTTACCACTCTATTTGTCGGAATCCTTCATGATTGGTGGAACAGTTTAGGCCAATATTGTCATATGCAATCCATGCAAATGACAGATAACAACCAAGATTTGTATCTTCTTTGTGATGAATTCTGCGGACTTCTCCAGTCTTATGAAATTTAAAGAGAGAAAATTATTTTTTGATGAAATGTTGCCTTCTCAAAATGAAAGATCTTGATATAGACTACAAGGAAATGTTCAAAAGATATCATCTCTTACGAGGCATGGATGATCCAAACATGAACAAGCCTTTCTTGCTCCTCTCCCAAAGTCTCTTACTCAAGAAACCATAAAATTGATGCAAGTTTTGAACAAGCAACTGTATCAAACCTGTTATGCCCGTTTTCTCGACTTGAGTAAATGGGTTGGTAAAAGCCTAATAAATATGAACAGGAATGAAGGTCCAAAAGGCCCAACCCCCAGATCGTTGCAGCAAGCTTGCCGAGCTCGCATAACACCGAGACAATTCGTGCACATTTCCAGTCCACTTTAGCATCTATTCAACTCGCACAGTTCAACAAACCATGGAGCTCGCGCCAGGTGATACCTTGTGCAGCAAGTCACCAGTTCGGCCTAATTCTCTTATTTCTCGTCGGTGTCTCTTACATAGTTACCAAGGAGCATTTAATGCGACGACGGTGCATTTAATGAAAAGAAGACTTCTCCTGATACATTTAATGTAGGCGTGTGCATGGAAGGAATAATCATTGTCTTCACGATAAATGCAGTATAGTTTATGTCAGAATTAGTTGAAATAACCATTATTTGTAACGTGTGTAGCACTCTTTGATATCTCTCCCTCTGTATAAATAGGGGAGATTTTTACTGTACCAACAAGTTAACAATACTAGTATACCGTCACTCTGTCGGAATTAATTCAGAGTGACCCGTGGACATAGACGCAGTCGTTGAATCACGTAAAATCTTTGTGTTTGCATTCATCCTTCCCCCTCATTTCTTTATTAATCACTTTATTACTATTGACCATCCACCATAACCAACATTCCTCCTCCTTTATTACAACATACCAACCTTAAATATCATTTACTACACATTTATTACAGTTATCCTCATTTAATTACCTCGATCACAGTCTGGGCTTTTGAATCTTTTAATCGACCGTTTTCGAATGTTGACATCTTTTAGCGCTAAAAAGAGGGCCCAATGGCGACTTTGTAACTTCTTCGCTAATCGGTTTCTGTTTAACTGTTTTTATTTCACCAAACAATAATGGCTAGAGCAAGAATGACGAGAAGTGTTGGTGTGGTGGATGAGCAACCTGAAGGCCAGGAAGACCAGTAGAGCACCTTGCCTACCAAGGAAGAGGTCGCTCAAGAATGGCGACAATGTCAACAAGCTTTGGAGGATACGATGAGGCAGTTGATGGAGACAGTTAGGACAATGTCAACGCTAGTAGGTGGAGGTCGCACCCCCCAGAAGAACTCGCCAACAGCCCACTAAAGAAATCCCAACCCCGGAGGGAATAGCTGGCAGGGATAGGTCGTTATCCAAAGAGTTTGTTTGCTCCTCGAACCTGAACCAAAGAAGGGATAGACGGCGAGACCCGGAGAGGGAAGCCTCACCTCACCCAGCTAACATAAGAGTGAGGGTGAGTCGTGAAGGTGATCGATATGTAAAAGATAGTCGCGGGCATAAGCGAGCTCACGAGCATCGTGCTGGCCATGAACCCGAGCTGCGAAAGGTCTCTGGACAGGTAGAGAATTTTAATGAGATGCACAGGTCACGAGATCACCACTTAGAAGAGTAAAAGAGCACCAATAAGCAAAACTCCATTTGGCGATCTCAATCCCAGGATCCGATGGTGGAAGAACTGTTGCAGAGGGTCCAGCAGCTAGAGGCTTGACCTAGACCTCAAAGTCAAGAAGAGCAGGATGATCAGAGGGTCTCATTTGTTAAAGAGATCGAGACAGTGCATCTGCTACCCAAGTTTAAGCTCCCAAGTATTCAGCCCTATAATGGTAGAAGTGACCCATATGACCATCTGGACGCCTTCAATGTACAGATGGATCTCCAGACGAACAACCCGCTGGTCAAATGTCGAGTCTTCCCGGCTACCCTGAGGAATGCCATACGAGTCTAGTTCAAAGGCCTCTCAGCTCGTAGTATAGGGAGTTGGAAAGAATGTCAGCAAAAGTTCCTCAACCAGTATAAGACCCTGAGGAAGCAGCTCGCTATCATTTTCCAGAGGCAGAATTAGTCGCTAAAGGATTACATTGCCCGGTTCAGGGATAAGGTGAGCAATATGGAAGCATTCTCAAATGAGAGCATCCTGACAGCAATTTCAACAAGACTTAAAAAAGATAGAAAGCTCTATGAAAGTATCTACAAGTCGTCGGTGAAGGACTTGGGTGAATTTTACGAGAAAGCTGCCAAAAAAATCAGATGGGAAGAGGCTTTCGGGCCAAAGAAGCTCAATAACCAATGAGGTGAAACGAGCAGTTCCTACCAAAGGAACAGAAAAGGCCACGACGAGGATGGGCACAACAAGCAAAGACATCGGTCTGTCCACGTAATAGCGAAGCGAACTCGGCCCGAGCCGAAAAGAGAACAACCTCTACGTTGTGGCAAGTATAGAAACTACAGCGTTCTGTCAGACACTCAAGACTAAATCTTTGTCACATAAAGGAATAGGGAGAACATCAGGAAGCCCAATCTTACAGGAGTTTTAAACAAACTCCGAGACCCGAGGAAGTTTTGTGCCTACAACAATGAGACTGGGCACAATACCTCAGATTGCTGGCAGTTAAAGAACGCCATAGAAAAGCTGATAGGTGAGGTCGCTTGAAAGAGTATGTAGTGCGACCTGCAGGTAGACGGCCTCACCAACAGCGTCCTCAAACCCAAAATCGACAGTCAGAGCAACAGCAACCCCAACGAGCTCCAGAGCCCGAGCACGAGCCCGTTGTAAGAACTATTTTTACTATTCATGGTGGTCCTCGCATGGCAGGTACTTCAAATAGGTCACACCAGAGGTACGTGAGGGAAGCCAATCATACCTTACTGGCAGATTATAACGAGGCAGAGGGACCTGCTAAGAAGGAGAAAATGTCCTCGGATGACATCATATTCACTGAAAAAGATGCACGGGGCGTGCACTGGCCCTACAATGACACTATAGTCATCCGAGCTAAAATCAGCAACGCCGAGATGTGGCAGATTATGGTGGATACTGACAGCTCGGTCAACGTAATATACAAAGACTGTTTCGACAAGATGGGGTTGGGAGCCAAGTAGCTTATGCCTTCACCAGAACCCTTATATGGCTTCACCAAGGATGCAGTAACACCGATAGGCCAGATCAGACTCCCACTCACTCTAGGGGAACCAAGTCGGCAAGCTACTGTACTGGTAGACTTCTTAATTATCAACTGCCCGTCAGCGTACAACATGGTACTTGGACAACCCTCCATAAACGACCTAGACATGGTCACATCCACTAGGACGCTAACAGTTAAATTTTCAACCCCCAACGGAATAGGATATGTCCAAGGAGAACAGCACCTGGTCAGATGTTGTTATAACGACGCTATGAAAATGGAAGTTCGATGGAAGAAGGTAAATGTGGTTTCAGGTGGCGAACCACGAGCTATAATAGAGACAGGGATGAGCTACGACCTTAACCCCCACGAGGTAGATGTAGATCGAGCTACAGGACCTGTTGAAGAACTGAAAGATGTGCAAGTCAGTGAGACAGACACAGAAAGATGCTGGAAGGTAGGACGAGATCTATCCCCAGAGGTCAAGGCCCAGCTCGCTGACCTTCTGAAGGTGAACTTGGACGTCTTCGCATGGAATCAGAAGGACATGGTGGGAATAGACCCTGAAGTTGTGTGCCACAGGCTGAACATAGATCCCCAACATAGGCCAATTCGTCAGAAGAAGAGGCCGATGATGCCAAAGCGGTACACTGCTTTGAAGAAGGAGGTCGAGAAGCTGCTGACCAATAGATTCATTCGTGTAGCCCATTACCCAGTCTAGGTGGTCAACCTGGTTCTCGTAAAAAAGAACGAAAAATGGAAGATATGTATTGACTTCACCGAACTGAACAAAGTCTGCCCGAATGATAGTTTTCTATTGCCTAAGATTGATCAGCTTGGGGACGCAACAGCCGGGCACCAGCTCCTAAGCTTTATGGACACCTACTCAAGCTACAACTAGATTCCAATGAGCCCGAAGGACGAGGAGCACACTTCATTTGTTATTGATCAGGGCCTGTATTGTTACAAAGTGATGCCCTTTGAGCTGAACAATACTGGGACGACCTACCAGCGCCTAGTCAATGCGATGTTCTAAGAGCAGATCAGGAAAACTATGGAGGTGTATGTAGATGATATGTTGGTGAAGTCCTAGCAAGCACCAGACTATGTCCGCAACCTAGACGAGACCTTCAAGATCCTAAGGAGCTACCAGATGAAGCTGAACCCATTGAAATACGCTTTCGAGTGGCTTCTGGTAAGTTCCTTGGCTTTATGGTGAACAACATGGGGATAGAGGCCAACCCAGAGAAGATCAGGGCACTTATAGACATGAGATCACCAGCTCGGGTCAAGGATGTCCAAAGCCTCAACGGTCAAGTCGCGACCCTCAGCTGGTTCATCTCAAAAGTTATAGACAAGTGCATGCCTTTCTTCGAAGTAATAAAGAAGGTGAAGAATTTCGAGTGGACCGAGCAGTGTAAGGAGGCATTTCAGCGGCTGAAGGAATATATGGGCCAAGCTCCTCTACTGTCAAAACCAAAGGAAGGAGAAAAGCTCTTCTTATACTTGGGAGTATCTGAGCACGTATTGAGTGCTGCCCTGGTAAGGGAAGAGGAGAGGATGCAACTGTCGGTGTACTACATCAGTCAGAGGCTGGTCAACGGAGAAACCAAGTATTCACAGATGGAAAAGCTGGTATACTACCTGGTGATCACGTCAAGGAAGTTGCGTCCTTACTTCCAGGCCCATCAAATCGAGGTTCTTACACAGTATCCTCTCAGGCAGGTCCTTCAGAAGGCAAATACTTCATGTAGGTTACTCAAATGGGCCATAGAGCTCGCACAGTTCGATATAGAGTACAAGCCCAGAACGGCGGTTAAGGCTTAAGCCCTAGCAGACTTTATTGCTAAATTCACAGGACCTATAGAAGAGTAGGATGAGAGCACCGGTGGCCCGACGTGGGAGCTATACGTGAATGGGTCCTCTAATGAACACAACTCAGGGGCTAAAGTGTTACTGATCAGTCTAGAAGGTCACAAAATCCTCAGCGCCCTAAGATTCAGATTCTAGGTGACCAACAATAAGGCCAAGTATGAGGCATTGCTCGCTGAACTCCGCCTAGCAAAGGAAGTACAAGCCGAGCAGATAAGGGTCTTCAGCAACTCCCAACTTGTTGTGTGCCATGTCTAAGGAGAGTATCAGACCAGAGGGCGAAAGATGACAGCGTATCTCCAGAAAGCCAAAGAAAGCCAAAGAGTTGTTGAGGGCTTTCCAAAGAGTTGAAGTGAATTAGATCCTGCAAGCTCAAAACTCTCATGCAAATGCTTTAGCAAGTCTAGCGACCACCCAGGACGCAGACCTTCTGGAGTTCATACCAGTAGAATTCCTTCTAGCTCCAAGTATAGACAGGAAGGATGCGTTGATGATTATAAGTGTCCACCCAGACTCCTGGATGAACCCATTACTAAACTACCTGCAGGAGAGAAAGTTACCAAGCGACAAGTTAGAAGCATGTTGCCTGCGAGCTAGAGCAGCTAGCTATTGTATTTATGATGATATGTTGTACAAGAGAGGCTTTTCAGCCCCTCTTCCATGCTATATTGACGGCCAGGACTGCGAGGTTATGTTGAAAGACATACATGCTAGTCATTGTCGAAACCTGCAGAGGGATTATCTCTAGCCCAGAAGGCATTCAGACAGGGATTCTATTGGCCGACCATGAAGCAGGATGTTGTTGATTTGGTCAAGAAGTGTGACAAGTGCCAGAGATTCACCAAAGTCCCGTGAGCTTCGCCAGCTTACCTTCAACAGATGGTTAGCCCGTGGCCCTTTGCGATCTGGGGAATGGACTTGATCGAGCCCTTGCCAACAGCTCAGAAAAGGTGCAAGCATGCAATGTTGGCCGTGGACTACTTCACTAAATGGGCCGAAGCCAAGGAGCTCGTAGAAATCTCTACCTCAAAGATAGAGAAGTTTGTGTGGAACAACATCATATGCAGGTTTGGAGTTCCTCAACAGCTCATAACAGACAATGGGACATAGTTTACCGGTGAGTAATTCATTAACTTCTACAACGAGCTCGGGATAGTGAAGAGCTTTTCCGTTGTAGATCACCCTCAAGCCAACAGTCAGGTCAAAGCTGTGAACAAGATCATCAAGCAGACCTTAAAGACCAAGCTGGAAGTAAGGAAGAGGGCTTGGGTGGATGAATTACAAAAAGTACTTTGGGCCTATAGAACAATAGCTCGTAGCTCCACTGGTGAAACCCTATTCTCCATGGTATATGGGTCAAAAGTTATGATCCCTACAGAGTTCGAAGTTACCAGCCAACGAAAAGCATCATTTCAACCTGAAGACAATGATCAACTGCTCGTTGCAAGGTTGGACCTGATTGAAGAAGCAAGGGAGACAGCTCGCATGAGGGTAGTAGTTTATCAGCAAAGGGTCGCCAGGTACTACAATAAGAAAGTCCGAGCTTGAAGCTATAAGGCAGACAACCAAGTCCTAAGGCTAATCCTCTTCGCAGCTCACAAGTCAAGTGATAGAGCACTCGGGCCAAACTGGGAAGGTCCCTACCTCGTCCAAAAGAATCTGGAAAACGGAGCCTACCATCTGGCCAACATGGATGGATCTGAACTCCCACGGGCCTGGAATGCAGAACATCTTTGTCCCTATTACATTTAAAATTGTCAGCTCGTTCTATAACTTTTATACATAATTCACTTTGATGATTGTCTATAAAGTGATTTCATTTGTTTGTTGTTGTATGTACAATGTTCGATGCAGAAAGCAAACTAGTTGAATAAGCGAAGTGTAATTATTATAAAGAGCAACGGCTGCTGGAACTTATTTCTATGAAGCAAGCTACCATTTATTATCCATCGTTTTTTGAAAATGTCTCTGCAATTATCCATGCAAATCATTCGTGCCCAGAACGCATGCACAAATATCCATTAAAATTATAAGTCATCTGGCAAGTGCATCCACCGATCATATACGTTTATAAGGATGCTTCCACAATCGATTCTCTATCTTCTAATATTGATCATCATGTGGGAACTTGCATCTGTGATCAGTAAACTCAAAAATTCCATACGTCATGATTGTTTCCTATGATCTGCTAGCTACTTCTTATTTTTAATGGAGGATTATCACCAACGCTTCTTATAGTGCCCTCGTAACCCGCGAGCCATCCTTTCTTACAATTTGCAAAGCATTATTATCATTAGCGACCCGTGATCTTCGCACTCCGAAAGTACTACCTGCGGAAGAAGTTGCCATGGAGGTGCTCTGGAAGGTACTGCCGTATGAAGTACCTATTATAGGCTCCCCTGAAGGTGATCCTGTTGAAAGAGAGGCTATCCAATAATGACTTGTAGAAGAAGCTGCCATCTACATGCTCTGGAAATGACCATCTGGGCACTCTAATTACTACACTCTAGAAGGCTATTGCTTGTGGAAGGAGTTGTAATAAGGGTCTCGCTTATGGAAAGGGTAGCTGTTAGCACCTTGGAGGGCATTACTTGGGACCCGCTCTCAGTGCAAAGGGTCTTACTCGTAGAAGGGGTCGAGATCTCCATGCCCTGGAGGGTTCAACTAGGGACCTCCAATCACTCGAAAACGTCACAAAGGATGCAGCCTGTAACTGCTGTCAAAGAGTCTGTTGAAGGCACGACCTGTAAAATGGCCTCGCAACCTCACAAGAGGGGCTGCCCGTGCTAAGTGTTGCTCTCAAATTATAAAGATGGCCTCGCGACCTCGCTAGAGGGGCTGCCCGTGCTGGGTGTTGCTCTCAAATTATAAACATAGCCTCACGACCTCACGAAAAGGGCTGCTCTCAAATCACATTAATATCTCAAAGTGCCTCAACGGGCTGGAATCGTCAAAGTTTGAGAAAATGCCACCTTAAGCTCGCTAAACCTTGACGCAAAATACACTCAGACAAATATGTCTAGAACGAGCACCCCACAAGTTGTAAGTATTTGCCCAGTTATTTGAAAATAGTCAACTGAATTGCTTGTAGGGTCAAATACTTAGGAGCTCATGTATTATGATTATGGTATGTTTGTTAGCAAATTTTAACAATAGCTCGTTATAGAAAGATAAGCATGGTTCAACCATATTCACTATATATGCTACTCTTTGTCAAAAAATTTAGACTGCAGGGAAAGTTTATAAAGCAATCTTGAGCTGAAAGCTCACTGTCCAACACAGAAGTTAACGAGAAAATTAAAGTCCTCACAAAAGGAAGAAAAGTTTAATGGTTACAAATTGAATAAGAAAAAAAGCTAAAAATTTTATCTAAGTTTGGGCAGGTGTATCTAAGGGAGGCTGGCCCAATGAGGACTCAGCCGGAGTCTCTACTGCAGGATGATCGCGAGAAGCTGAAGGTCCTTCAGGGACTTGAGCTGGACCCGACGAAAGGTCAGAAACTGCTGACTGACTGGCTTAAGAGGCTGGAGATGTATCGCCCTGCTGCATGCTCTGAGTGCTGGCCACATGCTCCACAAACCTTTGAATCGCTGCGACCATAGGCAGCCCAAAGAACGAGTAATCTATATTCGAATGGCACCGCCAAACTATGTACAGGAAAGTATTCTCGGCCCCTACAGCAGTTTCATTCTATGTTCGAGCAACTCGGGCTTCAGCGCGCTCCTTTGCTTGGGTGATCTCCTCCCGTGCCCCATCGAGTTCTTCCTTGATTGTGGCCAACTCCTATTACTGCTGGTCGACTTTGTTCTCAGCGACCTCAACCCTATTCTCAACGACCTCAGCTCTTTTCTCCGAGGTCTCAGCCTTTTTTTGGACAGTCCTGGCTCATGCCTCAGCAGCGCTTAGCTCATTCTTAACCTTCATCAACTCACCATGAATCTTGCTGACTTCGGAAGTCACTACTTCTCTGTGGGCTACCTCTTAGGATAATGCCTCATCAGCATCTTTAAGTCTGCCCTCTAGCTTTCGATGCTCTTCCTAGAGAAGGTTCACTTCATCTTACAGCCTTTTCCTCTCATCTTCAAGTTGCTCCTCAGCCACCCTGAAAGCTTCCTGTTCGCCTAGCTGAACCTCGACCTCCTTCATCAGTTTCATCAGGGTCATACTAGTCTGAAACATAGGAAATGTTAGAACTAAAACCAATGGAAACTAGAAAGGATGAAGGAACCTGAAGCTCACCAGTGCCGTATGGCGAATGCCATAACCAATCAACTTCTAACCTATGAGGTCCGACCTGAGGAGCTTGGGAGAACGATTCCTCAAGGCATCCGGTGCACAAGTCAGAAAACTGTTGAAGTACTCCATCTCCGCTACCATATCAGCTTGTAGCCCCGGATCCACAGTTGGCTCCTTCTCTAGTTATTCAGATTGCTCTGAGGTCTGGGTGCTTAGGCTTCTCCCAATAACAACGGCCTCAGACTTCCTGACCTCAATGACTTTCTAGCGCTTGGAGGCTGGGGGCTCAACTATGCTTTTTGTCTTTTTCCTTATTAAAGGTTCGAGCTTTGGTGAAGCCGAGCTCTCCTCAACAGAAGCCCTGACTCTCTTAGGCACGAATGGACCGGCCTTCTTCTGCCCTTTGGACTTGGGGGCTTGCGTTTCAGTTACTGTCGTCGTCTCGACCAGAGAAGCAGCTGCATCAGTAGGCTGGGGGGGCACCCGATGAGAATGATCTGGTGAGGTATCCTCCACCACCACGACCTCTGGTTCCCTAGGCCCTAGCACTGCGGTAATGGAAGGAATATCTAGTGCAAACCTATGTATGTCATCCGAAGAAGTACTTGTGGACAAGCTTGAGAAGTCCTCTGGAGAAGGCTCGGACTCAGACTCAAAACCAAAAGGAACCGCGAAGATTGAAGGGACCTCGCTCTTCCTGCCGCGAACCCTTGGATCATGGTTTATGTCCAGATGAGGCCCAGTAACTGGTGGAGCGAGACCTCGGGCTATCAGGTCGGAGCTTAAGGGAAACAGGTCATCTCTATCAACCTTAGCCGCTGCAAAGGCCTCTAGGTTGCAATCTCCTCCCTAGTAAGGTCGATCCTGCTGGTAAAAACTTCTACAAAACAAAAGCAAACTCGTTTAAAAAAAAAAAAAAAAAATTCTGCGAGCTAAGATCTAGGACTACCAAGAGACAAGACGAATGAGGTATTCTGCAAGTCACAAAAGGAAAGACATGTAACGAGAACCCAGTGGGACTTATATTCACCCATATTGGATTTAATACAGTTTTTAGGCAGGTATTGTTTATAGCGAGGGTTACAAGCTAAAATGTAGTATAGCTCGTCCCTCTGCTCGACCTAACGACTGTAGGTCCCCTTAAAGTTATAAAGGTTGCGGATGATGCGAGGAGTAGGGGGTCCAAGCCCATTTTTTATGAAAGTAACGGCCAAAGCAGTCAGTTGGGCATAAGAGTTTGGAGTGAGTTGAAATGGAGCCAACTTCAAATCGTTTAACAGGTCTTTAAGATAGTTGTGGATAGAGAACCTAAATCCGAGCTCTATGTGCTTGCGACTTATTGCAATAAATTCTAGGGGCAGATAGGCCACATGATCACGATCTCGTGGCACGTTAGCTCGGCATCCTACAAAGAAGTCGAATTCCCGAGCCAAAGCCTGTAGAGCCTAGAGGTTCATATTAGAAGCAATATGGTATAAGGGCACCCGAGCTGCTCTCTCTTCAGCCATAGCTCAAGAGGTCGAAGGTCCAGCTCGCTCCACTGGCTTCTCCGCGACCTCACCACTTCGGGAGGTCATGCCATGTGTTATTCTAACTTGTTGCTCTACCTGCTCCTCATAAGCAAAAGCCTCATCACCAGTCTGACGACCAATACATGAGCGACCTAATATCTACAGAACAAAAGGAATGGCATCAAAACGCTGAAAGCATACTAAACCTAGCGAGCTACTGCAAGAAATTCCTAAAGCTGCTATCCTATGCGTCAAGTCGCACGCTGCACCATCAGAAGTAGTGGGGGCCCAGAATAAAGACCCATCAGGTAAAATTCCCTAATATATAAATTTCTAACTCTATGTCTACAGAAATTCTATCAAACAATGTGGGGGCGAGTTATTCGAAGTTCAATATACCTAGACTACATCAGCAGATGACAAAGGATTCAAGCAATCAAAAATCACAAACAACACACACAATATACAACTTCAAATGTGAAAACTTCATAAGCAAGCATCACAGTTCACTAATGGCAAGATCATTTTAGTAAATAACAAGGTTGTCCCAAGTAGTGTACAAAGCGAACTAAATGCTCGACTATAGTTCAAAACCAGAAAATAAGATACATGTTGAAAACCAGAAACAACCAAGCAAACAACCAAGCAGATGAGAAGAAGCAAAATCAGAGAGCTTACTGTATATGCTCGAGATGACGTCTGGACTCTGAGATGATGAGTTCAAGAGAAGCTGTTGAGAAAATACAGAAGAAGTAGAAGAGGAAAAATTGTAAAGAAGAAGTATGTTTGCGTTTCGCCTTGAAAAAATAAAAGTGGAAGATGAAAATGACACCTAACTTATAGAAACTCGAGTACCTACCCTCTGGCCGTTTGATCTAGCAAAGGGAGTAACTGCCACAGATCTGACAGTTCAGCGCAGACTTCGGTCCTTTGCCATTATATAGTGTTAGTTACAAGACATGCGTATTTAATGCGTACGACCCGAGACGTGTTTATGATTCCAATGTCTACATGATCGCCACATGTCAACAGTTACGGGCCAGAAAACAAAACGATGCCTCGAGAGCTCGCAAACGGGCGCCAGATGCATTTTGAATCAGCTCCTAGTTCACAGGTCACACTGAGAGCTGGGGGGCTTGTGTTATTATGCCCATTTTCTCGACTTGAGTAAATAGACTGGTAAAAGCCCAATAAATATGAATAGAAATGAAGGCCCAACCCCTAGATCGTTACAGTGAGCTCGCCGAGCTCGCGAACTCGCATAACACCAAGACAATCCATGCACATTTCCAATCCACTTCAGTATTCATTCAGCTCGCGCAGTTCGACAAACCAGGGAGCTCACGCCAGGTGATACCTTATGCAGTAAGTCACCAGTTCTGCCTAATTCTTTGATTTCTCGTCGGTGCCTCTTACACAGTTACCAAGGAGCATTTAGTACGGCGGCGGTGCATTTAATGAAAAGAAGACTTCTCCTAATGCATTTAATGCAGGCCTGTGTATGGAAGGAATAATCATTGTCTTCACGATAAATGTCAGAATTAATTGAAATAACCACATTTGTAACGTGTGTAACACTCTTTGATATCTCTCCCTCTCTATAAATATGGGAGATTTTTACTGTACCAACAAGTTAACAACACTAGTATACTATCACTTTACCAGAATTAATTCAGAGTGATCCGTGGATGTAGGCGCAGTCGCCGAACCACGTAAAATCTTTGTGTTTGCATTCATTCTTCCCTCTCCTTTCTTTATTAATCACTTTATTACTACTGACCATCCACTATAACCAACATTCATCCACCTTTATTACAACATACCAACCTTAAATATCATTTACTACACATTTATTACAGTTATCCTCATTTAATTACCTCAACCGCAGTCTAGGTTTTTGAATCTCTTAGTTGACTGTTTCCGGACATCGACAAAACCTCTCTTAAAGAAATTTACCAGTTTGTCTTAAATGCTTTAAACAAGTTATGTGCCCAAAAAAAGTTCTTTGAAAATTATTTAAAGGGAAATTACAAATTAGCTACCTGATTGAAAACAATTTACTGGTGGAGTAAATTTTATCTATTTATTACAATTTGACTACCCACTCCCAATCAAAAACTGTTAATTTTAACAGCTACCCTAGTCAAATAACAAAATGACTATAATACCCTTGAATTATAAATAATATTGAAAAAATAAATTCAAATATTTTTTTATAAACTTAAAACATAATGCTAAAATAAAACAAAATAATTTTATTTTTCACTCTTCCTTCCTCTTCTTCTTCTTCCTATTGTCGATCTCCATGGCTCTATTTCTTCATCTTCCCTCTCATTGACCTCGTCTTCTACTTCCACATCCACCATTGCTGACGTTCACTTCCTCATCTTCCCCATCATCAACTTCTTTTCCTCTTCTCGGTAGTGTTTCCTCTTCTCTGACCTCCTCTCCTTCTTCTTTCTCATCACCAACCTAGGCCCGAATCATCACTAGAACACCGACAATGCTTTCTCTTCCTTTCCTCTTTCTTCTCTCTTCCCCTAAAGAAGTTCAAAAGCTAGATGATGTTGGTTGTTCTAGGTGTGGGTGTGGTTTGTGGTAATGATATTTGTGAAATTTTGGGTAGGTGTCCTTCTCCTATCTTTCCTTCTTCTTCTTCTTCTTTTTCTTCTTCTTCTTCTTCTTCTCTTCTCTCTTCTTCTTCATTTGGGTTCGTTTTGAATGAACCTAGATTTCTGGGTTCGTCTAAGATTTCTAGGCTCACTGTGAACAAACCTAGAAATCTTAAAACTAACTTGGATTTCTGGGTTCGTTCAAAACGAACTCGGATTTTTAGGTTCGTTTTGTTGTTTGATGATGATGTTGGGTTTTGATGATTGAAGATGTTGTGTTTTGATGATACTAGGTTTTTATTTTTTGAGTTTGATTGAAGATGATTTTGGGAATTGATTGAAGATGATGTTTGAAGAAACTGATGTTTGGGTTGATTAAAGATGATGTTTGGGGTTTCTACTGGATGTTTGAAGAAGATAATGTTTGGGCTTGATTGAAGACTGGAAATTAGAAATCAATTCTTTGTTTTTAATTTTTTTTTTTCAAATTAATCTCTATTGAGGTCTTTTTCTTTAATTATTTATTATTTTTAATTTTTAATTTTTGACTATAAAATATAGTTAAAAGACAAAAATATCCCTAAATTTGTTAAAGTTGACTAACCATTGACTAACCTACACTAATGGTGGATCGGTAATTTGTAATAAACATATAAAGCTGACTCTATCTATAAAAATATTTCAACTGAATAGTTAATTTGTAATTTCCTCTTATTTAAAGTGGTCAAAGCAGTTCTCAAAGATATGTTATAGACCAGATCTCCAAATCAAGTGTAAATCCAACAACGATTGTTCATGCAAACCTCACATGAAAACTCATCATAAGAAGTATAGAATCCACAAGATTTACAATCCTCATAACTCCAAAAGATCCTATAAACCACACAAACCCAAAGTCAAATGTTTTCTTAGAAAAAAGAAAACCAAGTTTCGAGCTTCCAATAGATGTTACCTTTGTAATGGAAAAGGCCATTTTGGCAAGAACTACCCAATCAAGAAGAATAAATCTTAAAAAATGGTTTAACATCTTTCTCATATTACAGGACTATCTTTTTCAGAAAATGAAATTGAAAGTTTGTTCTCTGTTGATGATGAACCAATAGTGGAAACAGTCCTTCAGTATGATATGGATGATTCTGATAGTCACTCAGACTATTCAGATGAGTTTTGTTACTCTATCCCAAATCTTCTTTCACTAACCATCTCTTCTGTCACTCCCATACCATTTGGATTGCTTCCAAATATTCTAAACCCATAATTATCATTGCTTGCTTTGATACTGGTACAGCTAAATCTATTATGAATCCCAACATTCTTCCCTTTCACTACTGGAAATCCCATAAGGGACAGTTTCAAACAATTAGTAGTGATATTTTCACTATAAACATGATTAGTCATCCAATCAAAATTCAAATCTTTCCTGGATGTTTTACCTATCATGAACTTTTAGGTTCAGAACTCCTCGGCAAAGATATGATTTTAGATTTTGATACTTATTCTAAACTTTTAAAACTTAGAATCCTTCCAAATGGAATTAGATTCCAATAATCTTTCCAACCTTGGACAAACCATCCCAAACTCTTTTATATTTTTGACGACCCATTTGCTCCATTTCAAGCTAAGATTGTTCAGACCTCTTGGAAGCTAAGATTGTTCAGCCCACGTATCAAATTCAAACAAAAACAAATGAATTGCCCACTATGCTTATCTAATATCTACTTTTTCTGGTCTTATTCGTAAAATGGAACACAAATACACAATTTATTAAAAAATAATAATTCAAAACAATTTCTGCAGTCAAAATTTGAACTACCATGCATGATTTTTTTTTTTTTTCCTTAACTGACAAAGGAAAAGTAACAAATTTACTCAGATAAAATGTTAAACTCTTAGATAAAATGAGATTAATCTAATAATAAACCTCTTTCTTAAACCTTAAAAGTTGTGCATTTAAATCATTCCTTAACCCCGATTTAATTGTACTATTTCAAAACAAAACCTCACATATCTGCTCGTCGAGGGTGCTTGTCAAGAAGTAACACAAAACCTCATGTTCGCTTGCGTATAAAACCTCCCCTAAAATAATTACTTTAATTACCCAAATATAAGAATACTTCCAAGTCAATAAATTGAAAGCCATACAGGTTGACAAAAATTGCCAAGATATTAATGTTACCAATGGAGGTTTATTAGATACATACCTACAATGCTTAAAATGGCCAATCCAATAATATGTATTATTATTAGCTTTTATATATATATATATATATAATAAAGTAAAGTAGTATTTAATGATGGAAGATATAGAAGCGAACAGAGATATACAGTGACGAGAAGTCAAGAACCACCAAATAAATTACATCAAACTATCCACAATTACACGTTATTTTCATATCAGAGCATACCTTTTGCAGAGTAGATAAAGTATTGGAAATGAAAATGGCATACACAAATCCGTAGTAGAATCAACCTCTACTGGAATAATACATACAGCTTTGGTTCAATGTCATCGGATTGCTCCAAGCAGATTGGCACCATCTAGCCTTGCACCTTCCAAATGCAGCTAAATCTCATGACCCCGTTTCAGTACCTAGACATGTTAGCTTTTAGCAATAGACATAAGATATTAGGATCTTAGAATTTTTATGATTTTCACAACAATAAAATGTAATTCAGTTACATACCTAAATCCATATGTAAACTTAGATTGATGACAATAAGGAAATGAAAATTGTGTTTCTCTCTCTTGATTCCTTTCCTTTAGTAAACACACACTTGATTGATGGTAAATTGATAATGTGTTACCACTATTTATAGGATAGAGAGGGGATTAGTTTCAAAAGAATTCATTTACTTAATTAATGTACATCCATTAATATACTTAACTCTTCATTAAATTAAAACCATCTAGTCTTCTGAAACGAATGACCATTTGAATTCCTTAACTTAATTTGATTTTAATGATTTCATTCATTAATTTATTTATTAAACCTTAATGAATATTAATCACATGCAGCCACATTCAACAAGATATTGATATATATGGTAATCATTGAACAAATTCACTTACTCTGAAAGTCAGATCAGGTTTACTTACTGTATCCGGAAGATTGAGATGTTGTAAATAGGCTCGTTGAAGGTTTGCACCTTCTAAATTGGCATTAGTTAACTTTGCACCCTAGAAATACATGATTTCAAAATTCAACAAATTATTTTCGAAGGCAGTACAAATACCGATACAACTAATGATGTTCATATCCATTAACCAAACTATCAAGCATTTTGGTATGAATTATAAGAATAAAACACTAATGAAATTCATGTCAAAATTTTGTATCTTATAAAACAAAAGTTTTAAGTAGAATGATAAAAACAAGACTATATAGAAAATGTGCAACTCATTATCCTATTAGCTTTTAGTTTTACAAATTATTGATATATAACTTTTTTTTTTCCAAAATCTTTGGTACAACCCAGAGTAGTCTTGCCTACACCCTCGAATGGATGCCAGCGGTTTTTCAACTTGAAGCTAGTGAGAGACTCGGCACTAGAATTGTATCTTCAATGAATAACATCCAACAATGTACAAAGTGATCAACATTGTAAAAAAGCTCTTCATTTACTCATACTTGAAAGTTTACTTACCCTTATTTTATGCAGAACAAAAGGATTATAGTGGAAATTGTAAAAAATACCCATTTAAAAAGGGTAAAATTTGTTTTTACCCAGTATTTTTAAAAAAATTATTTTTAACCCCTCAAACAAATATATTGCTTGGTATACCCAAATTATCTAAAATACCCCTGGACATTTTTACAAAAAAACCCTGAACAGTTTAAAATTTACGAAAAATCAAATGGTGAAATTACGATTAAGTCCCCCCATAGATATACGTCAAAACCGATGGACTACAGCCACAGTCCATCGATTTCTTACTCAAAACCAACCGGTTTTTGCGGAACCCAAACCCGATCGCGACCCAATCTTACCCGCGACGTTTCCGACCATTACCGCGACGTTGTCGACCTTCCCCGAGCAGCTCCTACCGCTGGCGAACCTGCAGAAAGTGTGAAGGTTAGATTTTGATATGTTTGTTATATGTTTTGATTGAGATTTGGGATTTTGAGATGTTTGTTGTGTTATGGATGTTAGTTTAGGATGATTAGGTTTAGAATAGGTTGGATTTAGTGTGTTTGGTCGTGTTTGTGTTGAAAATGGTCGATTCCGACGAGAGAAGAGGTGTCTGGATCAGATCGGTTTTTTAGATCGATTTTCCACGATCGGTTTTTGAGATCGGTTTTCCACGATTGGTTTTCTACCATCGGTTATTCATTTCGGTTTTTCACGATTGGTTTTTCACAATCGGTTATTCATTTCGGTTTTCCACGATCGATTTTCCATTATCGGTTTTCGAGATGAAAAATCGATCGTGCAAAACCGATTACGGATAATCGATCGTGAAAAATCGAAATGAATAACCGATGGTGGAAAACCAAAGTGGAAAACCGATCTCAAAAACCGATCGTGGAAAACCTTAGTGAAAAATCGATGGATTTCATTAACTGGTTTTTCAGATGCCTTCAAAAACCGATCAATTTCATTAACCGGTTTTTCATATGCCTTCAAAAATCGATTCAGTTCAAAAACTAATTCTGCTATTGATGATTTCTTTGCTGTTTTTCTTTCCTACAGATGGATTTCGACTATAAATATAGTTCACACACAATTGACAGACATACGAGCGAGAACACACACATTGGTCAAAGATTGGTTAATAAGATAATTGTCGTTATTAATAGAAGAAAGCTATACGATCGGTTCATAGCAGAATGTCCGTTCGGACATATTTTGAGGATAACTAATCATACGGCTGCTGGTTCTGTGATTTTGTGGGTGCTTACTAGAGAGATAAATGTAGCGGATGCACACCGTGATGAGAGGTGGTTTGAAATTGGGGAGAGAAGCTATAGGTTTGGGAAACAAGAGTTTCTATTGGTGACCGGACTTCCTTTTGGGGGCATCGACCGTAAAATCTTCGAAATAGCTCCAAATGATCCAAACGGTCTCCTAGGGCGAATGTTTAATGGAGTGTCGCCGGAGGTGAGGGAGTTGGTCACATTTCTTGAGGTAAGAAGTGATAGAGGGGAGGGAGACCGTGCAGGGCAGGATCCGATAGATGATGAAGATCTTTTAAAGTTGGCGAATGTAAGGATTGCTTTCCATCTCTTTATGGGACTGGATGATAGAGCTAGCATTTATCCATTTATGTGGGTCCTCATTGAGAGTACAGAGAGATGGAAGACATTCCCTTGGGGCACATTATGCTATAATGTCTTGTTACACTGTCTCGACAAGGCACTTAATGAAGAGCGGGTCAGAAATCCACCAAAGACCATTAATATTTATGGCTATGTGTTAGCATTTTAGGTATAACTAATACTTTCAATATTTATTGTTTCCTTCTATTACATTAACTATATATGGTTATATGTATGTTTTAATCAATTTTGCATTATATATTATCTGACCATTACTAACTATATGTATGTTTTTTGTTTAATCATTGTTACATTATAGTAATAGTTAGTGGAGTTGTTCCCAGTGTTACGGGAGAAGATATCAAAAAAGACCCGGAACCCGGAAAGCGATCTACCAAGATGTATGAGACGATCACTGAAGAGAACACCCACAAATATACACAGCCTAGATGATTTCCCCCCCATAAGCGGCAAACATAACCTAAATTTGTGTCAATTATTTGTTTGTTATAACTATCGTTATTTATATTAAGTATATAATTGTAGTATAACTAAATATATTGATATAATGCAGATAGTTGGCATTTGGCAAACCTTGGAGCCTACTGACGCCGAGAGGGAGATGGATTATTGGAAATCGTTTAATCTGAATCATATAGTTCATGATGAAGTACATAAATATGGCAGCGGGGGGAGTGATGATGATGATGATGATGATAACGATGATGATGACCATGATGATGGTGTAGGGGATGAGGCTGAAATAGAGGTTGATGATGAGGTGGAGGGAGAGGATGATGATGAGGTGGAGGGTGACGATCAGCCACTTAAAGACGTCCAAAGCGTGCAATCCGAATCAGAGGATACCTTATCAGAGTTGCGGACAAAGAAGGCATATGATGTACAGCACGTAGATTATGAGGTTCAAATATTCTATTTATATAATAAAATTATTCAATAAATTTCAATTGTAGTAAATGCAAAAGATGTGGACATGTTATGTAGTAGTACGGAGTGTGAAAAAGAGACGGAGTCTCTAAATATGATAGACGAAGTGTAATTTGTTTAAATATGCAGGTTGTATTTTCTTGAATACTCAAAAAACAGGAGAGACTCTGTCAATTTTTTTTTAAAATTAAGGGTAGTATGTAAAATGATATATATTTATGATTCTATGAAACAGGTGAAGCAGTTGTTTGAGTTTATTGTGGATTTACAGAAGACAACCCATAAGAAGTTAAGTAAAATTGATAGGAGGCAAAAGGCAACCTTTCAGATGGTAAGGGAGATAGATAGTAGGCTGAGACGGGTGGAAGAGCATTTACATATTCCCAAGCCTCCGGTTGCTAGGCATGATCCAGACGACGACGATGACGATGATGATGATGATGGTGGGAGCTTTCACATGTATTACCTATCACCACCACCACTACATCAGGACGAGGGTGTCCGTCAGTCGCCTATTAATGTAGGCCAGTCAGCCATCCATGAGGAGGAGGAGGGTGATCATCAGCCACCTCAACAGTCACCCCATTAGGAGGAGGAGCAGGGTGACCAACAGCCACCTCATCGGTCACCCCATCAGGAGGAGGAGCAGGGTGAGCAACAGCCACCTCATCGGTCACCCCAGCAAGAGGAGGAGCAGGGTGACCAGCAGCCACCTCATAGGTCACCCCATCAGGAGGAGGAGCAGGGTGACCAGCAGCCACCTCAGCAGTCACCCCAGCAGGAGGAGAAGCAGGGTGACCACTCTCATACGGACTTAGGAGGTGTATCTGCTGCAGACACTGAGCGTGAGCATGACCAGGTAGACTTTGTATCCCTATTGTGTTGCATTCTGAAAGATAATTGTTATTATTAATATTATACATGTTTTTAATTTACTTACAGCTGCAAGATGAAAGCATGCACGATCGAGGCAAACGAAAGACAAAGCCAGCAGCACCTCTACGGACACCGTACACGGATCCGGAGCCAGCGAAAAAGAAAAAGAAAGTGGTCCAACAGCAGGAAGAGGAGGTGGTAAAGTCTATAGACCCCGTAGAAGTGGTCTATAATGAATATAAAGCGGCAACCACATTGGATCTCAGGTATATTTAAACAAAAAAAAAACGTTTCTAATTTTTGTATCCTTATTGGTAATGTAAGAAAATATATAATAATGTTTAACACTTTTTTTTTGAATTGTAGGAGTTCGATTGATCGTTGTGGGTGGTCTGTGATACCAACCACATTGGTCACACTCGAGGATGTGGACAACTGGTTGACTAATGAGCACATCAATTCTTATTTGATATGCCTAAGAAAAAAAGGATGGAATGAGATGGCAGATCGTAAATACGCTGTCCATGGCACTTCTTTGTTTGTAAGTATTTACATTTAAGTTAGTTATGCATTTATAATTTCATATTACGGTCGGTTGATTGGTAGTAACATGTTTAATTTTTATCATGCAAGCAATGATAACAGCGCATTATAGCCTACATACGTCCGCAACCAAAGAACATTTGATCCAGTTACAGCTGATGTACCCTCAGAGTGGCTTGCGTACGGTTGTGGGCATATAGACGCAGCAGTCCCGTGGTGGCAGGTTGATAATGTAAGTGTAGTTTGAACGTTAATATTTATTATATAATTATCCTTTCTAGTCCTATAGTACTAACATTTTGAAATGCAAGTGTTGCTACCGTGTAGCTTGAATCAACAACACTGGGTCCTTTGTGAGGTGCACATTAGAGAGCAAAGAATCATAATGTATGATCCCTTGACAAATGTTGACATAGCCTATCGATGAGAGCCACTTGAGCCGTTGGTACGTTTGATGTCTATTTTGTTGCGGTTCGTGGGATTTTATGAGGAGACACAGGTAGCTATGCCACCCGTGGATGTTCGGTGGAAAGTTCAGCGTCTTGGACGATCAGTTGTGCCCCAGCAACCTAATGGGTGAGTAAGTTTATAGGTTAATTAATATATATATTAATGATATTTAATTATCTTTATGTTAATATATTAACATAAACATAAATTAATATAATGTTAATAATATAATGTTAATATAATTATCTTAATGTATATAGTTTAACATTAATATAATTATATATTATATGCTATTATTAACATTAATATATAATTATAGCTTAATTATTATACATAGTTTATATATTATGATATTTAATTATGTTAATGTTAATATATGTTTATATTATTATCTTAATGTATATAGTTTATATATTATGATATATACATGACAAGCTGCGGAGCATATGTGGCCATGTACGTGCGCGACCTTGTGCAACGGAGAACGAGTACATGGAAATCAAGAAAATGTGAGACCGTTGCAGATGCCATTGCACTGAGGGCCGAGATGGCCAGAGACATATATATGTGCTCAAAGCCGATATATAAAGTTAATAATTTTGGAAAATGGTTTGTAGACAGTGATAGAGATATTGTATATAAATAAATTTAATTATTCTTTTATTATTACTCATTATTTATTTGATGGTATTGCATTCTATATTTTCCAATTGCCAACAAATCATTATAATTAAACATTATAGTTAATAATATAATGTTAATATAATATAATATTAATCTAATGTTAATCTAATGTTAATATAATGTTAATAATATAATATTAATCTAATGTTAATCTAATGTTAATATAATGTTAATAATATAATGTTAATATAATGTTAATATAATAATATATGTTAATATAATGTTAATATAATGTTAATATGTTAATATAATATTATATTAACATTATATATTAGATTAATATTAGATTAACATTATATTATTAACATTATATTAATATTCTATTAATATATTAACATTATATTAACATTATATTAACATTAGATTAACATTATATTATTAACATTATATTAATATTCTATTAATATATTAACATTAGATTAATATTATGTTAATATAATGTTAATAATATAATGTTAATATAATGTTAATATAATATTATATTAACATTAGATTAATATTAGATTAACATTATATTATTAACATTACATTAATATTCTATTAATATATTAACATTATATTAACATTATATTAACATTAGATTAACATTATATTATTAACATTATATTAATATTCTATTAATATTAACATTAGATTAATATTATGTTAATATAATGTTAATAATATAATGTTAATCTAATGTTAATATAATATTATGTTAATATAATGTTAATCTAATATTAATCTAATGTTAATCTAATGTTAATAATATAATGTTAATATAATGTTAATATTATATTACTCTAATGTTAATATAATAATATAATATTAATCTAATGTTAATATATTACTATAATGTTAATAATATAATGTTAATAATATAGTGTTAATCTAATGTTAATATAATGTTAATATAATATTATGTTAATATAATGTTAATATAATATTAATCTAATGTTAATCTAATGTTAATAATATAATGTTAATATAATGTTAATATTATATTAATCTAATGTTAATATAATAATATAATGTTAATCTAATGTTAATATATTAATATTATGTTAATATAATGTTAATAATATAATGTTAATCTAATGTTAATATAATGTTAATCTAATATTAATCTAATGTTAATCTAATGTTAATATAATGTTAATATTATATTAATCTAATGTTAATATAATAATATAATGTTAATCTAATTTTAATATATTAATAGAATGTTAATATAATGTTAATAATATAATGTTAATCTAATGTTAATATAATGTTAATAATATAATGTTAATCTAATGTTAATATAATATTATATTAACATTAGATTAATATTATGTTAATATAATGTTAATAATATAATGTTAATCTAATGTTAATATAATGTTAATATAATATTATGTTAATATAATGTTAATCTAATATTAATCTAATGTTAATCTAATGTTAATATAATGTTAATATTATATTAATCTAATGTTAATATAATAATATAATGTTAATCTAATGTTAATATATTAATATTATGTTAATATAATGTTAATAATATAATGTTAATCTAATGTTAATATAATGTTAATATAATATTATGTTAATATAATGTTAATCTAATATTAATCTAATGTTAATCTAATGTTAATATAAGAGTTAAATATATATTACCCTCTTAAGGTTAAACTTAATGCAAACAAAAACAAAATTTGATTTTTATAACAAATTACCTCCAACTTGACAGTCAAAGTGTGTTAAATTTGACGGTCAACTATGTTTGAGGTACAAAGACGAAAATACCCTTAGTTTTAAAATTATTTTTCTTTTAAAATTTAAAATAATATAAATTAATTTAATAAAAAATTAATTAAAAATTTAATTTTTATTAATATAAAAATAAAATTAAAAAATTAAAAATTTTCTATGATTAAAGAATACAAAAATTAAAAATTAATTCAAAAAATTAATTTTTATTTTTTTAAAATAAAAAATGGATCTACCATTAAAAAATATATAAAAAATCTGTAAAAACAAAAATGTTGTTCAAAGATCTGGGTTTGAAACCCAGATCTTCAACTTGAAGATCTGGGTTTCAAACCCATAACCTCCTAAAAAAATAAAAAAAAAAATTGTCTCTCTCCATGCACCATCCTCCACAAATAAAAGATGACGAAGAACTTCATCTTCACCTTCACACAACAGAAAATTCAAATAAAACCAACATCAGTTCAGTGGAGGAACTGTAAAAGAACAATTTCAATCCGTGCTCTAACTCGACATATTCGTCTTAATCATTTTCGAAATCTTCGTATTAATCTTCTACTTCTAAATCTTCGACATATTCAGTGAAATCTTCATCTTCTCCAGTTGATGATGCATATTCATATTGAACTTAAACCAATGAACAATTGCCTTCTTCCACAGTAGCTTCCTCTCCATCCTGAGGTGAGTCCGCAAATAACATTTTGTCCATTTCTTCTGCGTCTGTTGATGATGCTGAAGCGGATTTCGCTGGGCTGGGTAGTTAGGTCCTCTCAAACGGCGAGGACTCACGTAGTACGACAGGACTTTACGAAATTAAACATCAAACCGAAAAAAAAAAAAAAATTAAACATCATTTTGAACCAAAATAATCAATCAAAAAATCATCTTGAATCCAACCAATTATAGATTAAAACCAGTAGCAAAAACACCAAAACAATCAATCAAAACAAATCAAAACTTCATATTTACACACTCAACCGAAAACAACTCAAAAAAACCTCCAATCAATCGAACCTCGGAGACGTAAAACGACCAGCGTCCACACGACAACAAAGGCGCAGAGACTGGCGCAGGTTTTAGAGATGCCACTGAGGTCATGCCCATGTCAATGACGACCAAATCGAAGCCGGCTAGGCTAGAGATCTCGACTAAAGTACGGGAGAAAGGAAGAATGAAGATTTCGTTAAGAGAGGGATGTGGAAAGGATCGACGACGGCTTCAACGGTAGAGAGGTTTGGTGGTTTTTGGCCGACATCCACGCGACCGTGAAGACATAAGGACTGGCAAAGGCTTTGGAGATGCCGTTGGGAATATGCCCATTTCAAGGACAGCGAAATCGAAGTCGGCAGGCTGGAGATCTCGGCAATGTATGGGAGAAGGGAAGGATGAAGATACCGTGGAGAAGGAAAGGATGAAGATGTCGTACAGAAGGGGATAGGGAGAGGATCGGCGGCGGCTTCAATAACGGAGAGATTTGATGGTTTTAGGAGGTTTAAGTGGAGTGAAGAAAAGAAGATGAAGAAGAAGAAGAGAGAGAGACAATGACATGCTCGAGGAAGAAGAAGCTGCTGATTTTAATTTTTTATGAAAATTTTTATTTAATTTTTAATTTTTTGTACGGCACATTTTAAATGAAAAAGCTAAGGATATTTTTATCATTTCATAAAAAAATTAGTCAAGCGTCTCATTTAACAGTTATTGACTATTAATTAGGGGTCATGGTGTTATTAAAACAAAACTGTTTATGCGCCTATTTTAAACTGAACCTCAAGGGGGTGTTGTGTATTTAACTCTTAATATAATATTAATAATATAATGTTAATATTATATTAATCTAATGTTAATATAATAATATAATGTTAATTTAATGTTAATATATTAATAAAATGTTAATATAATGTTAATAATATAATGTTAATCTAATGTTAATATAATGTTAATATAATATTATATTAACATTAGATTAATATTATATTAATATAATGTTAATAATATAATGTTAATCTAATGTTAATCTAATGTTAATATAATATTATATTAACATTAGATTAATATTATGTTAATATATTAACATAATATTAATCTAATGTTAATAATATAATGTTAATATAATGTTAATATTAATATTAATCTAATGTTAATCTAATGTTAATAATATAATATTAATATTAATATTAATCTAATGTTAATAATATAATGTTAATATAATATTAATCTACTGTTAATATAATAATATAATGTTAATCTAATGTTAATAATATAATGTTAATATAATATTATGTTAATATAATGTTAATCTAATATTAATCTAATGTTAATAATATAATGTTAACATTAACCTTAATATTATATTAACATTATATTAATATATTAACATTAGATTAACATTATATTATTATATTAACATTAGATTAATATTATGTTAACATTAACCTTAATATTATATTAACATTATATTAATATATTAACATTAAATTAATATTATGTTAACATTAACCTTAATATTATATTAACATTATATTAATATATTAACATTACATTAACATTATATTATTATATTAACATTATATTAACATTAACCTTAATAATATATTAACATTATATTAATATAATCTAAAGTTAATATAATGTTATATTAAGGTTAATGTGAATATAATGTTATATTAATGAATATATTAATATAATGTTAATAATATTAATATAATAATATCTACATTTGTATTATATATATTATTAATATTACATCCATATAAGTTATAAGCCATATTAGGATTATAGTTATAATAATTGTAAAATGATATGAAAAATATTAACCATATTAATATGATATATCAAGATAACACATATTATAGTAAAGGTATATTTATTAATTATTACTAATATTATATAAATATTAATAAATGATAAAATTAATATTTAATGATTTTAAAATAATGATATAGTTTGTAATAAAATTATACGCTCCCTAATCTATATAATATATTTAAATATAACGATTTATATAAATAATTCATATAAAGGGAAATAAAATGAACATACAAATAGAAATAAAATCAACCCAACTAAAAACCGGTTTTTAGGAGTACATGAAAAACCGATACCGATTTTTGAAGACCCCTTAAAAACCGATCCACACTTGGCATGCTGGAACAAGTGGTGGCAGTGGATCGGTATTCGAGGATGCATGGAAAACCGATACCGGTTTTTCAGAGTTACTCAAAAACCGATCGACATACCTCTACGTTGGGGAAATGAAAGACAACTTGATCGGTTTTTCAACATATCTGGAAAATCGGTACCGATTTTCCAAGCTCCGTGAAAAATCGATTTTAATGGTTCCGAAATGATATGAAATGAGCCAAAAACAATACACATGGAATAATAATTTATACAGCTGTATTAATACATAATTGAGTAATTAATATAAAAACGTTTACATAAAACATGCATAAACAAAATGTCAATCAATTGCTAATCATCATTTCCGTCAGTAGCAATTTGTGGATCGGGAGTAGGAAACCGTAATACACATCGACGTTGGTTGTGTCCAGTCTCATGACACAAGCGACATCTTCGAAAACGTGGCTCATTTTCAGTAGCATTTGAACTCGTTCCAACATCCGCATCCACTTCTGCGCTTGTCCCTTCACTGATAGAAGTTGGGGGGTTAGGGCAACGAAGACAGTTGTGTCCCCTTTGACCACATCTTCCACACTTTTTTCGACGAGGATCTTCCCCAGCTGAAGGAATCCGAACCTCCTTCGGCCTACCTGCTTGTCTTTTACCTTTCGGTGGTAATACAACCATACTTCTAACTTCCGCTGAAACATTCCAACTGGCCAATTTAGGGACGGGATTAATCGAACGTGCATATGCAGCTTTTAGCCACTCGACGCTATAGTACTGACTACAAAGTGTATCACAACTGACGCCCTTGAACCTGACATGTATCAACAATTTAAGTGTTATGCTATGACATGAAATACGAAAAAAAACAATGTATAATTACCATACCTAGCTATAGCACATGCATGAACACATGGCAACTGATCAAGGTTCCACTGCTTACAGTACATGTGTGTTATTAAATGTCAATCATCGCATCTCCTTTGCTATAATGTATGACACTGTAATGATACGGTTCTGCAATGGGATATACGCTACCTTCTGTGGATAAATCTTTTGCTAACATGATACAATCGTATGCTGCGGTAGTAACATACGTTGTGAGCTTCTCAGCAGCAACACGTCTATTATTAAACCATCTCTGCAATACATTTCTTACATATTCATGTGCAGTTGTTATTGGCAAACGACGTGCTTACATCATACAATTGTTAAGCGACTCTGTAATGTTGGTAGTCATCATTTCATATCTTCTTCTTGGACAATGTGCTCGTGACCACCTGCTCACTCCAGCCTTAACCAAAGCTCCATGTGTGGTCGGATGCAATGCACGCATTTCTTCCAATATTCTGTTGCATTCATCGGGCACATAACAGTATGCTGCATTGTAAAATGCATTTTCCACATCCGAACGTTTTTTACACTGTTGCTTAAGGTTTTGCCACAAATGGAAAAAACATAACACATGTAGGACTTCAGGAAAAGCTGCTTTCATCCCATTCGATATGCTCTTATGACGATCCGATACGATCACTAACTCGTCTGACACCCCGATTGCTCTTCTCAACCTTTTTAGGAACCAAGTCCACGAATTATCTGACTCTCCGTCAGCAAATCCAAAGGCGATGGGATAAATTATCTCCGACCCATCTTTGCACGCAGCAAAAAAAATCACCCATTTATATTCACCTTTCAAATGAGTGGCATCAATAGCAACAACCGGTCTCATGTAAGACCGAAAACCCTCAATAGAAGCTCCAAGTGCAACGAACGAATACAAGAACCGGTTGTTTTCATCTGTCTTAATTACTGTCATTGTGCCGGGGTTTGAAAGTTTTAACATCTCGAAGTAGGACGGAAGCTGTTGATATGATTCATCCGCTTGCCCATATGCTAGTTTCTTTGCATATTGTAAAGCCTTCCAAGCTTTACTATATAAGATTTGCACTCCATATTGCTCTAGCATTTCTCCAACCAAACGATTAGGTGTATAAAGATCTCTTCTCACCTTTCCTGCATACAATTTTCATATCACAATAGCCTTCACACTCTTCATATGTGATTCCATGGCTGTTTGACGACACGTGTGTTCCGCTACATAATTCAACACAAACCACATTGAACAACCCTTTCTGCATCTTGCACGAACACTAAAGCTACAAGTTTTATCTTTACAACCGGCTTCAAATCGCTCTGTGTCCGAACGTCTAACTCAATATTCAAACTTAGCTTTCAGAGCATATTCACCAATAGCTATAGTCATTTCTTCTTTACTAGTAAAGAATACTCCTTTATACAACGTACCACGTTGGTAGACGGTTGACGTAGCGCTTGAAGTAGCTTCAATGTCCCCCAATTCTACACCAGGAACAATCCAGTATGGTTGTGAAGGATTGTTCTGAAATTGTAAACCTGAAAATCTTATTTCTGGAAACTCTTCTTCTTCTGTGACATCATCAAATCGAGTTTCCTCTTCATCACTATCTCCGGTTTGCTCTTCATCACTATCTTGTATTCCATCACCATTATCATCTGTGTCTTCATCTTCATCATCAATACCATAATTCGTATAGTCATCATTAACGTCACGAATGGGACTTTCAACAGATGTAAATGGGGTGATAGAAGTATCAACTTGATTGCTCCCAATGCCTGAAGTGAGATAAAAATGACTTTCAACCATATGTGGATTTACTGGTCTATCCATATTTGCCTCGTCATGTCTTATGTCTGGAATTGAATCAGTGACAAATGGACGAACGGTACGCCTACTAACCCCAACTCCAAAATCTCTGGCAATCTTATTGATATAAATCTCTTTAACATCAATATTTTTTATCGCCATCAAACCAACAACACCAAGATCGGACATGATACGTATCTTTTTAACCTGACCATTTGTTGTACTTTGTAGTAAATAATATATACGGATTTCCCACCTTCTTCTATCAATAGCAGCCTCTCTATATACAACATCCACCAATGATGAAAAACTATTATTTTTGTGGACCCCACACATGATCGACTCCCCTCCAATGTAATTACATCCATTCCACTCTCCATCAAAGTTGATTACAACGGTCTCTTGAGCCATTCCTGCAACATTCAAATCAAATGATAATTAAATCTCATTTCAATAGGGTAATATTACAAAATATAATCATATCGAATCATATTCAATACATAGCAACACAAACATATAAAAAAACCATTAAAAAGGTGTTAAATTCGGTTTTCCAGTGAAGTTATCGGTTTTTCATTCTCTCAAAAAACCTTAATTCGGTTTCGGTTTTTCAGTCACTGGAAAACCGGGATCGGTTTTTCAGACCGGTTTTTCAGCTGAAAAACCGATCAATTTTTCAGCCACTGAAAAACCGGGGAAAACCGGGATCGGTTTTTCAGTAACCGGGGCTCTGAAAAACCAATCCCACAGAGTGGAAAACTGATTATCGATCACGAAAAACCGATTTCGTCGCAGATTTTACAGACTTCGTCGCAGATTTCATAACATTTAGATCTCACAACCAAATCATTCTTATAGTCTTTTACCTAGCAATATAAACAAAACAACCAAAAATCCAACCAAAAAAAACTCATACATTACCTTTCAAACTCAAATGGAAGAAGAATCTTCAAAACCTTCAATGGTGTAAACCTTCAATGGATCCAAAAACTTCAATGGTTGAAGAAGCTCGAATAACTAATCCCCTCAATAAATTGTTTTTCAGCTGCAATGGATCTCAAAAATCTTCGTAATTTTCGTAATTTTCAGCTGCAATGAAGAAGAAGATGGAAAAGGGAGACTATTGGTAGGAGAAGGAAGAAGATTATTTTCGTAATTTCATATTTGGGTATTTTAATCATTTTAACTTAAGGGTATTTTGGTCATTTCATATTTGGGTATTTTAGTGATTTTAACTTAAGGGTATTTTGGTAATCTTGGGTATATAATGGAAATAGTTTGTTTGGGAGGTTAAAATCAAATTTTTTTAAATAGCTAGGTAAAAACAAAAATTTTTTTTTGATTTGGGTAAAACCAATAAATCTCCCGGGATTATATTGTTTTATTAATAGTATAATTTATTAGCAACGTTCTTTTATCTACAGATTTTTTTGGATTTCTTTTGTTTAAAGATATGGGTTGATAATTAAATCAAGTTGAGATTTCTATATCTATTTCTTCTATTTTTCTCCATTTTCTCCATCTCCTAATTTGATTTTCCTCCCTATTTTATTTCTCTTTTTCTGTCCTACATCAATATATTATTGATCCACAAATAGAATGCAAACAAATACTTCAATCTTACCTTCAAATTGGCTCCTTCCCAATTGGCTTCCTCTAAGTTAGCATCAGTAAGATCAGCAGTCTGAAAAGTCAGGAGGATAAACAGATTACCATGTCATAAAACAAACTATAGCAGCTAATTTCTTATTAAAAGAAGAGCAACAAATAGACGACAAAGTTTTAGGTTTAAAAATATCTAACCAAAAAAAAAAAAAAAAAGTGGATGGATTGAGTTTGATAAAATCATTGGCACCATCAGTGGCAATCACTGGGTTAAAGGGACAAGCAAAGCAAGAATTATTCAGACAAATTCAGAAGCATAAACTGAGCAGATATACAATAGCTCCTAGCTCAAAAAAAGTGTTCCAAGAATCCATAAAGAAGAACAAACAGCCGCTAAAATTACTATACCATAAAAAGATTCAAGGGCACTAATTTACCCATAAAGCGAATGCTTCGAATTTCAAGAGAATGAAAAAGTAATTTAATAATTGAGATTTATTTAAGGCAAAATCTTATGCAAGTGCATATTCAGATTGAATTTAAGATATCTAAAAAGAGAATCACTCGGAATGTTCACAATTACATGAAAGACATTCAGATACAATTTTTCCAGTACACATCTTTTTATTCTTTACAACGGAAGCAATGAAACCTAAATTCGATCAAGAGTTAACGGTGACAACAGGACCACAAGAAAATTAAGACAAAGTTGAAATTCCTATGGAGACCTCTTTCTATTGAAAATCAACACAAAGTAACTTTAAATAATTTATCTCATCTGTATTCGTATTTATCTTGCTCGGCACCTTCTTTCCCATTAGTTTCATTTTTCCTTCATTACAAGGCCAAAGATTATTTCATCCACTCAATCCATTAAGTTATAGCACTGCTACTTTTTCCATCCCCTCGCCCATATAAAACACAAAATTACAAATCTGTTACTGAAACCGAAAAGGAGTAATCCAACACTGCATAACTTCTCTTCTACTCCATAGATTCCTCTTTTGTTCTCGCCTATCCTAGGATTTTCAGAAACAGCATAATTACTGAAAGTAAAAACAGAAACAAGCCATCCGACAGCACAATTAAAGACCGAAATTGATGACATGACCACAGATTGACAGATATGATTGTGAAAAATAAACATACGTCTTCAAGAAAGATTTCCTTTACAAGATTCTCACTTGAATAGCTCTTTCACCTGAACACTAGCAGTCACCACTAGCCTTTCATGTTCACTTCTTTAGTTTACGAAGTTAATTCCTTTGCTCACCTATATTTTATCACTCCCCACCTCTAATATACAAAGTATTCCTAAGAGAGAGAGTGAAGGGTATGGAACGAGGTAGTAGACAAAAATTTGATTCGAAAAACTTAATATAAGATGTAGTGATACAGTGAAATAGTTGACGCAGAAAAACAATATGATTTTCTTGCCACATAAATATTCTCATGGAGATGACAAGAAAATGAGTTAAAGGTACAACAAGGTCATTTAGACAGAAGAAAATAATAATAATAGTAACACAAAATGGTCATATAGCAACTAAGTTCAGCATTCACTTTTCCTCACACCAGCAGCAAATTTTGAGCGATTGCATATTTGCAGTTGTACTTGGAGGAATGAAAAGTATATATCAGATTAGGAAAGCCTGTATAAGTGATTGACCATACTAACATTTAAATAATCATATTGATATGCTCATATATTAGATTATGATTCAAGAAAAACCTACAGCGAAGCCTTGCGTGAACTCAGGGACATTTCATCAAACTTTCTAAGTTTGTTTCAAAATTAATACCTTTTATTTTTATCACATTAATACTTTTTATTTTATGATTGCAAGCATAAACCGGTTAGTAAGTCAATGCTAAAATCCTTACTCCAAATCTCTCTTTCAGAAGTTTAAAACAACATATGCATATTTTCATTTTTATACAATTGAAAAAGTAAAAAAGAAACCTTAGTTTTCTAATGTACATTATTTTTGCTATCGGATTAATCAATCAATGGTATCCAATTGTCTTGTAGTTAATTATGCATTAGAGCCCATTTTTTCTTTTCTTTGTTTTAACATTGATACTTTAAGAAAACTGTCTTTAGTCTCCATATTTATTGAAACTTACTAAAATATATATATATCAACAGAACTCCAAAAAAAGAAAAAATAATAAGTATCAACAAAGTTAATTCAAGTCTCGATAATGTCAATACTTAAATTTTTTTCTCCTAAGTTTTTGTGTTTTTCATAGAGATATTTTTTCATATGTGAGTCGTCCAAGGCTCCAAGCGGTATTTTTGAGCAAGACGTGGTTATGTAGATATCTATATACCGGCAATGCACCAGGTGTTTGCATGCATGGCTACCCTAACGTGGCAGTCTGAGAAACAAACACATCTCCCGTCTCTTCCTCATTAATTGCTAGTTTTAACACTCCTCTCTCTTTGGAACAATCACAGAAGAAAACTCAGCAATCCTATTTCAGGAAGAAGACATTAACGATGCAGCAGAAGAAGCATTTGTCCTCCACTGCCAACGATGTCGTTCAGACCTGCGCCCTGTACTTATATCTCTCTCTCTCTCTTCTTTTCTCTTCTGTTGTTATGTAAATGTGTTTATACAACAATACAAACATGTACATGTAGAGGGACATTTAATTCTACAAACCTGCACGCTTGGCAGCATATACAGGATGGTAAAATTGTGGGAAGATTGTCTTTTGTTATTCTAAATAAGTTTTTGGTGGAAAGTAAGGATGTATATGTGGATGGTGTTTGTTTCTGGTTTCGCTTCTTGTAAAACAGTGCTTTTGGAGAAGTGCTTACAAGTTGTAAGCTTTCTTAAAAGAAGTTTGCTTTCCTGCAAAACCATTTGTGATTCAAGCACAAGGGCATGTCATATTGCCATAATCCTCTAGTTGATTTGTCAAAATGGGAATATGGCTTTTATTCAAGCGTGGTCTTGAGTTTTGACGTACATCAACAGGATTGGTGTATCCACAATATAAAAATGAAAAGAATTTTTATACGAAAATAACCTTTTAGGCAAATAGTTTATTATACATATGTACAGTAGATGCGTAAGTCAAATTTATGGAACATAAATTTTCAATCCGAAGGCTTAAAGATTGAAGGGTGAGGATGTTTTTGATGTTCTTTGTCTAAACAATCATTTGATTCCTACTGTGAAATGGAATGGCTCTTTTTTTTGACAAAAATGGAATGGCATTTTGTAACGTTGGAAAGGAATTATGGTGTATATGCATGTATAAAATTTTAGTAATTGGTTTTATTTGGAGATGATGATTATTTTAATCAAAACATATGATGTTAATTATAACATGGAACTCTTAGTTAGTTGCAATTTAATACTTGCAGGAAACTAGACTCTTCGGTGGATAGTTTGGTGGAAGAGTTTGAAGCAGGGTGGAAGCCTGAATACGGTGGTTACTCGAGGAAATTCGTGGAGTATTGCAGTGCAAAGACTCTCACTAACCTGTGTCAAAACATAGAAGAAAAGATTAAAGATGGAACGCTTAGTGGAGTCACGTTTGATATGATGCTCGCTTGGGAGATGCCTAGCTATGAGGATGAGGAGGCTCGTACGGTGAGCAATTGCCTTCCTGCAATTTGAATCAACTTTGCAATTATAAGAATTTGAAAGGAAGAAACTAGTTTTCTGGACAATAATGCAACACAAGAAATGATATAGAATACATTTATACATGTTCATCATGAAAAACCGTATTGAAAATGATCTAATAAACCCCTTTCTTTTCAATTACAACATTGTGTTTATCTCTACTAAGTATGCTTCATGTAACGGGTACTGAAGTTGATCAGTTTGATCATCCTTGTAGTTAGTATTGTTTTGGTATTTCTGCAGGAGTGCATTGGAAAGGAGACAGAGGATGGTCGAAGACCATTAAAAGACAATTCAGAACAAGATGAAACATCTCTTTTTTATACAGACCTCATGCCATTGCTTGTAAGTTTTCAAACTATTTTACATATCAAGCATGTCTACACTATGGTGATAATATAGCTTCTCAATTACATAGCATTTTTTATTTGTCGATGAATTGAAATTGTGTGCTATGTTCATAAGCTGGAATGACACAATTGAACCCAGTTGCTTCTGTTGTAAATCTTATGACTACTTCTTGTTGATGTTTGTTTGGACTTGTAATTTATTGACACTCTGATGGTAGGCTGATCATGAGCGTAATGTTGGGGAAGATGCATTTGTGTGGTTGGCATCATTAGTTCCATTAGGTGCAGATGTCGTTAATGGGAGATTTACATTTGAAACTCTAAATGCACCAACAGGAAACCGGCTCCATTTTCCTGCATATGACATATTCTTAAGAGAAATTGACAAGTAAGGCTTCTGATTCTCTCAGGCACCAATTTTTCACTCCACAAACTCGGATCCCATTTGGTTTATTTAAATTTTTGAATATGGATGGGAACACTGAAAAGTGTCTTATTTTAAAGCATTTCTATAGTTTTATGCTCAGTTCTATTTGAATACCAGAAGAAAACAGAGAATTGGCGACATTACTAGTAATTTGTGACTATAACTTACATGAAACATTTTTTTCTATATAAAAACAAATAGAGACACCTCATTGCCTTATAGTTAATAAGCATTAAGAATATGTATGCAATTGAAAGGGCTCTACCAACAACTCTTCCACTCTCTGGTGAATTCTTGAATTCTTAGATGCGTTAAACATTTGCAAAAACAAGCAACTCCTAAGGGCGTGGAACTAGCTGATGATGAATTTATACTGCATGTGGAGGGGACGGCTAGCACGCAGAGAGTAGTGCGGCATATTGGCAAAACAAGTTGGCCCGGTTAGTTTTAAAATTCTTTTATGAGCTTTATATGTGCTCAAATCCTACTACTTCGTGCCTTTAAATTCTTTATCTATTGAAGACATTGTTACTCGAATATTCTGACCATATAATTGTTGTTTTTCCAGGTAGGCTTACACTGACAAATTATGCTCTCTACTTTGAGGCTTCAGGAGCCATAACATATGAAGATGCAATAAAGATTGACCTTTCAAAAGATATTGAACACAGTGTTAAACCAACTGCTACAGGCCCATGGGGTGCTCCACTTTTCGACAAAGCCATAGTCTACGAGTCCCCTGAATTGTAAGGATATTTTTGCTTATGGGAATTACTAATATTATTATCATTAAAAAGGCAACAAGTGTTTAATGCAATTTTGGGGATACATGCCACTTTGCTTGGTTATGGTTGTTGTTGCAGTTGTTTTATTTTGAAATGATGATCAGCTCATCCTTGTAACATGTGATTGCATGATTTGTGATTCTTGCCTTCCAATGTTCTAGATCAGAGGGAATTGTGCTGGAGTTTCCAGAGTTAACGAGCTCCACAAGACGTGGCCACTGGCTGGCTCTCACGAAGGAGATTATGTTAATGCACCAATTCTTGTTAAAATATGAGGTGGAATGTCTGATACAAGCATGGGAGATGCATGCAAGGACAATTTTGAGCATCATAAGGCTTCATGCAGCTAGAGAAATGCTAAGAATATCGCCACCAGATCCCTCAAAGTTCTTGATCTTTGCCTTGTACGATGAGTTACCTAAGGGTGACTATGTACTAGGCGAGCTTGCCGAGAGTCTGAAGAAAGTTAATCCAGGGCACCCTTGTAGTGGTAGCTCAATATTAAGAAGTATGAATCTGTCACTTTCAATCGTCTCAGCTGTAGACACAAATGAGGTGGTGGGCGATGAACATGGAAGTGTAACTGATGACAGTCCCACCTCACTGGAGGCTGCTATTAATCAAACTAGAGAAGAAGCAAAGGAAATTGAAATGGCAAAATCCACCGCTGAAGTATTGAAAGAGGAAGGGATCAGTGACAGCGCCATCGTTCTTACGGTAAGTTTCCGCTTCCAAATTATGCTATATGCTGGTCATTCAAGTCGCACTCATAACATTTTCTTAGTAGTGATTTTCAAGTTAAAGTGATTTTATTTTTCTAATAGATGTTTTACATGATTTAATGATTTAGGTGCTTCTAAAGCCACTTAAAAGTGTTTTACCTTGGTTTCAAGAAATCATTTCATGGGAGAAACCGGTAATGACCCTCATGGTGATTGCTGCAACTTTACTCATTGTCTACAAGTAAGTGCACTCTATTCTTAGGTATCAAAAGTAATTAGAGATGCATATTAGTTATCTTTATTATCTTTTAATTTGTGATAACCTCTTGAAATAAAAATGACATCTTGGCAATGTAGGGAGTGGGTTCTGAAGTCCTTAGCTGCTGCTTTGCTCTTGGGAGTAATGAGGATGCTTCAAGCAAGACAACGAAGGTTACAAGACATATACAGCGAAATAGTAGTACCCACTGCTTCTGACCAATCTACAATGGACAACATAGTGTCAGCTCAATATGGGTTAATTACCGTTCACGAGATACTGCAGGCAGCAAACATTACAATTTTGAAAGTATGGTCGATATTAATTTCAAAGGCGCATATGGTACTCACTGTGATAACTTCTTTCTTTCATCTACGCAACTAAAGATTGCCTTCAATTGATTGCATTAATTACCTACCAAAGCACAAAAGAAACAAGCTATGCTCTGATTTTTCTTTAAACTTCGTTGGATTCAATTGCAGCATGCAAATACCGTGATGATTGCGATGAGTGTGATAGCCATATTATTAGCTGTGATTCCATTCAAGTTCATTCTTATGGCTGGTGTGTTATATGGCTTTATTATGAACTCAAAGATAGGGAAGCTCATGGAAAATGAACAAGGCCACAGACGGTTGAAAGAGTGGTGGGATTCGATCCCAGTCATCCCGGTTCGAGTAGTCGACAAAGTTCCAGACTCCCCCAAATAGATTTTGCTAGCAACTGCATTATCATGTTTCTGCTATAACTCAGTTAGTACAAAATTAGTCCTCATAAGTTCCCTTTACAGAAATGTGTAATCTACTTTATAGAATAAACACAGGAATAGACAAACATCTCACCAGAAAAAAGTACCACAGCCACACACATTTTGTTGGATCCTATACCAGTAAAAATTCAGTAATTTTTTTCTTTCATTTTGTAATAAACAAAGTTTTGAATCCTGTACTTCAGTAATTTGTTCCGTTTTAAAATGAAACAAATTTGAATAAATTGCTTCTCATGAGTGTGTTTGTATTGCTCTATCTGTTGGAATACTATTATCAGTTTATGACAACTTGACATTTCATTTGTTGGTATATACCTGTAACAAAGATGAGCATAATTAAATTTGGTAACGAAATGTGGTTATTGTTGCTTAACTTCCAAGTTTTGTTTGTTAGGATATATTTTTCAGTCACCTTACGTAAAATTGAGCTTACAACAGATTTACTAGGATAAGGTTTCAGTTTAAAACCGATATTTTTACCTCAATTTGTTCTTATCAACAAATTGTTAATCATTAAATTAATTTATTTTTGATGACATGTGAGTTTGAGCATGTATAATCAATGCTCCCTGAATACTATACATGTGATTAAAATCACATTATTATATATGTTTAACTAATTGGTTCTAACCCTCTTAAGTAGCTTACCCATCTCCTCTTTTATATATATATATATATATATCATATAATTAGATTAAACAAACACATACTTTTCATTACTTAATGAACAAAAGTACATGTAAAACACAAGTACAATTATGAACAAAACTTATCCAAAACGTATATATCATAAATTTAGTGTTGAACTTTTAGTAAAACTTTATATAATAACTTATTGGAATAAAAAATCACATGAAAACAACATTCTCCCACCGCATCATGATTATCAAAATTAACAAACTTCAGTTAAAAAAATGCGTGTGGCATGCAATGTGGGCACGTGACAGAGGATGAAACTATAACTATAAACTTACAAAGCCACTGTCAATTTTGTATGCTCTCAAATGTAACTAAAAACAAAACAAAACCAAAAAAAAAAAAAAAAACTGAAAACAAAAATAAATATATAAAAACAACATCGTTTTCGTTTTCGTTTTCGTTCTCAAAACCCTAACCCCTCAAAAACCCTAAGCCACGGCCACCCTTCCAAAAGCCCTAAAAAAGGAATATTGATCGTCGCAATGAGTCATCAAGACGATGAATTGCGAGCTCAGAAGGCGGCCCAGTCGTTACAGAGCCTGACGATGTCGCTCTCCAATCTGTCGTCGTCTTCTCGAACAATTCCCACTGACAGAGACTTCCATTTCTACTCCAACTTCCCCGAATTCAGCCTCCCGATCCGGGGAATCGCCACCCAGTCCGAGTCGGCGCTCGAGTCCATTGGGTCCTCCCAAATTTGGGCCCGGCCCATCGACTACCCGGCGGCCCAGATGGACGTGGCCGACTCCTACGATTGGCTAAACAACGTCAACGACGAGGCCCTCGAGCGCTTCGACGCGTCGGTGGATGATTTGGAGAGCGGCAGAGGCAAGACTGAAAACGGGTTCCAGTTGGTTTCTGGGAAGAAGAAGAAGAGTAGTGAGTCACTTGGCCGCCGAGTTGACTCAGGTGCTAGTCCGAGGACGATGATTGGCGGTGGTGAGTCTGTGAGTGTGAAAGTGAAGGATAAGAAAGGGAAGGTCCCTTTTCATATACCGACGATAAAAAGACCTCAAGAAGAGTATAACATAATTGTTAACAATTCGAATTTGCCTTTTCAACATGTTTGGTTGCAGAGGACTGAGGATGGCCAGCATTTGATTCACCCTCTGGTTGGTTTCTTGTTCATGGGGTTTTCATGTTTTCATTAGTTTGTTTCTTGATAAATTTAGTTTCTTTGATTTCAATTGAACAAGGCCTATTAGTGTTTTGATTCAAGAAACATTTTTTGCACTTAAATGATTATTTTCACCATTGAAGACAACCATAGTGTTTAATGTAGTAGATGATGGGGCTAATCTTTATTTGTGGTTATTTGATGTGAATTTTTTTATTGTGCCTAGTCTTGCTACTCGTGGACCTAACCTAACATCTTTTAAGTGTGGTTTGATGTGTCTATATTTTTATTACTTTGTGTATTCCGTTCGTAGTCTACTTTTTTGTTTGCAATGGTAATCAGCATTTGATCTATTCATTTGGTTTCAGCTGCTTGGGACTTCCACTTATGAATTTTTTTTTCTTCAGTTTTATTTAACTCTGACTGGTTGATGAATATTTTATGCTTATCTTAGCTTTGGTTTTGTTTTGGTGTTTGCTTGTTATTTTTTTCATTCAACTATAACATGACTTAAGTCCATGTTCAATCATTTTGCTCACTCGGTCTATTCTTTTTATTTTTACTTTTGCTGTAACATGGCTTATAAGCCTTTTTTTTTTTTTTTCTTCAAATGTTGTTGATCAACTGTACAGGAGAAGGTCTCTGTTCTGGATTTTGTAGATAAAGATACAGGGGATATTGAACCTGCAAAACCCCCATCAATTGAGGAAACCCCATTCAAGATGGTTCAGGAAGTTAAAGAGTTGAAGGAGTTGGCTGCTAAATTGCAGAGTGTAACTGAATTTGCGGTAAACTCTGACTGCTCTGACATATAATTTATTGATACGTTCAAGAAGACTTGTTGGTCTAAATGTATCATGTTGTTATTATCTTTTCTGTGTCATCTCGTCATGATTTCTTCATTAAAAGACAAATTTATGAAAATGATACATGTACGAATTCAGAGGATTCAATGTAATTGAGGTGCCAAGCCCTCTTCTAATTTGGAAGTGTTATGGTGCAGATCGAGGCTTCTAAATTTTACTTGCTAAGTATTATAAAAAAAAAAAATTTACAATGATGATATGAACCTTGGAAATTTCTTGTTTAGCTTCAAGATGTAATCCAATTGTTTATTTCCTTTTGGTATTAGTTGTGGATGTTTTAAAAATAATATGTTATCTTGAATGGAGGCTATCTTGTTGGCTGGATTATTAATCTTTTAGCACGAAATTCTGAATCCTGTATTCTTACTTTCTCATTGTAAAATAAGATGTCTTTGAGAGTCTTATAATATTTGTCTAACTTTTTCGTAGGTCGACTTGGAACATAATCAGTATCGATCTTTTCAAGGACTGACCTGCCTGATGCAAATTTCTACCCGAACCGAGGATTTTGTGGTAGACACTTTAAAGCTTCGTGTTCATGTTGGCCCATATCTTAGGGAAGTCTTTAAAGACCCTACCAAGAAAAAGGTTGGTCTCTTCACAGTGCTCCACTTTTGGCTTTATGACATAGCTACTACATTTTATGATAATATCCAATTTAATTAATTAGGTTATGCATGGAGCAGATCGGGATATCATTTGGCTTCAAAGGGACTTCGGCATATATATTTGCAATATGTTTGACACTGGACAGGTTTATTCTTTGCACCCACCAACTACTTTGAAATTTTGGATTTTATTTGGGAAATCTTGCTAGCTTTGGTCTGAGAATTTGGCTGTAAGAGAATGCATATGTGGTCTAATTTGCTAGACTTTGGGCAATTTATCTATCATTTCTAGTTTGGCTTTAGGAAGCAACATTTGTTAGCTTTTGAACCCATTTAGAATTAATTTTGTATCATTTCTTGCTTGATCTGGTTAAAGTAGATGTTCATCTGAACTATATATATTTATTTATTTGTGAAGGGCGGTGTTGAATTTTTTTCCCCCTTTTAATGAGGTTCTGTTGGATGCATACCGTGATTCCGATAGTTTCTTAGTGATGTTTTTAATTTATTTTAAATATTAGTGTCATATTTATATAGTTGATATTTTAAAGTGATTGTGGGAATTTTTTTTCTCTCATCCTCAGGCCTCAAGAGTTTTGAAATTGGAGAGAAATAGTTTGGAGTATCTTCTGCAGCACTTTTGTGGAGTTGCTGCCAACAAAGAGTGGGTTCCTGTAGTAAACTTATATGATCTGATTCTCTTTATAGTTTTCTTTCCTTCTTTCTTTTCTTCCCTACTATTAATTTAGTTCTAGTTTACAATCCTTCGTTCTCTCTGATATTGAGCATTCAACTTATTTCAGGTACCAGAATGCAGATTGGAGACTGCGACCTCTTCCTGATGATATGCTCAGGTACATATAGCTTGTTCATTCTAAGTCTGTTATTTATCTTAGTAATCCATTACAATCCTATGTTAGGGCTTTCACAGGTTTGATGGATTGTTTAGTTGTACACCATCATGTAATCTAATTAATTTTGCTTGCGATGACAGATATGCCAGAGAAGATACTCACTATTTGTTGTATATATATGATTTGATGAAAATTAAACTGTTCTCAATGCCTAAGGAGTCAGAAAATGTTGATGCTCCTTTGATAGAGGTACAATTGTCAGTGTTTCTTACTTTTAAATGCATTTCTGTGACAATGAAGACACCCATTTTTAAGTGATTTATCTTTTTTGCTCTCCTTTGTGCCATGTATTATGGACTATCATGTCTAGAGATTGGAATGTAGCTAATCCCAACCAGTGATTATTGGTTTTGAACTGTCCATTAGTGAAGTTGCATTCGAGGTTATGCCTAGTAACTTTTACGATTTTTTTTTTTTTAAAAAAAAAAATCTTAATTGTTTAAACTTGTTGCAATTACAAAACCATGTATGTGGGTGTTTGTTGGGTCAGGGACCTGTGAAAATTTTCAAGTTTGATTGCTTTCCTTCTAAATATAGAGAAGAATAAGCATGGTGGGGATTCATAATGTTTCTTAGTTCTTACTAGGTATTTTTATTATGGACTGCAATTTTGTTATGTTGAACAAATTTTGTTTGTTTGAAACAGGTGTACAAGCGCAGTTATGATGTATGTAAGCAGCTGTATGAGAAAGAGCTTTTAATAGAAAATTCATATCTCTACATATATGGGTTTGTTGCATACTTTTTCAACTAAGATGCCATATACCTGCATGACTGAAACTGATGTTAATCAGAATTTTCTTATCTTCTTATGTTGATATAGGTTGCAGGCGGCTGATTTAAATGCTCACCAGCTTGCTATTGTTGCAGTAAGTTGTTACTTCTTTTTGTATCTATATCACCAACTTTTATAGTGTAAATAATATATGCATGAAGATTGTAAGCCATAGGAGATGTTCTATCTGCAAATCTGATGCCTTGATTGACATTGATTAAGCTCAAATGCTACCATTTGTCATTTATAGGAATTTATTGAGGACTCTTTTTCAAAAATGAAACTGAGTGGATAGCTGTAGAGTAGAATTAACTGGTTTGACACATCATTATAATAATGGTTTGAATGTACTTTTAGTTGTCTACTATATTTGCTCATAGATCTCACTTAAATGGCTTGCAGGGGCTTTGTGAATGGCGTGATGCTATGGCCCGTGCAGATGATGAAAGTACTGGTTATGTATTGCCAAACAAAATACTTATTGAAATTGGTAGAGACCTGTTCAGTTTCATGAGACATTATCCCTATTTTAGACGTTAATTATTTGGTAATTTTGTTTTCTTTTTCTTTTTATCTTTTTGTGGTCAAAGCCAAAGAGATGCCTCTTACTCCTAGCAAGTTACGTCGAGTACTGAAATCAAAACTTCCATATATTGAGCGCAATCTTGGCTCAGTGGTTAGCATTATCAGGAATTCTATGCAAAATGCTGCTGCATTTGAAGCTGCTGCTCAACAGTTAAAAGAGGGACGCATCGAAATTGTAGGACCTGCATATGCATTTTGATGATCTTAATGTTGTGATGATATGGCATTGAGCTTTTTTTCTGAATCTTTACGCTTATTAACCTTGAACTGATTGCATGCACAAATTTATTTTTCTATGATTTGATTAGCATGGACTAGGATAACAGTCCATTTATTATTCTAATTTGATTATTATTCATGTAACATTGCAGCTTGTTGCTCTTCTATAAAAGCAAAAGAGAGAGTACATTTTATAGTTGTGTCTTGACAGTTGTATTCTAACATACTTGATAATAAGAAAACTTGAATGAGAGTAATCAATCCTATAATGCTCAATTAGACACTGAAAAAGAAAATTGATTTGAATGTTCCAGTTCCTGCTATGCCTAGTTTGTTCCTTGTGGAATCTGATGAGACATATTAGAATTGCACTCTAATAAAGGGATTATGAATCCTTAGTAAATGTTGGTACTTGTTAATGCCTTTGTTCCTGATTGTTACAATATTCATTTATTTTATTCTCTGTTTCATGTGTCATGTTAAATTGTGAAGCAATTTTTCACTTATTTTTTTAACTGCCAAAACTTGTGAGGCAATGAGCTTGGGCTAGCAAAATTAAGGTGCTTCGTCTTTTTCTTTTCTTTTTAATTATTCTTAAATAGTCTTGCTGGGAAATCATTTGCATGATGTATATTTAAAAGGTCTGCAACAGTTTAAATGAGCTTGTTGAGTAATTAACGTCTAATTAAGTAGTCGTTGTATTAATTGGAAATCCATATTTGCTTAGGTTTGGTGAGTAGCCAAGGATGAGGTTCCGATTTTGCATCTGTTGTTGCTGTTAAATTTTATGGTATTGTTTGTCATTGTTTAGACCTTAACAGGTTTTGTATTTTTTTTCAATTGTACAGGCCTCACAAGAAAATTTGTCAGTTAATGACGAACCTGATGTTTTGAGCCCTGGTACTTCTGAGAACTTGAAAACTGCAAATTTTAGAAGGGAAAGCATTGATGGCTGCAGTGCTGTAGGGGGTAGTATGATTCCTCAACTACCAGCTTATTCTGTGGATAAAAAAGAGTCTTTGAAGCCTGGAAGCAGTGTTGCAAGGCTTGACAGTGCTGGAATTCCATCTGTGGAGCATCCTGAGGCAAATGGTGAAAGCGGAGATGTGAATTCTTCAACAAAGGTGGCGAAATGTTGATGCCTTGTGTTGATATTTTTTTTAACCCAATGAAAACCTGCATATTAATGTATGTCTATTCCTCCATAGGTTACTGGAGCAACTGTTCAGGCCCTAAAGAAACCTAGCCGTGGTTTTGGAGCACTGTTGGGCCTCCCAAAGAAGAAGTTTGATACTGAAAAAAAGGTGAGTTCATGTGCTGATTTTAGGTTTGTTTCCACTGCAATCATTCTCTTCTGGCAAGGGTGGTTAATTTGCTGCTGGGTATTCTGTCTCATGTCAAAGGAAGTATTTGTTTAGCCTTCTAGTCTTTCTTTTTTCCTCTGCTTTCTGGGTAGTTGATTGTCAGATTTTCTTTATAGCAATTTCTAAGTAGTTCAGCCTGGGGAAGTTGAACCTGCTTGGCTGCAATTTCTATTTACTCGTGTTGATTCGGTTCTCTCCCTCCCCCTTCTCTCTTGCTGGGGGAAGAAGGCTAAGAAAGAAAAGTAAATCTTCTTGGAATCTTCAACTTATTGTGAAGTCTTGTTGGTTTTTCCAGTGTTTGAGTCCTTTATCTATATGATTGATGAGAAATTAAGTCACTGCTAACTCATGCAATTTATGTGACTAAAGTTGCTAAGCTCAGATTATGTATTGTAGCTGCAACTTGTATATGATTAGTGCATTCCAACTAATTCCCATTTTTAATTAACTTTAGCTGTTTATTTATTATAATTATGTTCAGGACAAGGAAGAGAAGAAGTTGGAGCAGATTAGATATTCTGTGAACCTTCCCTTTCATTCATTTGCAGCAAAGGATGAGCAGCCCAAACCGGTTGTAGAAGAGCATAGTCGAGTTGTAGAAGTTTCCCAATCTGAAGAACCCCCTGCTGTTCCAGCTTCTAGGTCCAGTGCAGAAGATATTATACTGTTGGATGATAATACAAATGAAGAGGAATCAAGTCATAACTTGGAAACCACTGATCCTCCCACGGTGGACAATTCATTGAGTTCTGCTTTGGAAGTAGATGAAGAAGATGAGCCTTCTATGTCTCTCACCGATTTATCTACAAGCTTCCAGAAGTGCTTCAATGCGAGTAACAAAAGCAAAAACGAAAAAGCCAAAAAATCTGATGAACCTAGTGGTTTTTTGAAGCTGAAGCCATTTGACTTTGAAGCAGCTAGGAAACAGATTAGATTTGGGGAACTTCAAAAGGAAGAACAAGAACCGGCGGGGAATGAAGGAAACAAAAAAACCCCTGTTGACTCTGGGGACAAGAAAAAGGATTCAACAGTTGGGACGAAGGAACTTGCACAAGGTAAACGGCGTCATGCTTTTCCGGCAACTGGGAATAGAAGTGCTACATTTCGCTGAGCTTCTGGTATCAGATTAGGTTATTCTGTGTCACAGAAAATGAAATGTAGTTTGGGATTTTCTAATTGTCAAAAGGGAAAAGAAATTTTAGAAATGCAAATGAGAAGGAAAACTTAAAAGTTCTTTTCCTGGTGTATTACCATATTGCATCCTCTTTCTGTGACTGAAATTTTGCAAATGAAGTGAAGTTATTGGGTCTGCGTTAGTACATCTATAATTTGTAGGGGTAGTGTTACTGTGTTAGTATAGGATAATATTCACAAGCAACAAATGAATGGATATAAGAGAAACAAAAAGGTAAAGATCAATGAATGAATAGATAAATTTATTGGTTATTTGTGAGTTTAATTACAATTGATTGTGGTTATAAATTTATGCGCTCGGAGCACAGGTTAACACTACCCAATTTATAATATATATAATTTCAACCACAACATGATGGAATTTTATCAAATCATTGAAATTTATAAATTTGACGACTAAATTTAAGGTTCTCCTTGTGAACAAAAAGATAAAGAAAAAGAAAGAAAGAAAATGATACACATGCTTTAAATTGTTAACTGCGTTTTCCTTCAATATGTATGATGAAAATGTGAGTCTCATTATTGTTGGATCGTTATTTGTCATTATTTTATATCCATTTTTACAAATTATTTATGTTATATTTTTTAGTAAAATTAGTGCTTTTAATTTGTTTTATGTTTTTGCGTTTTGAAATAGGTTTTGAGAAGAAAAATGATGGGATTAGTTGATTCTTGAAGATTTAATTGTAGCCAAGGAATTAGAGAAATTTGAAGGGACGATTCTGCAAATTATCATTCAAATCTAAATCGAAAAAGGAAACAAATCTAATTTAATTTGAATTTCTTTATGTGCAAGAAAAGAATTAATTTAGATTAGGAAATAGATCCAGAAGCAAATTGGAAAAAATAATTGAGAATTAATAATGAATTAATGAAGAATTAAATGACAATCATGAGCATTGAACATTAGGAAATTAAATCAACTTGGATTTGGAATGGTTCTAGAAGGAAATTGTAGAATTTTTTGGTAGAATGTGATTTGAAATTTGGGAGCTTGCATGAAGTGTATAGTAATACGAATTACATGAGCCATAATATATCAATTAAAAACTCTGAATGTTTAGTTTCCATAGTCACTAATGGTTCATCAATCGAACTTTTTTAGATAAAGTTATGATCAATTTAGTATGTGTTATGAGTATTTTTCGAATTCAGCAAATTGGCCGATAAAAGTCTGATAGAAGCTCAATAAGTCAACCTAATGAAGTGGCTCAACAGACAAAACTCGGTTTATCAACATCTAACCCGTGCGAGCTCTACAGCTCGCACTAGCGAACTCGCATCACAGCAATGTTATAGATCGTTGCTAGTATAATATAGTTCGCACTATGCATATCTCGTTTCTCAGAATGAGGTCTAGCTCGAGATCGTCTAATGTAGTTTACAGCTTGTCCAATAACTAATTCAATAAGGAAATCTTCCAGAAAAGACAATAATCCAAATTAATCGTGATTCTTCTACTAGAATTGGAAATAAATTCAAATTCAAACTTAGTAAACGTGATCCCTAATTTAGCAAAACAATTTCCTGATTCAATACAAATTGATTAGGAAATGTAGTTAATACGGAATTCTTTTCATATTTTATTTCGACTTAAATTGTAACCGTCTCTCCCTATAAATAAAGACTGAAATTCATTGTAACATAGACAGATATACAGAAACATACAAATCGTGCGACCCCAAGAGACTCAAAGGGGCTGCCCGGCGTGGTCTTCACCCCCGGCTCGGCATGGTCTTCACCGCCGGCCCCGTACAAATCGTTCTGTCGGCGAGGTTCCGACCCCCGACCGGGTGTTGACCGATTCCGATCGTCAACAAGAATTAAACACAAGCAATTCAAATATTTTATTCAACCAACTTGTCTGACTATAGTGGTAGAGTCTGGAATCTTCTCTATGACTACGATCAATGGCTCACCGTCTATCCTCTAATCCATCACGCTGCTCATTATAGTTGATTATTAGCCTACTTGTTCCCATTTTACAGATGTTTCATGATTTTTTATGTGTTTCATAATATTTTATATATTTCATATTTCATATGATTCACAGTTTTAAAATGTTTAATGTAAATTGTTTTACGTGAAATATCAGAAAAATTCAATAACAAACAATAATTTAGTCATAATAGAAAATCATGTAAATATATATATATATATATATATATCGTGCACTTACGATGTTACAACTACTATGAGTGTGTTTGAGTAAGAAAATGACATACCCTACCAACACAAATCAAGTTATTTTTTTGGTTAAATCCAACAAATCTAGTTTTATTTCCTAAAACATTTTTCTCTCAACAACTTTAAAATTTTCACCAAAAAACTTGCTTTCGTGATTTGAACAAGTTTTCCTATAATGTTTGTTGTAAGCGAAATGGGATGAGATTATGCATTAAGAACATGGGAAGAGATTGAGGAAGGAAGAAACGATATAGAAAAGAGCAGGAAGAAGAATGAAGAAAGATGAAATCTAGTAATTTTCAATTGAGGGGTAAAATTATAATTTTACTTTATCATAGACTGAAATTGAATCATGCAATATAGTTTAAAAAGGATTTTCCTTCTTTTAATTGGCTAATTTTAATAATTTTCACCCACCATATCCTAAATTTGTACAAGATAAAGAAATTTACAAATATCTAACATCTGATAATTTATTAACAATTTTAGTAAATTCAAGGTTCGGGCAGATACTTGGACTTATAATACGTCAACGCCATGAAACATGAATAGTATACCACTAGATCTTTCTTGAGGAAATTACAAATTAGCTACCCAATTCAAATATTTTTACAGATAGATTCAATTTTTTATACTTATTACAAATTACCCACCCACTATTAGTATAGGTCAGTCAATGGTTAGTCAACTTGAATAAATCTATGGGTATTTTTGTCTTTTGACTATAAAATATAGTCAAAAATAAAAAATAATTAAAAAAAAAACCTATATATCAATTAATTTGAAAAAAAAAAATCTGAAAACCAAAGAATTGATTTCTGGTTTCCAAGCTTCAATCAAACCCAAACATCATCTTCTTCAAACATCCGGTAGAAATCCCAAACATCATCTTCAATCAACCCAAACATCAGTTTCTTCAAACATTATCTTCAATCAATTCCCAAAATCATCTTCAATCAAACCCACAAAATAAAAACCCAACATCATCAAAACTCAACACCTTCAATCATCAAAACGCAACATCTTCAATCATCAAAACACAACAAAACGAACCCAAAAATCCGGGTTCGTTTTGGATTTCTGGGTTCGTTCACAGCGAACCCAAAAATCTGGGTTTGAAGAAGAAGAAAGATAAGAGAAGAAAAAGAAGAAGAAGAGAAGAGAAGAGAGATTTTTGGGTTAGTTCAAAACGAACCCAGATTTCTAGGTTCGAAGAAGAAGAAAGATAAGAGAAGAAGAAGAAGAAGAAAAGAAGAGAAGAGAAGAGAAGAACACCCACCCAAAACATCTCAAACATCATTACCACAAACCACATCCACACCCAGAACAACCAACATCATCTGGGTTTTGAACTTGTTTAGGGAAAGAGAGAAGGAAGAGGAAGCACTGCCGGTGCTCCAGTGATGATTCGAGCCTGGGTTGAGGTCAGCAAAGAGGAAGGGAGGTCGACGATTGAGAAGATGAGGAAGTGAAGGTCGGCAATGGTGGATCTGGAAGAAGAAGAGGAGATCGGCGAGAGGGAAGATGAAGAAGTGGACATCAGCGATGGGAAGAAGAAAAGGAGGAGGAGTGAAAAATAAAATTATTTTGTTTTATTTTAGGATTGTTGTTTTAAGTTTATAAAAAATATTTTAGTTTATTTTTTTAATATTATTTATAATTCAAGGGCATTATGGTCATTTCGTTATTTGACTAGGATAACTCTTAAAGTTAACAATTTTTTTATTGGAAGTGGGTAGTTAAATTGTAATAAATAGATAACATTTACTCCATCAGTAAATTGTTTCCAATCAGGTAACTAATTTGTAATTTCATCGATCTTTCTTATTTTGTGGCTTGTTTTGATATTGGAAGTAGTACCATGTGATGGCATGATGAGTTTTCCACTTTCTTGTCCATTGTATTTATGTGGGGATCAATTATTGCATTACTTATACCATTTATGGAATTCACAATATTTTGAGAAATGCTTCACCCCGTTGAGCCTGTACATAAAAATACTTATATCAGACTTTTTATTATAAATGTTTCGTATAATTGATTATTGGTACCATTTAACATAGATTTCAAAAACATTGTAATATGTTTCCATTATTTTAATATTTATTAGCATCCGCATTAAAAACTTGTATATTTATTATTACAGTAAGCTTCCTGACACTATAGTTCATGATTTTTCTTTCGGCTGAAAGCTTCTGCCTATTAGATGGATCAAGTTGAATACAGATGGTGCCTTGGATAGACCTACTAGCATAGCTACGATTGGGGTTTTAATTCGTGATGATCAAGGGAATTTTAAGGGGGGTTTTATGTGATATTTTGATGTATTCACAATATCAAAAGTTGACTTGAAGGTCATCTGGTGAGGTCTTATTTTTATCAGGGAGTTACTTTGTCTTATTGTCTTAGTAGAATCGGATAGTAAAAAGACCATTTATTTAATTGTTCATTCAGATCGTACTCTCATTTGCTACAATTTTATAATCTTGAGCATTTGAAACGTTATGAAGAATGATTGACATGTGAAAATTCTTTTTATTTCTCGCAATGCAAAAAATATTGTTGATTCGTTAACAAAAATGGCTCTTGAAATGTTTGTGAAGAATTTCAAGCTTAGGTTTCCCATTACTCTTTTTCTTTTCTCCTTTGGGCAATTGCCCAGTCTTTGTATCAAATAAAAAAAATAAAACACTTGTATAATTATAATTGTTAGTTACCATTAGATTCAAACGCTTAAATCGATAAGAAATAATTCAACTATTATATTTAGGACTTTAGATTGACATGTGACATACTCTTTCACGTATAACGTGGACATATGACAGATGTCGAATGACAGGACCCTTCCCAGACCTTATCTAAACTCTCGTCTGGAGGATCCTGCCGGACACTTCGACGGACTCATCGAAACCGACTCGTCGGATCGAAGACATCCGGGAAGCGAACCCTAACTTTCTTCACCGGTTTACTCATTAAAACTTAGCGATTTAATTTTTATCATAATTGGTTGGGAGTGATAAACATTTTCTTTAATTCTATTTCAAATATATTTATAAAATTTTCGGCAACATAACGGCTGCATTTTTTATAAAACCAAAATTTCACCTGTAATGAAAATCACACTTCGACTATTTCTGAAAACCTCCCAACTTCTATATCCACAAACAATTATTATTTTATCACAATTGCCATAAACATAAACATGAATGCAACATCATCATATGCATATATGCATCATATATATATAGATTTGCATGAATATTTACAACTTTACACTTTCCATATCATTGTAATTCAAAATGTAATCGAGTAAATACATATACAAAAAGTATATACAAATGTCTCGCGCAATCGTCCACCTATCAATGTATATGCAAACAAAAGATCGCAATCTCGTCCGACGGCACACAATAAAAACAAATGAGCTACAAAATAAACAAGGGGTTAGTGCAACAAGGATATATAATATCACATACACTAACATAAGAATTCGTTATTTATTCAAGTTTTACAATTTCTTTAAATTCTTCCATGTGTATCCTTGACTCGTTCTAACCATCACGGGCGATTATAACTAACGCCAACGTGAAGTTTACTAATGTATCTCAAACGCTACGTTACGGAATTTACTGCATCGTACGTAGGGCGCTAAAACTCATCACTGAACAACTACAATGCGGGATTTTCTGCATCGCAAGAGTAGTACTAAAACTCTAGGCGACTACAAGCGGAATTTACTGCATCGCTTCGTAGCGCTAACTATCAACTAACCAACTACGTGCGGAATTATCTGCATCACGATGTAGCGCTATACTTTTCTATAGTCCGGGCGATTACGGACGGAATTCTCTGCATCGTCACGTAACGCTAAATCTCATGACTCTTAAGGCATATACATGGGTTTTTCTACTACCTTTCTTGTAAACTCCTAGCTCCGACTTCTAAAGTCCCAACATTAGAAATTAAGTTAAAGAGATAATATATAACTCTCTACGTTTAATTGATTTAATTTCATAGCCTTCAAAATTTATTCAATTAGAATATGACGAAATTCGTCGTATTAAAAAGTTTAATAAAGTTCCAATGAAAATCCAAGTTAGGAGATCCAAGATTTTAGTAAAGGCTAATCGAATTAAAATTTGATTTAAAAGAGAGAGCCAAGATTAATAAAACAAGCTTTGCGTTTTTAAAATAAATTCTAGCAAGACGAAAATTAATCGAATGGAAGCGAAATAGACAAGGGAGAATAATGAGGGGTAATCGTGAAAGAGCACCAAGAAGATGATGGGTGAAATGAAATTGATGAGATAGTGGGGCAAGATGTAATTAATAGAAGCTTGACTAATATATAAAGAAGACTTGAGCTGATTTTTCAGCAATTTCAGCCTTCCATCGAGAGAAACCGAGAGGATTCGAGAGAAAGAAAAACAAGGGTGAAGCTGCTGCTGTGAGAGGTGAACCAGAAGGGAGAAGAGAAGCAGACCAGAAGGGAAAGGCTGGAGGCAAGGAAGAAGAAGACAGCAGCAGCAACCAAAGCAGACTCCAGCGCACCAGTAGCTCGCGCGACAGTGCAGGCGCGAGTTCGAGCAGCTCGCGTGAGGGGGCATTCAGAGGCCGTGAACTGCAGCCAACTGAGCAGTAAAGGAAGAGAAGAGGGGGGAGACACGAAGGAGAAGAAGTACCAACTGCTGGTCGAGCAGAAACAGAGCAAAAACAGAGCAGGTCGCGAGCTGAATCGCGAGCACACCCGCGAGCAGAACCGCGACAAGCTGGTCGGCCAGGGAAGAAAGAACCTCCCAACCAGCCTTCCATCCCCTCAATCCACCTCTTAGGGTCCCTAGTAAGTCATCCAAACTCTCCAAGCAAGCTCTAAGTGAAGTTACAATTTATTTTCTTTAACTTCTTGCTGAAACAGAACAGAAATTTGATGAGAGCCTCTTGTTGTTGTTGTTGTTGTTGATTTGGTTGATTAGATGCTTTTAATCTTTGAGAGAACTTTATGTAATTGAATCAGACACTTGAAGGATGAGTTTTTGTGTGTAATTGCTGCCTTAAAAAGATGTATAAGGGCTGTCATACCCTCCCTCAAACATAGAACCGAAAATGGTGTTTTATGCACACCAAGTGGTTGATAGAAGTTGTGAGTGAAGTTTGAGCACTCTAATGACCAAGTTAGATTTACATATATATTAGAGACTTGAAGGGCAGTAGTTAGACCTTGAAATTTGATGGTTTTGAAACCAATTTTAAGCCTTAAAGAGGTTAGAAAAGTTAGAGAAGTGTTTAGAGTTGCAAAGACATTGTTATAGCCAAAATTGTCATTCCCGAGCTCAAATTTTGAGCTCTAGAAAACCTGACATTATTTCACTTATTTGGGGGTGTTCTACACCTCAAATGATGCCTAGGAACCATAGAAAACCATAGGTTTTGGAACGGATCGAATCCGATAAAAATTGTGCAAGTTATGCACAATATAGTGCCGTTAGAGCTCTGAGAAGTGAAACAGTTAGCTTAATGCAATTTTTATGGCACGAAATGAGTTTAGTTAGTCATTATAAATTAAATAAAACTTAGTTATGGAATAAAATCTAGCGTCGCTAATCCGAAACCAAGAGTTTACAAAACGTGCATTAAATTGCACCCGAAAGTGTCTAAAACGGACGTTTTCATTAGATTTGACATAGCAAACGATAATATTTCTCAATGAAATTTGTCGTGTGACTAGAATGTGATATAAGTGAGCCATAGGAAAAAGAACGAAGGAAAACGGAGCCCCGAGCAGCAGGTTATCGCCTGTTCTGTCAAGGGCTGTCCATTTTAATTAAAATTGTGATTTTTCGTTTTAAGCCTCCGACAAGTAAAGGGACCGTGTGGGGATATCCCTAGGAGTCCAAAACTAAAACTTTTCCACAAAAATCGGGATTTAAGAGTCTCGGTCGATTTAGAAACGAGTTAGGAGCTATATAGAGAGAATTGGGCATAGTTGGGCATTCCTAGTATATAGTTGAGAAATGGAGGTTTTTGTTAATAGTAATTATGAGATCATGTTGTGTAGGTGACGAGCGCGTGAGCGGCGTCCAGGAGCCTCGTCGAAACGCTTGACGCGGAGCGACGCGGCCTTGAGGTAAGTGGTTCGCCACTTATGAGTGTTTAAATTGTATATCAATTTATGATTATTCGTAATGGATATTGTAACTAAGTAATAAATGAAAATGAAAAAGATTTTCAATGTTAATGTTCAAGTTAAGCATATAGATTCCTATGGAATCTATATTGTACTAGAAACTAATACTAAGTTGTTATAGAAAGAGTAAAATGAGAAAGTTTTCAAAAGATGTAAAACTAGTGAGTTTTGTGCTTTTGCACTTGAAGAAATTGATTATAAAACCCATGTATATGCCTTAAGAGGTTATGAGAGTTAGTGCTACGTGACGACGCAGAAAATTCCGTCCGTAGTTGCTCAGAGTATAGAGAAATTAGCACTACGAGACGACGCAGAAAATTCCGTCCGTAGTTGCTTAGTTTCCTAGAAAATATAAGTGCTACGTTGCGATGCAGAAAATTTCGTAACGTAGTTGGTTAATTAACAGTTAGCGCTACGAAGCGATGCAGTAAATTCCGCTCGAAGTTGCCTAGAGTTTTAGCACTACATTTGCGATGCAGAAAATCCCGCATTGTAGTTGCTCAGTGATAAGATTTAGCACCCTACGTACGATGCAGTAAATTCCGTAACGTAGTGGTTGAGATACCTCAGTAAGCTTCACGTTGGCGTTAGTTAAAATCGCCCGTGATGGTTAGCATGTTTAAAGGATATACATGGGGGTTTTTAAAGAAATTGTAAAACTTGAATAAATAGTAAATGGCTATGTTAGTGTATGTGATATTATATATATCTTTGTTGCACTAACTTATTGTTTATTTTGTAGTTTATTTAGTTTCATTGCGTGTCACCGCCGGACGAGACATCGACATTGTTTTGCGTTTGTATAGATGGGCCGAGTCTCCACGACATTATATTATTTGAACTTTGTAATGTATTGATTATATTATTTTTTTTTTGAGATACACATGTAATTAGAACTATATGTTGTAAATATTTAATGGTTCTTATATCTTCATATGATATATGATTATACATTGTATTATAAGTTGCTTATATTGTGGAAATTGTGAATAAAGAAGTTGGGAGGTGATCAGATATAGTTGAAGTGTATTTTCATTACAGGTGAAATTTTGGTTTTATAAAAAATGTAGCCGTTATGCTGCCGAAAATTTTATAAAAAGTATTTGAAATAGAAAAGCGAAAAATTTTATCACTCCCAACCAGTTACAGAAAATTCAAATCACTAAGTTTTAACGAGTAAACCGGAGAAGAAGTTAGGGTTCGCTTCTCGGATGTCTTCGATCCGACAAGTCGGGTTCGATGAGTCCGTTGAAGTGCCCGGCAGGATCCTCCAGACAAGAGCTTAGATAAGGTCTGGAAAGGATCCTGTCATTTCTAGTGCCAAAGCACAAAACTTTCTAGTTTTAAAAAAATCTTGAAAACTTTTCTTATTTCATTCTCATTTTCTTTTATTACTTACTACTATATTCATTATCAACATCAAACATTTACATGAAATTGAAAAATGTCTTAAGTGGCGAACCACTTACCTCAAGGCCGCGTCGCTCCGCGTCAAGCTTTTCGACGAGGCTCCTGGACGCCGCTCACGTGCTCGTCACCTACACAATACTTTCTCATCATTACTAATAACAAACTCAATTCTCAACTATACTTATTTTTCTCTATATACCTCCTAACTTGTTTCTAATTCAACCGAGACTCTCAAATCCCGATTTTTGTGAAAAATTTTTAGTTTTGGACCCCTATGGATACCTCCACGCGGTCCGTTTACTTGTTTAAGGCCTAAAACGAAAAATCACAATTTTTACTCAAACGGACAGCCCTTGACAGAACGCACTACGACGCGCTGCCCGGGACTCCGTTTTCCTTCGTTCTTTTTCCTACGGCTCACTTATCTCACATTCTAGTCACACGTCAAATTTCATTGAAAAGTATTATCATTTGCTAAGTCAAATATAAGGAAAACGTCCGTTTTGGATACTTTCGGGCGCGTTTTAATGCCCGTTTAGTCAACTTTGTGTTTCGGATTAACGACGCTAGTTTTTCTTCCATAGCTAAGCTTCATTTAACTAATAACGATGAACCAAACTCAAACCATGCAATAAAAATTGCATTAGGATAGCCGTTTCACTTCTCAGAGCTCTAACAGCACTATTTTGTGCATAACTTGCACAATTTTTATCGGATTCGATCCGTTCCAAAAACCTATGGTTTTCTATGGTTCCTATGCATCATTTGAGGTGTAGAACACTCCCAAATAAGTGAAATATAGTCAGGTTTTCTAGAGCTCAAAATTTGAGCTCGGGAATCACATTTTGCCTATAACATTCCCTTTTGCAACTCTAACTACTCTTTAACTTTTCTAACCTCTTTAAGGCTCAAAATTGGTTTCAAAACCATCTAATTTCAAGGTCTAGCTACTGCCCTTCAAGTCTCTAATACAAACATAAATCTAACTTGGTCATTTAATTGCTCAAACTTCACTCAAAACTTTTATCAATTATTTGGTGTGCATAAAACACTATTTTCGGTTTTTATTTTGAGGGAGGATATGACAGCCCTTATACATCATTTTATGGCAGCTATTACACTCAAAACTCATCACTTATGATTCTCTAACAATCACTTAAGGTTCTATCGACGTTTAAAAGCAATATTCAACAAAATACAACCACAACAACAACAATTATACAAGCTGTCACCATTTTCTGTTTCAGCAGAACATCAAAGAAAACCAAGCTGAAATCTTACTTTGTTCTTAGCTTAGGGAGTTGAGAAGAGGCTTGGAAGGCAACTTGGGAGGTCATTCCTCTCCTTTCTTTCCTGGCCGACCAGCCTCGTTGCGTCCTTGGCTCGCGTGAATCCGCTTCAGTTCTGCTCGCGTTTCTGCTCTGTTTCTCACGACCAGCAACTGCTGGTGATCCCTCTTCTTCGTGTCTCCTCCTTATCCTTTTCCTTTGCTGCCCAGAAGCTGCAGTTCACGGCCAGAAATCCCCCCCTTTCGCGACCAGCCCTCGCGTGGACGATTCTGCTCGTCTGGTTCTACTTCTGCTTCCACGTCTGAACTGTTTTGGTTCAGCTGTTGTCTCTTACTCGACCAGCAGCCACCTTGCTCTCTTCTTGCTTGCTGGTTGCTTCTCTTCTTCTCTTCTGGTTCTCCTCTCACGGCTCACATCTGAAATGCTCGCTGGTCTCTCTCTCTCTCTCGAAAGTTCAGCTTAAGTGTTGTTTATATGGTCAACAACTTCTATTAATTGCATCTTGCCCCAACTCTCTTTAATTTCACTCTCATCTCCTTTTCTTGATGCTCTCTCACGGTAACACCCCTCTTAGTTCTTCCGTATTTCTTTACGTTTCCCATTTGATTTTATATTTTCGTCTCGCTAGTATTTATCTCAAACGTCAAGCTTGACTTATTAATTTTAACTCTATCTTTTTAATCGAATTTTAATTCGAATTATCATTGATCACTATTTTAAAATCCTAACTTGGATTTTATTAAAATACTACTTAGATTTTTATAGCCGACGATTTTCGTCGTACTCTTAATTTAATACTTTTTGAGGTCATGACTATCAACCTATTAAATGTAGAGAGTTATATTATCTCTCTAACTTAGTTTCTAACGCTGAGACTTTATAAGTCGAAACTAGGGGTTTACATCGAATATATGCTAAACGCTCCTTATCGTATAGAACATGTATAACGAGAAGATTTTCAAATAAATGGGGGCGAGAAGGTTTGAATAAGAGATATCCAAATTCTTATACCATGTTAGTTATCATCATACTCAAAAACTTAAATTGATAGAAAGAAGTATAATTATAGTATTTCAAACTTGAGGTTGACGTGTGATAACTGTAAATAAAATTGCAACTTAAATTACACAGCTATTTAAAATACGTGGCTGTGTCATGACCTGCGATGAGATGTCAGCCAACTATTGGATGACTGATGTGTAACGACACCTCACTAGAAAATCCGTTGAACCTGAAAAAAAACCCACCCGAATTCGAAAGGCCCCGACCAAACCAAACCTTAACAAACCAAAAACCACCTCCACCATCACCTCCAACTCCATCGACAAAAAAATTATTAAAAAAAAAAAAAAAAAAGCGATGGCCGTTGAAGGAGGGACGCTATCGGAGATTCACCAGAGCGCCAGGAAGCTGTTATTGAAAGCAAGAGACGGAGTTGAGAAACTCGAGAGACTCGAGAGCTCCACATCCAATGGAGGCTTCGATTCACCGGAGCTCTCTTTCGCCGTCAAGAAAGACATCTCCCAGATCCAGTCTCTCTGCGTCGAGATGGACCGCCTCTGGCGCTCCGTCGCCGCCAAGTCTCAACGCGATCTCTGGAAAAGGTACACAAACAATCTCAATCTCAACAAATTTTTTAAAATTTTAAAATTACATAATAGTATTGAGGCTGATTACATGTAACTGTAGAAGGCTTAATTGATTTGATGGAATTTGAACAATTATTGATATCGGATGTTGTTGTGAATGCAATGCTGCAATTTGATTGGTTGCAGGAAAGTGGAACAAGTGGCGGAGGAGGCGGAATCATTGAAACAGAGTCTGGACAAGTACTTGTTGAGAAATCAGAGACGGATGAATGAGGCCAGAGAGCGAGCCGAGCTGCTTGGAAGAGCTGTATGTGATTGATTTCTCACTTTTGTTTGTTTTGTTGCCACAGAGAGAGAGATAGAGAGAACTTATTTTTTGTTTTGTTTAGCAGAATGGAGAGTCCGCTCATGTTTTGAGAATTTTCGATGAGGAAGCACAAGCGATGCAGTCTGTCAGAAATTCTTCGAGGATGTTGCAAGAATCTTTTGCTACCGGAACTGCTATTCTCGCTAAATATGCTGAACAAAGGGAACGCCTTAAGGTACTCCTCTATGCACTTTTCAAGTGCATTGAATCATTTCACATTCTTGTATTGCTTGCTTGTTATCTTGGTAGCTTAATAAGTGAGGATGGTTATGTATAGGTCTTCTAGCAAATTTAGTTAGCATTCATTTATTACGTCTACCACATGATTGTGTGATGGCTGTGTACAACTTTAGGCAGCTTCTTGTGGCTATTGAAGAAGTTAAATAGTGTAGGGATGAGTTAGTTTCCTTTTGATGTGAAATTGAAGGATCCATCAATCTCTGTGACTTCAACCTTAGGAAGAAGACTCGGTTTCATTTGTGTTTTGCATAGATGATGGATGGGTTCGGCTATAGGATGAGTTAATAAAATGAACTTGACTTTTTTTAAAGTTTACTTATGTATGATCAAACGGTGTGGCTACAATATTGAAGCAGTAATTTAATCGCTAGTTATGAGAGGGCTTATCTTAAATTTTTATTTTGTTTTTTAATTTTTTAAAATCTTTGATTTTTATGGACCATTAGATTGGGATCTGATGATTGACTTTTATCCAATAAGGTTATTGGTTCCAACTTCCAACAAGGTAGTATGACCCATGATCAAATTTTTAGCAAAGTTATTATAAATAAATGAAAATACAAGTAGGTCAACTTCAAAACCATTATCATTGAGCAATGTGTTCCTGTGGTTTTTAGTATCATAATTTATGTATATACCTCTCTAGAAGCTAGGAGATTGCTCGAATGTCAAATATAGCCCTCCTAGCTGGTTCTCAAAAGATGTAGAAGCTCCTGTTTTTGACGGATTGATACTGGAGATAGGCGAGCGTCAAATTTCCAAACAATGAGACAGAAGTCATCTGTTGAGTTTCATACAGGGTTGCTTGTTCCTTATGAAACTCGTTTATGAATTTGGTTGAATTGTTGAATGATGATTTTGATTATTGATGATAATTCACATTGGCTCTTTTAAATATCGATGCTTGTTGATGCATCCACATCAGTGTTGCCACTGAGGTTGATAAAATGCTCTTATCTGTTGACTTCTATCTTTGGTTCAGAATGCACAAAGAAAAGCTCTGGATGTTCTCAACACAGTGGGCCTTTCCAACTCCGTATTAAGGCTCATCGAGAGGAGGAACCGTGTTGATACATGGATCAAATATGTTGGGATGGCTTTGACGATTGTCATCTTGTATTTTTTTTGGAGGTGGACTAGTTGATCAGTTCTTCATAGTAAAGGTGCACATACAACATTGCCTACCTACATTGTGATGATCATACTTTGTTTCTTGATCTCTGTTTCCCTTGTTAGAGGGTTAATGAGGTTATACAACAAATGGCACAGGTCACGTTATTTGATAAGACATGAGCTTATATAAAATTTGACTTACAAAGGTCTTTGAATGGCCCGGAGAGGATTTGAGCTTGATCGGTTACATTTTGTAAAACCATATATTTTGTAAAATGAAAATGAGAAATTAGATCTTGTATTAGATTGTGCTTTTTGGGGATAGTTTTCATGGAAAATAAAAGTGAAAATTAGTCCAATGATATTAATTAAGATTTAAGAATTGAGATAAGGTTGTCTTTGGAACATGTTATAGTTTAGCGTTTGTGATGGTTTGGGAAATATTGAAAATGCCATTACCTCTTGTTAAAATTCTGCTTAAAAAACTTGTATTCTGGTGTTCCTGTATTCAGGACCATAGTTTTGTTATTATTAGTTTGTTGGGAATCGAATCTGATTTTAACTTGGAGCAAAAAACAGGTTTGTAAACAGGGATCATAAATGTCAAAGTTCATTTAGGAGAACGGAAATTTTGGATTTTGCTACTATAATGTTGATACAGTTTTCATAGGAGATCAAAAATTTTAGAAGGAAAATAGTTTTATCTTTCTATTTTTGACAAAAATTGTTTTTATTTTTCTGACTGTTTGGATTAAAACCTTTTTCGATTTTCAAGTTTGACATATGTTAGGTTAATGTTCTATTGGGGTATGGTAAGATCAACCATTGTCGCAATAACGAAGATGAAATTCTATCACAATGAAAAATACAAAAACACACTTTTTGTGCCAAAAATTATAAAAAAAAAAAATGAAAAAACACAAACACTTTATGTTTTTTTAATGCCAACACTTTATGGGTCATATAACTATTGAAACTTATCGAGATAAATCATTGATAATGCGGTTCGGATAATTACTCTCATAATTAAAAAAAAGAATAACTTTTATCAAGAGGAAATTTACAATTCATACTTTATATTTTAAAGGATAAAAGTGAGATTTGAACTTTTAATTTTTTAAGATCAAAGTAGGTACTCAACTCTTCTACCAAAGGGTAATGTATAAACACAAGTATTGGAACTATGAAATGAATGTGTTTTTGGTTAAAATGCATAATGTTAATTGTTCAACATGATATAAATTTCATATAGCAAAATGAATTGCCACCTAATACCAAATGAAGTCAGCGGATCTAATAATTTAGTGTTGTGCTTGGACATATCGTGATTGAGATGAAAACTTAGGGGCATGATGTCAACGGTGCATCAGATAATTGACGTCATACATGCTATGGAACATAGTCTTTAACGCGTGGCTGGATGCATAAACGCAAGTTTTACTCCGTGATAGTGGGCTGATTATGGTACCACGTCTGTCCAGAAGAAAAGTTATCATGAGGCTGTCGCACTAGACCAATAAAAAAGATAAGAAAAGATAAAAAGTTCAATCTGGACACTGGACGAATAAACAAGATAAGAAAAATAAAAGAAATCATTCAGGACTAATAAAAAAAAAAATCAATAAGAAATGATATTGTTCAATTAATCCGTATCGTCACATCAATAATGAGATGATCTCATAGAAAAATTTTTCCTGTGCGGATATTGCTCTTGAAAATCTTAACTACACCACTATCAATAGACTCGAGAAATTTCTAAAATTGATGGTTCTTGACCATGTACCTGGATTGTTTATCTTCTAATAGAAAAATGGAAAAAGGGAAAATATGCAACTTTGTAAGCCACAATATAATCTGAAAATACGACTTTTTTGACCAATTTTATCATCAAAATATACTTCACACGAATATTTAGAAAATTAAAAATGGAGGATTGCATACAAATAATTTTCATCATTATCTATTACATCAACTTTTAGAAAATTAAAAATGGAGGATTGTGTACTAATAATTTTTATCATTATCTATTACATCAACTTGCATTTGAAGTTTCTTCAATCAACTTTGTGTGTACATCTCCCGTTTCGCATTTGAAATAAATATCGTCGTTCACATTTGTATTGACAATTGAGGTCCTGTCATATATGTAAATGTATGTTTCTTGGAGTCCTCTTGATGTTATCTCTCCGTGGATGATAATCTTTTACAATAAATTGGTCTTTTGAAATCTTCTTGATACTGGAGAAGTGATATATCTTTAGGTGTTCTTTTTTTTTTTCCTTAAATTATGTGAATATTTTTAGATAGTTAGTATATTCTCACCACAAATTGATTTTGTTGTTGAATTTTTAAATTTAGTATTCGATCTCTTGGTAAACGAGCTGTGCATACAATATTTGATCTCACATGAAAATAGATAAGTTCAAAAAAAAAAAAGAAATGAAAATAGATTTTTTGTTTTTAAGGTGACTTGGAAGCAGACTACTGTTCTTAAATATTTATAACTCAATAAATTATTTCAAGCATAGTCGGTTAATCAAATTCAACGAATCAATAGGTCAAAAACTCTCTAAAATACAAAGGAAAAATAAAACGGCACTAAGACAGGTGGAAATTAAGCATTAACACGTGCATGAGGCTTTCATGCTCGAGGCCAGCCGGACCCCGCATGTGAATGCCACGTGAATCAATACGCATTATCCATATCCAGATGTGGAATGTCCAGATTACCCTTCATCAAGCAGTGTTGAATTTTCTTTAACCTTTTCTGGGATTTCATTATTCAATTTTCCTTTTTTCTGTTTTTGAAAAATCATCGAGAACTTTCTATAATAACTAGATTGCAATAAATTCAACGTTTTAATACTTCACCTGAAATGTGAAACAGTTGGCTTATTGTTAATCACAGCATATTACCTTTTTTTGGGGTTTCCCTGCTGTCTCCAAAACCATGAATTTCAATGGAAAGCCTCTTAAATCTATGGATTGTTGGTCTTCGTTTTGTTAAATAATTAATATGTAATCTAATGATCCTTAATAAAAAAAGAATAACAGGTGGTTTGCAGTTACCATGAGACGATACCGTAAATATCAAGATAAGGATAAATCAATAGTTACATCATTTGGATTATTTTTTTAGATTGTATAGTATTAATGAATAATCTATTAATTAATGATTGTATCTGATTTTTAAGAAATTAAACCTTAATATATTATTGAACTCAATCTATATCATTTTTTTTTCATAATTTTACCTTTTATTTTTCAAGGATAAGTAGAAGAATTATTTTTGTTTACACCTGTCTAAAGGTATATGCAAAATAATTAAAATCACACTGTTGTTTATATTTTCTACTATTCTTGAATATATATTTTTGTACTTTCTTCTAAATTAAGTTACAACTTAAAATAAATAAATAAATAAATTCTCACGTAATTAGTTAGTGGCATTATAGTTTGAAAAGAAGAATTTAAATTACAATCATTCAATTTAATAATTTTTTTCTAAACAAAAATGTCAAGTTTATTCATACACATATAATTATAAGAAAGTTAGCAATCTACTTCACCGATATTTAAGATTTTATTAAAAGCATTCCAAAAATCAATTCTCATAATAAAGGAAAAAAACTATTTTTATAATTAAAAAAAAATCAATATATGCTTGAATTTCTATTATTATTATTATTTTTAAAAAAAGTGGACTAATAATTAAATTATTGCAAAATATCCTGATTGGAAAGATTGGATATGCAAGTAACTGTTTAATTGCAATTAGATTACTCAGATTTCTACGTGTCTCCTTTTCAATAATCATTACTTTAAAGATGTCTAGACATTGCCAAAAGCAAAAGACATCCGAAGAAACAACCGGAAAGCGAAGAATCCAACGCAGGAGATACGTGATGCCATGTGTGAAACACGATCACAGCCGTTAGTTTCTGCCATTGGGAAATCCAAAGGCAGATCAACCCCTAATGTGGACCCCAATTGAGTGCTTGCCATTAAAAAGACAGCTCTAGAATGAGATTGATTGTCTGACAATTCCAAGCCTCATCATCTTCCTGTTTGCTGCAACAACTAACTTATTAGATCAAAAAGTACACACAACTTGACAGAACCCTAATTAAACAACATTAAAACTATGTACTTAGTAGTCCACAAGTCTTGGTTATACTGTCTTGGACACACAACTTTATTTCTAGCTTAAAAAAAAAAAAAAACCTTTATTTTCTATTCTTTTTTTTTTCGAAGAAAAGTATATATATATATATATTTATATTAGACAACAGAACCATCAAAGAGGTGGGAAAGATGTACATCAAGAACTGCCAAAGCATGAAGCCAAGCAGGGAAGGCATGAAGCCAAGTGGTAGAACTATGAAAACCAAGTGCCCAATTGGCAATGCCATGGGCAACTTTGTTACAATCCCTAAAGGCAAAAGAGAGAGGGCTTATACTATGAGTAGCCAAGAGGGATCGGATGTCATGAATAATATTGGCAATATCTTGTCTTATGCGATCAACCCCATTGCAGAAATTTACAATATTCAAAGCATCAGATTCTATGATTAGGAGGAGGAAACCATGTGAGATGGCTAAAAGAAGCACTTTATGGATTGTTAATGTTTCAGTTGTAGCTACATGAAAACAATGACGAAAATTAGAAGCTATAGCGCGGAGGATGCGACCTAAATGATCTCTGATAATCAACCCAACACCAACCCTTTTGTGAGGCTTATCAAGAAAGGCATCGTAATTTAACTTGAAAGAACCATGGTGAGGAAGAGACTAGATGTAAGAAGAGAGTGCTAACTTGTAAGGATGGTGGAATGAAGATGCAACAGAGTCAAATTCCAACTGATAAATTTCGGTTTGCAACCAGCAATCTTCATGAAAGCACAGATAAGCAACATGAACAAGTTGATTACGGTTAGACCAAATTAACCAAGCAGCAACTAAGAATTGATATACCAGAGCTGAGCCCCAAACCGAAAAGACATAAAAGATTCTGTCAATAAAATCCTGACAATTAAGCTAAGCAAAATAATTATTCTAAAGGAAAGGACAAAAGCCCTACGTTTGCTTTGTAAAACGACACTACTACAAAGCATGGTCTACTGTTTCAAGCGATTCCAAACAAAGGGTACAGAGGCCATTATCTGAGATCTTCCTGAAAAAAATATCTGCTCCAGTGGAAAGGATCAATTTACAAGCATGCCAACAGAAAGACTTGATTTTTAAGGGGATAGGAAGTTTCCAGATTGCTTTCCTCACAAAATGGGGACCATAAGATGATGAAGCGAATCCAGAAAATTAAATGTACAAAGCCACCTTATAGACACTCTTGACAAAGAAGACTCCATGTTTATCAAAATGCTAAAAAAACTCGTCATGGGAGGAAGAACTACTAAGGGGGATACTTAGAATAAGATCAGCCTCTTCATGATGGAAATACTTTCTAACTCGGGCTTCACACCATCTACTTAGCTTCGCGAAGAGGAAGGAGACAATACTTCCAATCGAAAGAAGGTGTGGTGAAGTGACTTTGAAGTGTAAGGGCAAGGCAGTCATTGATCATCATAAATAGAGATGGATTTTCCATCACCAATCCGCCATCTAACACCTTTACTTAAAATATCTCTACCCCGAAGAATACTTTTCCACACTATGGAGGGGAGTCTATCTACAGAACATGATAAAAAAAAATATGAGTTAGGATAGTAATGAGCTTTAAGAACTCGAGCAACAAAAGAGGTATGATTGTTGAGAATGCGCCACCTCTGCTTTGCGAGCATGGCTTGGTTGAAAAGAGAGATATTTCTGAATCCTATACCCTCATATTCTTTTGACCAACATATGGAATGCTAATAATTCACCTAGTGAATCATTTTGCTTTTATTAAAACCTCCCCACCAAAAGTTGGTATAAAGGCGATGAAGTTCTGAATATAGAAAAGCAGGGAGATGGAAGCAACTCATAGTGTAGGTAGGAATAGCTTGAGTAACGACTTTGACAAGAATTCACGCCCACCTTCAGAGAAAAAGTGATGCTTCCAACCCTGAAGTTTGTTGCGCACTTTGTTAATAATGTTTCCGAAAATTTGATGCTTGTTCCTGTCTGTGGAAGCTGGAAGTCTCAAATAAATATTATGGCAAGGGACAAGGACCATGTTTAGAATGTGGAGAATAGATTGCCTAATGTGATTAGGGATGCTTGGGCTAAAAGAAATAGTAGATTTTGCAAGACTGACTACTTGGCTAGAAGTTTTTTCATGTTACTGGAGAATCAATTTGAGAGTGAAAGCTTCTTTAACCAAGGCGCTAGAGAAGACTAGGCTGTCATCAGCCAAAAACAAGCGAGAAATCATTGGAACTCCTCTAGCTACTTTTGTACCATACAAGATTCCAACAGCTTCTGATTTGTTTAGCAAGCCAGTAAACCTTTATGTGCAAAGAAGGAAAAGATATGGGGAGAGGGGACAGCCCTAATGTAACCTTCTAGATGGTGAAACATGACCACGAGACTGGCTATTTATCAAAAAAGAGTAGTGAGCAAAGATGGCGCAATTTAAGACATGCCTAATCTAACCATCAGAAAATCTCAACCTAAGCATGACACTTTCAAGGAAGCTCTATTCAACCTGATCGAAAGCTTTGCTTAGATTCATTTTGGTGTTTTGAAACTTTGAAATAGTTACTTTCATTAAGTAAATACATATTGGTATTGTTTTTTTATCCTTTTAAAATGAATTGATTTTGTCAATGTCAAATGTGATATTAATATTACAACATGTCTTCGTCATAAAGAAAACAAAAACAATATATATTATTGAATTCGAAAACGCTATATTGATTCTAAGTTTATCGTATTGACCTTATGTTCAACATATGGAATATAAAGTATTATTATATATAGGGAAGATTTTGTGTAAGGTAGTGCCTTTTTTTTTTTTTTACTAATTTTATTTTTTTAAAAAAGAGAAATTGTGGTGTTCTCCTTTTATTTTTAATGGATATAATGGTTAATTGAGCAACATGTGATATTGTGATTTTACACCTCAAGTAGTTGAAATCGATGGTCGGTTAGTTATCTTGACAATTTAGGTTAAGAACCTCTCTACTGCTAAGGTTCCTTTTATCAAAAACATTTCTTTATTGTTAGATGAGTTGGACAATATTTGTTATCAATTTACTTCCAAATTAAGTAATAAGGCAACTCATAAGCTTACAACTCGGGTTTTTAGAAGTAATTTAAGTCAATTTTGGTTTTACTCTGTTCCAGATTGTATTTCAAACATTGTTCTTGTTAATGCTTCTTGAATAATAATTTATTTTTTTAAAAAAATTGTGTAATCTAATTTATAATTTTTACTAACTTAAATATGAAGTAGAACTTCTTAGGTGCATTTAATTATAAAATTATTACGTGACTATAAGATAAGTTGTCAATTAAGATTAGTTATCAATCAACTCATTTGATTTTGAAAATTATTTGATTATACGTAGTTTCAATGAAGCTAAAATAATTTGAATAAATAATTACTTATTTAAAAAAAAAAAAGTTGACTGGTTGACCCAAAATTCCAAATATCCAATGATTTTGTCGAAACAACCTATCCTCAATAATGCAAAAGGAGATATAAATATCACATCATACATTATATTCTATATGACAAATTTCAAAATTCAAGTGTTGCGTTGCTTTATATGTTTATATACACCAATGACATTCTTCATAAGTTTTTTGGTAAATCAAATTTGGATCTGCACAAAACTTAAAAGCTCTAAATAATAAATTAGTTTCTCCAATAATACTAATAAAAAAAAATCGATTATTGACTAGCTCGCATATGCCTTCTCTACACTTAAAAAATATTTCAAGACCTTATTTGATTAGAAAAACACTATATATAACATAGTCAGAAATCAACATTTACAATAAAAACATAAAACTTGTTTCAAAAGATAAAATAAAATAAATAGAAAACTCTATTGAATTCATATATATATGTAAATAAAAAAAAAAACACTAACTATTTGATTCACTATAAATATACCACTATAAAACATATTAATGATTAATTATTCATGGTCAAAAATTAAATTATAAATAAATTAAAAAAAATCACTAATTTAATCAAGCACGTGCTTGGAAAATAGACTTGTTAATTTCCTGTTCTAATAAATGATTAAAAAGGAGAAAATCCAAATCAAAACATGATAAGCTGCCAACGGAATCCATGAGCAAGTGGCAATTTAGTCATTTCCTTAGAACTTGCCTTACACCACATGTAGAAAACCAGGGTCGCCTAGTAGGCAGTTTCAACTCTCAATCTTGGGGGCGGGAATTGGCGAAACACAAACAAAAACAAAACTGCTTTTGCTTTTCCATTTCTACTCTCAAAACAGAAAACGCTTTCTGTTCTTCATGGCCCCTGGTTTTGCTTTTCTTTATATATATCTGTATATGAGCACTTCGCTCATCACCCTACAGTTCCCATCACCAACTCTTCTCCCAGATTAAAAAAAACAAAAGAAAAGAAAAATCTTGGTGGGGTGCGCTTGTTTTTGTGTGCATAGATAGAGAATATAATCATAAACAATCCTATACATATCAATCTACATGATGACGATGGAGGCCGGTCTTGTTGAGCAAGGAAGAGATGGGTTTGTTGTTGAACGTGTAAGCAGGGTTCCATGTGCTCATCCCAAAGTTATCAGGAAGAGGAAGCACAGGAGGAGAATCCCTAAGTCTATACTAGACGTTCCAATGGCGCTTCAAGAGCTGTTTCTTTCATGTAGAGATGTGTTCAAAGGGCCTGGAACTGTCCCTGCGCTTTGTGATGTGCAGAGGTTGTGTGGAATTCTTGGTATGTGTTGGAAGATTTTTATTGCTTTTTATTTTTTGATTAGTGTATGATGTTGTTGCACTTGCATGTCTATTGAAAGATTTCGACTTTCATGCATGTTTTCTTTTGCTTTTCCTGTATGGAAAAGTTTTGATTACCCTTCTCGTGAAAGTCAACCGTGTGATACAGTTTGATGCAAAAATAGTGATTACAGAGAATTATGAAATTTTATAACTGTAGTAATAGCATTTTGTGGCACCAGTTTTGGATCTATTACGTTTTGCATTAGATTGCCATACGGGGTCTTCCTTTTTCATGTATTCTAAATTGAAAGAATCTATACGGTGCATATTATTTTTCCTCTATATGGAGAAAAACATTTTTTTTTTTTTTGCTTCTAAATCAGAAGGGTACTTCTTTTTGAGGAAATAAATTTGAAGAGAAAAGGTCAGAATTGATCAGTTGGTATTTCTTTTTGAGGAAATAAATTTGAAGAGAAAAGGTCAGAATTGATCAGTTTGGACTAGACAGTGAAAGTGATTGAATTTTTTCATGATTTGTATAGCTTGTGTGATTTATTTCATTGATTTGAGTTATTTAACAATGAATTGTATGTAGGTTTGTGTTAAGGTTTAGCGATTTTTTCTTTTCAGTTTTTATTGATTTTGCTGTGGTGGATCTGGGTTGGGTTTTCTCGCTTGTCATTTGTAGCTGAGTTTTGTAACTATTTAGATAATTATCCATTAGTTGCTTTCCGATGAATCCAGATCTATGAATGCTGTGATCAGGAGAGATGCAGATGATAACTTTAAGTAAAATTGTAGAGGCCAAAGTGTTGAGCAACAATGGATTATAAAGTGTTGAGCAACAGGGATGTGTGAACTTTTTAATCTGTGTTTGTTTGTAATTGTTTATAATCATATGGGGTCAAACTCATGATCTGTAATTTTTGCTATTAAGTACTAGATAATATGAAGTTACAAAGATAATATAATGCTATGACAAGATGTGCCTACAAGTGTTAATAGGTTGGTTTGGTTACGATCTGGGAGCATTTGCATTTTATTTATGTCTTTACTTGATGGATGGATCATGAATTTTTATCGAAGACTGTTTTATCTTGTCATGATGTATATAGATTTTGAAAATGATTAATTTTGTCGATTTGTAAAGAAAGGGGACCTGAAAAGTCATTTTACCATTATACAGATATTATGAAACCGGAGGATGTTGGTCTAAGCAGTAAGCTTCCATTCTTCAGTGCTGAAGATTTGGCTAAAGGGACTCCTCCAATCGTCACATCCACTACCATATATAAGTGCAACGAGTTTTCGGTAAGACTACCCAGTTCATATTGTTTGATAAATCAATTTTCGGTTTATGTTGCACATGAAAAACAAAGATCAACCGTTAGTTTTTCTAATATCATAAGTCCTGGCTAGTTTGCAGATGCTAAAAAAGATCCGAAAAATTTTTGAATCATTTTGGCAGATTCAGTTGTGAGGTCTTCAGAATCCTATCTCTGCTTACGTTGCTGACATATTCTTCGGTTATTTTCTTTTGTGCAGTTGTGTCTCTTCTTTCTTCCTCCAACTGCTGTTATACCCTTGCACAATCATCCGGGAATGACGGTTTTTAGCAAGCTTCTTTTAGGAACAATGCACATTAAATCATATGATTGGGTTGATCCTGTTGCTTCGCATGACTCTACGTCATCCTCACATCGTGAGTACCTCTTGGTCTCTAAGATGCCTGTCTCGCCCATGTGCACCTGCACATACGACACCTGCTTACTCACCTTTATAACATTTAAGTATGGTAGGGGCATCAGTGACTTAATTCATCTGATGGTTTTGCAGGGAGATTGGCAAAATTGAAAGAGGACAGTGATTTCACAGCACCTTGCAACACCTCTGTATTATATCCAACAACAGGCGGCAACATTCATGAATTCACAGCTATCACAACTTGTGCAGTGCTTGATGTGCTTGGACCTCCCTACTCTAAAGATGACGGTCGGGACTGTTCATACTACAAGGAGTTTCCATACTCTGCTGATTCGAGTAAGTGAAAACTAGCACTTCCCCTTGTTTTTGCTTAACTGTAGTCATGCCACAGAAAGACTCAAATATTAAAATAGAACTATAGAAACTGTTTGTTCATTTCAAATGGACATGTTAGCATATTAGTGGTATTAGTGAAAATGCAATATAAAATCCCAAATTGATTGTTCGTGAGTGAAATTAGTTTGTCACATAGTTCTGCCTATTGTAAATCTAAATTCCACTGTATTTTCATCCGATGCGTATCGTAATTCATGATGTTCCCCAACATGATAACCTCTCACACGATAACATGACGCCGTTGCCACATCTAGTTTCCACTTTCAGTTCCACACACTTGGTGGGCTACCGTATTTACGTTGCTCCTAGGTGCTTGACAAGGAAGTTAGAATGGTACACATAGACGGGATTTAAAATTTTACTTTGTATGTTATCACTTCTCATGGACTCGTGCAACCTACTAGGCACTACTGTCACAAGTTTGTGATTTCTATAATTGGCCAGTAAACTGGGAAAGCATAGGCTGTCTAAACTGGTACAGTTTACTTAGATCCGGAAACGGCTTCTGATCAGTGGCATTCACATCTTTTTTGCTATTTTAGTCCATGATAACGATATATTGCTAAATGCATCCCTGACATACGCCAATTTTTTCAACGCAGGTGGAGAAAAGTCATTGACAGAAAAGGAGGGTGAAGAGTCTTATGGATGGTTGGAAGAGATTGAGATGCCAGAGAACTCACACATGGATGAAATTGAGTATTTAGGTCCACAGATTATCGATACTTTCTAGCCATACAATCTCATGGTTACAAAGCTACAAAAATTACAGTTTTTTTTTTTTTTTGGTCTTTGTTTTTGTTTTTAATCTTTTTAATCTTTAGTCAATGGTTTTGTATTTATAAATATAATATATTTGTTTTATTGTGTTGAATATTCCTAATGTTGATAGTGGAATTTCTTTTTATACATATGCATTTTTTTTAAAATACTAGAAATTTTATTAAACTATTTGAAATTAGGGAATCATAGATTACAAGCATCAATATCTATTCAAATTTGGAACAATTAATTAGAACATGTTCAATACAACTAAATTTTGTCCTTAAAAGCGAAGTGAGTAAGAATAGTTAGATGGAATGTTTGACGATACTTAATTATGGAAATGGCGAGACATCTATGAGATCTAATTAATCCATATAATAATTATAATTTAAATTGACACAAATTTGAAATAAAATGAAAATCAACATCAACATAAAAGATAATAAAAATCTATCTCCTTAAATCCAAAAAATAGGAGCCAAAACTACTTAAAAACAAGATATGACACTTTGAAAGGGATTCTTTCCGTATAACAATTAAAACTCCTTAAATTTAAATAAATCCATCCTAATAGAGCTTTGTCTAAATCCCGTCGAAATCATCTAGGAACTATCACTGTCGTTGACTACAAAGGAGACTTAAAGGTGTTGATCTTCACTCAAACTTAAAATATATACAAACAATACATGTCATATTAGGTTTTTAGGATTGGATCCAGATACCAATCCAGCTGCCAATCCAGATTACGTCTAGATCCATCCCTAAAAATCTTCAAAACTAACAAAACAAACAATGAGAAGAAGAGAAGAAAGGAACACAGAGAGAAATAAACAAAGAGTAAGGCAAAAAAAATTGAAACCAGATTCGGATCAGATCGGAAGATTAGTTTTTACAAAGTCTTTCTCTCTAACAGATAAGAGAGACTTCGAGAAGAAAAGTCTTATACATATCGATTTATTCCGAGGATTTTGAATTAACCATGGGCAACATTGTCTGCTGGACTTGGTCAGTAGAAGTCTTTGTCATTTTCTGGTTTGATAAAAAGAATAATTAGTAATACCACTCTTGAACGAGTCAAAGTTGCCAATGATAGGGAAACAATGTGTCTCTTTTTCAATATCCGTCTGCTTAATACCCCTCTAATTGGATGTCGATTTAGTACTTTCGGCTCCAGTTAGTAAATGTATTGGAATTAGCATTTCTCTTTAGAAAAACATATAAATAAAAGTAAAGTGCACAAAATTTATAAATTTCGGAAATAAAATTTGGGTATACTTGTGACAAAAATTGAGTATTGTTAGACCAATTTGTGTTCTAACCCATCAACCGGATCAAATCATTACCAACGTATATTCAATTGGGTATAATTATCTCATATGTTGAAGTATAAGTTGGAATGTTTATTATTATTATTATTATTTTGTCAAACTATTAGTAAATTCGGAGTTTGGGAAAGGAAGATGGCTTTGTGACCTCTCTATTTGGACAATAATAATAGGGGTTACTAGTTGATCCATGACTATTATTGCATCAACTTGTTAATGATTGCCAGAGACTTATGAGGTTACTGGCACGTTTGATGGTAAGTTGTCAAGAAAGGTTACTAGTCTTAAATACAATTCATCAAAAATCTACAATATGTAACTGCTCCGTCATTTATGCTACTGATTTTCGGTAGCATGTGAACTAGGCCTCTAAGGGCTCGATTCTATCTCATCATGAAAGAATACCCTCCAGGAGGTAAAACCTCTCGGAGGTCACGTAGCATTAGATTTTGACATGTGTTTCTCTCCTTTGTAGAATGAGAATAGATTTTTAGATTACATATATGTATATATATATATATATATATATATATATCTTTTGATTTAAACAAGTCCTTAACCATGAGGTAACATAAATATTAAAAATGATTAGTTTAATATCATAAAAAGATCATATTTCTTTGGAGAGATAATATATGATTTTAGTTTCAACTTGATACAAATCTTTCTTATTTAATTTTCACAAAATTTATGCCGCGGAATGTCAACCAATCGAACCAACTAGGATCGTCACCCTTGGTTGAAATTATACTCTCCTTGTAGCTATGAACAGAAATGTGAGAAGATTAAATTCCCATCTCTCAATATTTGGGAATTGGTCTCAAATAAGAGCAATCTTCTAAAGCCCATTCTTCCGAATTCAAACAGGCCATTCGAGTTCCACCTTGGTCCAACAGATAATTGTTTGAGCGGTGATATTTCCACCCCTCCAAAATTGTATGTACACCCCAAAATATAATTATTTAAAAATTCCAATATTGTCTTCCGCCCTTGAAGCTTTAACTGTTGAACCTGTTCAAGCACTTGTGAAATCCAAAATACACAGTTGCGGTGGTTTTTTTTTTTTTTTGGTCTCAGTTTCACTTGGTATTGGCTTGTTTTGAGAGGAGTTAAGAAGGGAAATTGTAACGGAAATGAAGAAAGACAACAAGTGATGCGTGGAACTACGACTGAGACTCTGAGAGTAGAACAAGACAATGTAGGACACACACATACACATAAAAGATAAAAAGTAGACGTAGAGAGAGATGTCGTGCGTTTTGCATATAGACTATACTATAGTCTATTACAACATAAAATTAAAAACCTTGTTCTGGGTACTGCACATATGAATTTGAAGACAATAAAGTGCATGAGAGCTTGTGAGCTCCTTCTCTCTCTCTCTATCTCTATCTAGAGGCTTTTTTACCCCAAAATCAAGGCCAAGGACCGAATACAAGCAAGCTTTAGGGTGGTTAAATGCAAGATCAAAATGGGAATTTTAATAGAGAGCATGATGATGGTGGTGGTGAGTATGAGGAAGAAGAAAATGATATATTAGCAATTTGTGAGGTGTGATTACAAACTTTTAATATTTTAGAAAAAGTTAATGAGATGAACAAGCGAAAAGAGGTGTACATACAGTATTTAGGGTGTCAATATTGCCACTCTAATTGTTTTGCCCAACAACACGTATCTTTCATTACCCATGTACATTATAATCAACACAATTGTCAACTAAACATAATGAAGAGAGAGATTCATCATCATACTCATATAACCCTAAAGCCCCATGATATGCCGCTACTAATTTAAGAAATGATGGCTCCTCTATCTCTTGGAAGTTGGAACTGCTCATCACCCTAGTCAAATGACAAGATCATGTTGTGGCTATGGTCATCAGCAAATTTTGATATAAGCCAATAGGAAACTCCATTTAAACATGTATAGTTATACTAGAGACAAGGATGACTAGTGGATCTCCACTTTTTTACTATGGTTAGACCATACCGATCGATTTGTGAAGTTATACTAGAGACAAGGATGCCTGTGAGAACGACTGCCCTTAAATCAGTAAAGTGGCAGCATGAAGGATTGGATGCCTTCCTTTTTGGTGGATCTCCCCTTCTATAGAGATGATAAAGTCTTAGAGTAGAAATAAATCAGTGAGTTATTTGAGAGAATCAACGGAACGAGAATCCAAGGATTCCTTGCCAAGTTATTCTTTTGAAAGATTTTCTTCCCATTTGATGTTTTCCTTATACGCATATATTTCCAATAAGAAAGTTTACCCACTATAGAAAATTTACTTTACTGGTCGTGAGTTGGTTATAATTATATTTTAAGGGTTTTTGGTCTTTGGATACAGCTAAATCGATACATAAATCAAGCAATTTGGACTTTGCTTTTGCTCATTCCTTGTGGGTCTGACCCATGCAAAATTTTACTTGAAGGTTTTCTACTTTGTGTACACCGCAACATGTGCCAATTCATAGGAACAAGCTCTTTTATGATCCCGCAAAATGAATAGACAAATTAATTCTAGTCATTGTTCACAATAGACAAATTAATTCTAGTTATTGTTCACAATGCTTGATCCAAAACCAATATTGAAGTCAAAATACTTATACACTTTACACTAAATATACGTTTATCAATTTTTTATTAGAAAACAAAATGAATAACGTTGTCAACTGTAATTGACAAGACTACTAACCATATATAATGAACAATGAGATGGTTATTACTATTATTTTTGAGGTGTTTGGATATGGAACTTGAATTTTTAACCAAAGCATGCCAAAATTTACTAGCACATCTGAAATGTGACACTCTAGCAGTTTTGTTAGAATTTCAATTCTCTCATCTTCTAGCGAATATCTATTATTTATCATCCTTACCTTTGTTAATGTACATAAGTTCTAATAGACCTTGATTATTTTTTTATGCTTTTCGCAATAGATCACAAAATATATCCAATATAGTCTCCCAGTAGTCTCTATCGATCATAGAGATGAGATAGTCTTCATGTCTAATCTCTATGGCAATGGAGATCGGGTGGATTTCCACTGACATGATGAAGACCCAAATAGGTTTTATCCTGAATGATGGACCCAAAGGTCTCCACCGTCAAGACCAGTCTCTAATGCTAGAGGCTATTTGGAGATACCATCTTTGACTTTTTCTTCTTTTTATTTTATTTTTTTAATTTTTAATTTAAAAATAGGTATTTATTAGTAATAAATTTAAAAATAATTAAAGTTTAACTTTGACACTTTAAATTGAAGGGTATTTTGATCATTTTATAACTTTGACTTTGACCATCTGACACTTGACAGTGGAAAACTAACGGCAAGGGTTGTTTATGTTACTATTATGAAAGCTCAAGAAAATTTGATGTGATGATGGCCAAGCTTTTCATATTGGTGTAATTTTATCTAATCTAAAGGATATTTGTCTATTTGCCCATATTTTTATATCGCGGGCCCGAGATATTTCATAGGTTCGTGGGATTGTTTTCACTCACATGTAAGCCTGCAATTTTTAAAAAGAAAAAAATAAAAAATAAAATAATATCAATAGCCAAAATTTAAAGCTTATTCAAACTCTATCACAATAACAGAATAAAATACAATTAAATTTTAAAATTTTAACATAATAACGCAAATAATGTATAAATATAATTATACACTTCACAAATAAAAAATTCAAAACGAATATATAAAATAAAATTTGGTTTTAGGAACCAAAACTCAAAACAATGATTTTGAGTTAATTAATTTTCTTTTTTCTATTACCAACTTTCACATTTTGGACATATATCAAATACAATGAAATTATAAATTTATATCCTTGTTATGTATTGAATGGAAAGTGAATTAAGAAAGTATATTGAGAAAGTGTTTTAAACATATTTTCGCTGATAAATTTGGATTTTTACATCCAAACTCTTACACAAAACCATTGAGAATTTCAAAATAAATAAATAAACCATAGAGCAAAATCTAAATTTGGCACTTCGGTGGCGGACATCTGTAAGTGGACGTACCATCCCTAATTAGGTTGAGTGCTGATAACTATTTAACTTTTTATTTGGGATGTGGTCTATTTGGAGTTTATTTTTTAATTTTTATTATTTTCTTGTTTGCAATATATTAGATATAAATTAGTGAAAATGGCTAAAATTATTATACGCCGTTAGTGCAATTTGCCTCTGTAAATTGTTATACCAAATGTGGTTAGTGTACTTTTCATTAAAAAAAAAAAACCGGTTAGTGTAATGAATAAAAAAATACTTAAAATGTGCATAGTAAAAAAGTTTTATTTAAGAATATATATATATATATATATATATATATATTACCATCTAATATGACTTAATAGTAAAGAACATTTAATCAATTTAACAATAAATCTAATTCAAGTCACCCCAGCGGATGTTATAGATTGAATTTGTATATATAACAAGTATGTTTGACGCAAATTGAATGAATATTTGTGAAACCTTCTATACGCATGATAATAAATACAAAATTTATACATGGAAAAGAAATTTGAAAATATTTTGGGCACAAAATTTATTTTCTTCCTATGTTTCCCTATTTTTTCCTTTCATCATATCTTCAAATGTAACATAAAGAGGTAGTTTATGTGCTTGAAAATGTTTCAAAAGTTTTTCCAAGTAGATTTCATTTTCTTATAACTGTATAACTAATCTTTAAAAAAAAAATCCATTAAATTTAATCTAGTATACTTAAAAGGGTTATAAAGGTCACTCTGAACCATTCATGTCTGATATATATATATATATATATATATATATCAATTTGTCTATAAATTAGGTTTTGTTTCATCAATTTAAGAGAAATTTTGAAAATTCATGTGAAGATTTAGAATACTTGTGATCAGAGATGGGCTCATAAATTTTTGTAAGTGTGAAATGAATTGGAGTGAAAATGGGAGAGAACATTTGAAAAAGAGAGAGAGAGAGAAAATGGGAGGGAACAAATGCTGACTTGTAAACAGCCATTGAAGAAGTGAAAACAACAGAGAAATTGTTGTTAAGTAAGTGAACGTCTCCGTTTGCGAAAATGATAGGGTCGACAGCCGAGGGTCCAGCGGCCGACATTTTGGCCATTAGTGAGTACTTGAGTTATGAGTTTAGTGACGTGCCCGTTGGGTGTCCAAAATTGTGATAGGGATGTTGACATTTTTTAAGCGAAAATAATCCTAATTAAACTGTTTTTTTTTTTTTTTTGAAATACCTAATTAAACTGTTTTAGTGCCATAAAACAGGTCATGTTTAATCCTATGAGCATGGGAGAGTAATGCTAAAATAATTAATTATATAGTTCATTAATATATTAATTGTAAAAATAAACTCAAAAAATAATTTAAATAATTTATCCTTATATTTAAAATGTTTGATCCAATCCTAAACCATATCAAATGTATGTATGATGATATTAAAAAAAAAAAAAAAACATGATACTAATTCAATCTTTACTATATTCAATTCAATATTAATGTCAAATTCATCCTTCCCATAAATTAATTCTATCATATTATTCATATCTTGTCATATCCTATCTTAAAAGTTGTCCAAATCTATTGGTCTCGTGGGTCTCGTTATCGGACTTTCTTTAGTAAACTTGTTCTGGTTCTTCCTATACCGAATGAATTAAAGTGATGGTTGTGAGTATGCAATGTTTTAAACTTCGAGTGTAGACTGGTTATTACAAGAGTTCAATAGGATGCATATATGTGCCATTGATAGTCAAGATATTCCGATTTAATTATATTTAAGTTTATTATGTACGTAGTTAGTTGTATAACTTTATTATCATTATGAAGGTAAACGTCTTAGTAGCTGAAACAATTTTCTTATTTTTGAGGTAATATTTCTCATATTAGTCACATACACAGCTATCTTGATCACATCAAAAACAGTTATCAGGATCAAAAGCCTGCATGTTGTCAAATAAATAAAGACTTTGGTTCATCAGCATAACACAGAAGACTCCATTAGACTATTATGTATTTTATGTATGATAACAAAATTCTTTATATTATCATTGTTTATTTGTATAGGTACACATGCAATCTTGTATTTGGACATAGTACATTTTGCATACTTTATAAAGAGTTATTAAAGTTACCACCCCCCATATCTTATTCTTGTCAAGATCATCTAACAATGTAATGTTCAATTATGGAGAATTTGAACATTTGAAATTTCTAAGAATGAAAGAGCTAGAAAGCGAAAAGAAAAGGACAGAGAGATGGGCTCCTCAGAAACACCCACCACCTTTACAAGCTCATCTTAAGTCTCTAAATTCCATGCTCTACTTGTTTACTTGCTTTTCTGTCGTTAATAATTGCGGTTCTTTGATTTCAATAAAGTTCCCCGATTGTTACCCAACACCTTGAACGGCCCCCTTTTTTTTTGAAAAAAAAAATTATCTATTGGTTTTCTGTTTGCACCGACAGATTTTGATTCTTCCTTTTTTAGAAATGATTTTGAAAATTATTTTATGAAGCAACTGGTCAAGTGGTTTTGAGGTTTGATCTCAAAGGGTTAAGATAACTTTATTTAGTAATTTTGGAGTGAGTGACTTTGTATTTTTTGATGTTTTGTTTTCGTGATATTATAAAATTTTCAATGGTAAAAGATTTGCTCAGTAACATATTGAATTACAAACTCTTTTTTTAAGAGTATTATAATCGTTTTTTATTTTAATCTTTTGTTATATTTTAGTAGTAGATAAATCGCTTAGAAGGAAATACAGATTTTTACTTCCTTTTTTATTATATTTTTATTATATAATTACATTATGATGGAAAATTTACTAATACCGTTATGTCAAGATTAAACATTTACAATTCAAAATCAAATCTACTCTCATAATTTATGTTGATAAATGTGCTTGATACAATTGGAAACCCCAACCTAATTAAAACATATATGATTCAAAAATTTAATCTATTCCCATGATAAATGCTTATGAATGCACATGATAGACTTGAACCTAAATACCTAATTTGATTAAACATATATGGTCCAAACATCGAATCTATTTTTGTAACACATGTTGATTGTTCATAAATATATATGATGGAATTTGAATCCTAATATAAGTATAAAGAGAAACGACAATCGTTACTTGAGTTTTGGGTGAATATGTTTTTAATTTATTTAAAAAAAAAAAAAACAGTTAATTGACTCCAATTCCTATAGTTGTCTTTTTTTTTTTGGAAAAAAAAAATACTTAGATTGTATGAAACGGAACCTGTAGTCTTGAGACAAATTGTCATTTTCTTAGAAGATCAATTTGTCATAATTTAATATCATATGAAGGAGAAATTACTAAAACTGCCAAATCATCTTAATATTACCAAGTAGATGGTCAAACAAATTATTTTTACTCAATAAGTTGAAATCATAAACTTCTCGCACTTATATTTTAAAACTCAAGAGTTGAGTTATGTCTTTATTTCTCAAACTTCAATTCTTATATAATAATTAAACTATAAAACTTATTTTTTAAACACAAACTGTTATTTTGGTTAGTTAAAGGTCATATGACTCATATTTGTTATGCTTGATATATAACATTCTGGGACTATTTTTAAATGCAATCTTTTATTGAGAATTTATAGGGATTGAACGAATCATAAGATTGTTTAGTACCACGCTTTTGCAGCACTTCTTTTTCTTTTTTAAGATAACCTTTTAATATTTTATTGAAAAATATCATATATTTTATTAATAAATAAGTATAAAATATTTGATATAAACATATTACTTTAATTTAGTTTATCAAAATATAATATGAGTTGAATAAATTTTATGTTAAATAAATTTATTCTTTTGAAATTTAAATAATTTAATTATAAAATATTAAAAATAATTAATTTAATTCTCTTAAAAAAATAATTTATTCCACTATGATTTTATTCAATTTTATACCATGCCAAATACATGACAATATTGTTTTATTCAATTTCTATTCTATGCTAAACATATCATAATTCTAATTTAATTTTAGCAAATTCAATCTCATAAAGACAGTTTAAAAGAGAAATAAGAAAAATCAATAACTTATTAAAATAAATGAATCATATATGTGGCCGCAAGTATAGTTTAGTTGGTAAATACATTTTTAGCAAAGCTAGATCTCAAGTTTGAATTACTCTCTCAAATCAAAAGATAATATATATATATATATATATATTATTAAAAGTTAACAAAAGCAAAAGCTTCAACACAACTCTCACATTGAAGGCTGAATTATTATGGGTTTTTTGAATTTGAACAAGAGATTATTATTTGGTCATATACATGTCATATACAATCACATATCATAGTAAGTGTTGAACTTAAACTCTTAAACCATAAATATTCGGTGATAGTATTTAAGTTTTGAAACAAAGTGAAGGTCATCCTCCAACTTGAATAATCTTTAAACGTTTACTATATGCTTAAATGATATATATCTAACAAAATCACCATGAGCATGTCAGTAGTCTCATCATGATTTTCTCTATCATTAAAAAAGTCATATATCTTGTTAGAGTTCTGGTTATGTGACTTATAATTTTGTGACTAAATCATTACTTTGAGTTTAATAGCACTTATAGCTTTTAGATAAGATTTGTCCTTATATAAATTGAAAAAGAAAAATAGAGTTTCAATTAAAAAAAAAAAAAATAGATGAAACGAGAAAAAAATGTAAAAATGTAGTCAAAATATTTGAATTTGACAATATGATAGGAAAGAACTTTATTCTACTCGTCATTATCAAGACAATTCCAACAATCGATGTATTATGAACTCACATATGACATCGTGTTCCCTTTAAAAGCTTAATATCAATCTTAAAAAATAGATCTCAAGCAAAAAACATAAATCTCGAACCAAAGAAATAGAGTGAATGCAATCCGACAAAATAGTAGGGATTGTGATCTGGGTTTATGGGTCGGGTTTGACCGACCCAGTATGACCCAAAAGTTATTACTTAACATTACACAACACAATTAATTAAACTAGTTAAAGCCCCGAACCCAAACAAGACATATTTATGGAACGAATTTATTATACGAGTTGTGTGGGATTGTTAGGGGGCTTGACATGTTTAATATGATTTTAGTTCATATATTTGTTACATGTAATTTATATATTGATGCTTAAATGATAACTTTACCCTATTTAAAGTGAAAATTTAAAATTTACCCCTACCACCAGTAATAGCGTCGACCCGTAATAAGTTGAATCTGATATGACATGTTAATTAAATATATTAAACTAGTTGATAAAATTAGGAACTCAAATATAATTAAGCAAACCCAAATCTGATTATTGAGTTCATATCAAATTTTTGTATGGTGGTCCAAATTATCAACCTTACAAATTACACTACTCTTACTATAATATTATCACAATTCGTTTTCATTCACATTCAATATGATGCGTTGCTTTATTAGAAGGAAACGTTTGAGATGGGGGACTTCTAAACAACCAAAGTGCCACACCATTCACCACTAACTTATCTTTTTGAAATAAATTCGCTGCAGCTATATCACACCTAATTAAGGTCTTGTATATCTTTAAACTATCCAAAAGTCATCTCTATCTTTCATTTTCGTGTACCTAAAACACAAAAAATGAAAAAATAAAAATAAATAAATATATAAACACCATATATATACGAAAAAGAACAAAAAAAGATTTAAAAAAAAAAACAACCTAAGTGAATACCAACCGAATCTCCCCAAATCATAATTAAATCAGATGAATTTATAGTATCTTTTAATATAAAATTTTTTTAGTACCATTTATAACGACATAAATATAGAATATTATTAGATCTCATTATCTAAGCTAGTTTGTGATCACTTTTTATAATTTCTAGTTTGACATAGCATTGTGTGGTCATTTTCTCACGTTCTAATGTCTATAATCATATCCTCCGTACACAATATTTACGTAGTATTACAATACATTAGGTTAATGAAGATTGTTGGCAATGATCCTATTAGAAGGTGTGTCAAGTCCTCCTCAATTAGAAAAGAGAAGGCCACCACCTTCTCTTTGATGTGGATAGCTTCCTCTAATTGTCACTAATCAATGAGATCGTCAAAGTAGGTGATTTTTGTTTTAAAAATACTTTACTTTTTATACTTAAATTCAAAATTATAATAAGAAATAAAATTTATTATATATTGATAAACATCACATAACACCAAATTTAGTTCAATATTGAAACGTTCAATTAAGTCAAATTCAATACTGCAAGGTCTACTTGGTGTATTTTAAACCATAAGTGGCTCTATCATACATTTCAAATTAGTATATTTTCAAGTAACTTCATTAAATTTATATTTAAATATATACTTCAAGATCTATTGAACCTTAGGAGTTTATAATCTTTTATATTAGAAAATACAAAAACAAATGAGTATAATAATACTTTTTTTTGTTTTAATCATCTGATATTGAGTTAGGCTTCCACCTAGATTAATTGAACTAGGATTATAAAGTACGTTTGAATCTCTACTCTTATAAATCGAAAGAAAATTATCCACATAAATGTTGATAATGGGAGTTAAACCTATCACTTAATTATTGTGCAGTTGAGAGACGACTTTGGAATCAGATCACGCCAAACTTTCTTTAATACTACCCTGTTATACCTTGCAAGTGAATGCAATAGAATGCACCACCATGCATAGCCCATAAGGCACAAACCCAGTGGACGTATGGCCATGGTAGATTCTTGGGTGGGGTGATGTTATCAGAAAGACACCTCTTATTTAATAATTGTCAAATCAAACATCATTGAAATCGAAAGGCACCAAATCTAATTGTCAATTGAAATGAAAGAGAGCAATTTGCTATCTATTACTAACTTTTTTTCATAGGCGCCAAAAACAACCGACCATAATGGGGGTCCACGTTTCAAATCGACAACACCATCGAAAGCCAAAGCTCACCTGACCCAGAAAGTGAAAGCTTACATTCCAGTCTCTTCCACATCCTCCTAACTTTTGTTTTCCATATAATATCATTTCCTTCCACACCATATTTATGTTGACAAATCAAATAATATTAAATTTATACTAAATTAAGCGGATTTGCATTGATCAAATTTATATAACTTTGTAAAATTGATTCTGTAAAGTTACTATATATAATTAACTGTTGAATATGTATAATCAAATATTAAATATGTGTGCAACTACTTAACAGTTGAGTTATTTGCAGCTAAAAGAACAAATAAATGCAATATATATTATTTTTGATAAATTAATATAAGTAAGATATACGCTTACATATGTCTCTTGATGTGTTACTGCGGTGGCAGCCACACCACTCGTGAGCTTGCCGGTCACGAGTTCAACACTCATACCATTAACAAGGGTGGCTAGTTTTCTCCTACTTTTATATGTGGATTGTTTTTTCACTTATGTGTGAATTGCTTTAGTTGTGTTATGTCGGTTTAAGTAATAAAAATTAAAAAAAGAAAGAAGAAAAGATATATGCTTACATAAAGTTGCATGACCAAATCTGTTTGCATGAAATAAAGAAACAAAGAGTGAAAGAGAAGAATAAAGAGTTCTGTTCTTGAAGAATCTTTCTTTTGCCTTTTTTAATTTTTAATTTTTTTTTGTTTTATAATCACTTTGGACCTGGAAAAAGCTCAAAACAACTAGGAAGATTACGCTACATTTGAAGAAACCATAACCAGTCCATTAGTGTTTCTAAATATTATCATATTTCACATGGTGAAAATAAACAGCAAATGTCTGTTTCTAGAAATTCTGTTTGTTTACAAGTTTTCTTGAGGACCCGTGTCACTCATTTGTCCTGGTCTGTGCAGAGAAGCTGAAAAGGAACCTCTTATGTGTCAGTAGGATTTAGTGTGTTGTCCTATTAACAGGAGGTTGAATTGAATGTATGGTTGATATGTTCTTGTAGTTTCATGAAGTTGGGAGGTCAAAAACTAGATTTATACTACGTTTTATCTTTTTCTTTTCTTTTTGTTTTTCTGTTTTTTTCATTTTGATCAACTGAAGAAAGTGTGAAGTGGGTTTGGAATTTTTTTGTTTGTATGTTGTGCAGCACTTGCTTGGGGGAATATCTTTATTTCAAAGATAGCATGATTTGGTTGAGATGGTTTCAAGTGACTTATTGAAGTCTAAGGTATAATTGATCACCAAGCTGTGGACTTAAATTGGCTGTATCTTCTTCCCTTTGTAAATTTCAATCTCTACCTCTCAACAAGTAAGCTTCCTTTTATTTTCCTTCTTTTTTCCTTTTTCAATTTTTTTACAAGTCTCTCTTTTGTTGTGTAGTATGAAAACAATCAAATGTGTGCAGAATTCATCTATGGTTTGCTTGAAACCCTTAATGATGTGTGTGTGTGTGTGTTTTATTTTTTCTAAATTTTTTGGGTAATGTTTAAATGTTTTGATCTGTGATTTATTCCAATTGTTTATATATGGTTATGTTTGCAGAACTTGTGTTGGTCTTGTTCTGGACATGAGCTTCGTTATTTGAGAAGCTAGACATTTGTGTTAAAGCTCTATACAACTTCTGAGATTTTCTCTGGTGCTTATTCTCTAACCATAGATGGCAAAAGCATTGTGTCATTCTGCTGTTTTGGTTGTTACTTTGGTTTTGGTTCAAATTAGTTATTCAGAGCAACTACAGTCCTCTCAGGCTCAGACCCTTGTTAGAATTAAAAGGCTTTTGAATTATCCAACTGTTTTGAAAAGCTGGAATAGCAGCACAGATTTCTGCAATATCGAACCGAGCTCATCTTTAACTGTGGTATGCTATGAAGAAAGCATTACTCAGTTGCATATTGTTGGGGACAAGGGAGCTCATATGTTGCCTTTGAACTTTTCGATGGATTCCTTTATAACGACCCTCGTTAGCCTTCCAGACTTGAAAGTCCTCACACTGGTTTCTCTTGGTTTATGGGGGCCCTTGGCTGGTAAACTTACCCGTTTATCATCACTAGAGATACTTAATATGAGTTCCAATTACCTTTATGGAGCCATCCCCCAGGAGCTTTCATCGTTTACTAGCCTCCAAACACTTATACTTGATGAAAACATGCTCTCTGGTCAATTACCAGATTGGTTGGGGTCACTACCGGTTTTGACAGTTTTGAGTTTAAGGAAAAACTTGTTCAATGGCACTTTGCCAAAGTCATTTAGTAATTTGGACAATCTCAGAGTTCTTGCTCTGTCACATAACCACTTTTACGGAGAAGTTCCCAATTTAGATGGTTTGACATACCTTCAAGAGCTTGATTTGGAAGATAATGCTCTTGGACCTCAGGTTCCTAAACTTGGCAATAAGTTAGTTAAATTGGTACTGAGCAAAAACAGATTTAGGTCTGGTATTCCTGCTGAATTTAGCTCCTATTATCAGCTACAGCGACTAGATCTCTCGTCTAATAAATTTGTAGGTCCATTCCAGCCTTCCTTGTTGTCCCTACCTTCTATTACTTATCTGAATATTTCAGATAACAAACTCACCGGGATGCTTTTTGACAACCTTTCTTGCAATGCTGGACTTGAATTTGTGGATGTATCCTCAAATCTTTTGAGTGGACACCTACCAAATTGTCTACTTTCGGGTTCTAAGAACAGGGTTGTCCAGTATGCTAGGAATTGTTTAGCAACTGCTAATGAAAACCAACATCCATCTTCCTTTTGTCAAAATGAAGCTTTGGCTGTGGGAATCATACCTCAGAGAAAGAAGAGCAAACAAGCTTCAAAAGCAGTACTTGTATCGGCTATATTTGGAGGGATCGTTGGAGGAATACTACTTGCTGGGCTAGTTTTCTTGCTTGCTCGGAAAGTGAATGCCAACAAGACAATTAGATGGCCTCAAACAAGATCAATAGCAGAAAATGCTACAACTGCGTACACGTCAAAGTTTCTCTCAGATGCAAGTAAGTTGTTCTCTACTTAAAATACGAATGCAGTGATTCAATTCTTTCTGTATCTCCACATTCTGACAAATGATTTTTGGGCTTATCCTGAAGGGTATATATCTCAAACGATGAAGCTAGGTGCACTTGGCCTTCCAGCTTATCGAACCTTTTCCTTGGAAGAGCTTGAAGCAGCTACGAACAACTTCGACACATCTGTTTTCATGGGTGAAGGTTCGCAAGGCCAGGTAGGCTGATCTGGTTTAATATTTTCTGATTCTAAGGTTCATGCTGAAGTAGTCAACGATAATGTCATGTTTGTTTCCAAGAAAGTGATAGGGGTATAGGTAATAAGGCCTCAAATACAAGCTAAAAGACAATGGCTTGATCTTATACAATTCAATTTAATTTTAAACCCTATCCATAAATCCTTAATATAATAACTGACTTTATGTTTTTAAGAGTTCAGATATCTCCTTATAAATTATTGTACAGAAGTGGTCACATAGCATGTACCATATACCATGTTTTTGTTCATGGGCCCTGCTGTTGTGCATGTTTGTTTTTTGGTACTTTGATAAATGAACTTTAAATAACCCTTCAGCAGTGTTGATTATACTATTGTTGTTCTCATCTTGAGCCTGAACAACAAGCAAAACAAAGGTGAAAGTTGTTGTTAAAGCATTGACTTATATCTTACATCTTTCTTGCTCCCAGATGTATAGGGGTCGGCTGAAGGATGGTTCCTTTGTTGCCATTAGATGCCTTAAAATGAAGAAAAGTCACAGCACTTGGAATTTTATGCACCATATAGAATTAATATCAAAACTCAGACATCGCCATTTGGTCAGTGCTCTTGGACACTGCTTTGAATGCTACTTGAATGATTCAAGCGTCAGCAGAATATTTCTTATCTTTGAATATGTTCCAAACGGCACACTACGAAGCAGGATATCCGGTACTCTATGAAACTTTCTTGTTAGCATCTAAAGTCCTCCATCCTGAAATTTTTATCTACTGTACACCTTCATGTTGTGCTTGGTTTCATGGTCTTGACATTTTATTTGGCAGAGGGACGTGCTCGCCAATCTCTTACTTGGACACAACGTATAGCAGCTGCAATAGGGGTAGCAAAGGGCATCCAGTTTTTGCATACAGGGATCGTGCCTGGTGTATATTCGAATAATCTGAAAATAACAGACATTCTATTAGATCAGAACCTTGTTGCGAAAATTAGCAGTTATAATCTGCCTTTATTAACTGAGAATACAGGAGAGGTATGAAGAAGAAATTCTCGCTTTTGTGTGGGATATATCTTCTTTTCTGTGACTGTAGGACTTTTTGCTGATATGTACTATTACTCATCCTTGCAGTCTGGTCATGGAACTGCATCTGGATCAGTAGATCCTACCACCAATGCAAGGTAGGTAACTGCTTCAAATGGTATTCAGTCATGTACTATGACAGTTCAATAGAGATTTTACAGTGAATGCCTTCAAGGCCTTCAACTTTAAGCATACACTGTTTCTTATTCGATTAACAAATTAGTAAATTATAATTTTAATCACAGACAATTTGTCAGATATAACTACATTGATGCACTACAAGAAAATAAGTTACAACTATCTTTGACTCTTACGGCTTTGGTTATTTTGTTGTGGAATGTCAAGTTATGCCATACCTCAAAAAAAATTTAAATCTTATCCAAGTTAATGTAGTTCCTATAATCATTTATATATTTATATTCAACCGAATTATTATATCTGAACTTGGTTTCTTGGCAGGGCAAAAGACGAAGAAAAGGTCGATGTCTATGACTTTGGATTAATTTTACTAGAAATAATTGTGGGGAGGCAACTAAATTCCAGAAATGAACTGGATACTCTGATAGATCAGGTAACTGCAGTTTTGATTTTAGTTTATCATATTTTCATTTAAAATCATCTGAAGCATTTTTCCTTTAAATATGTCATCATAACAAAGAATGACTCTTTGGATGCAACTACAGTAACACCACCTACTGGTAAACTGCTTAAATTCACTTAGATCCTCAGGATTGAAGCATATTTTCCTGCCACAATTTGAAGTTGTGTCTTATTTGACATCATTAATATGGTTAGTCACTAATATAGTAACATGTCATGTCATCATAGACTGAAAACCATTAATGATCTAATTTCATATAGAATCCGAGTTGTTTAAGGTTATTATATAAACTCAGCAGACCCAATAGTAACAGAACCTCTGCACATAAAATATGATCTTCAGCTCCAAAATTGTTGTTATAATACATTTTTTATAGTTCAGACCATGACATTTTAGTATACGTATTATTTTGCATAAGTTGCTGGTGACAGTAAACTAAGATAATTTTTATATGGTATGCATAACATTGTATCTTTACTTGACATTATGCAGTTACAAGCCGCCATTGCAGCTGATGTAGCAGCTCGACGTAGCATGGTTGATCCAGCAGTTAACAAGTCATGCTTGGATCAATCATTGAAGACAATGATGGAAATTTGCGTCAGGTGTCTGCATAAGAATCCAGTAGATAGACCGTCTGTTGAGGACGTGCTATGGAATTTGCAGTTTGCTGCTCAAGTTCAGGATGCATGGCGGGGAGACTCCCAAAGCAGTGAAGGGTCTCCAATTTCACCTTCACAACCACGAGGGCTACACCTTGGCCTTCGTTAGCAGATATAACGAGGTTTGTATGCTTTTCTACATTAGGCATTACCTGAATTTTCAGTGTACTTTCAACAAACTTATATAGCAAATCATGTGTGACAAATGTGCACCCTTTATTATTTGCTTTTCCTTATCAATCAAGTAACTCTCACGAAGTACAATTCTGGGCTCCAATCCTGGTATTTATGTTATGTTACTGATTTGGACCAACAAAATTTTTCAACTGCAGGAGGGAAAGGTAAAGAACTCGAGTCAACGGAATAATACTAAATGTTCGGATTCATGCTTCATCCTTCGCAGCATGCTGATCATGGTGAAAGATCTGCTATCCACTTCACTCTCCCCCTACCTCATCCTTCTTTTGTCATGTGATCCATTTGTTTTGAAATTGCAGAATCAGCTGTCTATACCAATTTTCAGACAGACAAAATCCTAACCAGCAACTATTATCATATGAATTGATGCTTGTTTCTAATCATCCACAGTTGCTCTCTCTGTCTCACTGAATGATGGATCAATGGTTGCAGATCATGTATCCCCTGAATTGTTTATGTGTCACATTCATATTTCACGTTGTTGGTAATCTTTACTCTTTTCAGGGGTATCAAGTGTTCTGCACCCATTGATCTGTATTCAAGTTGTGAGGTGCAGCTGGAAGGATTAGTGTACAAAGTTGTTTTGGTACTACAAGCAGATCTTAAATGTTACCCTTGTCCAATTTTCTTGGCAGGAACTGTTTTATTCATTTTTCATTTTCATTTTGTGTGGATTGAAATCCAAACTTAGGGAAGTATGAGAATTTTATATATTTTGTCCATATCATGTGGTATGCTGTGGTGGGCACGGTACATCCATTTCATTTAAGTTTTTCTCTTCTAAAAGTGTTTCTAATAGATTTTTTAATCTATTTTAAAGTTTATAACCAAAACTGAGAGAGAGAATTTTTTAAAATTGAAATAGTTTAAATACAAATAAAATATCTTATTCTTCTATAGGCAATTGTTTCATCTAAACTCACATGCCCTTAAATATGATATGGTAAAATTCAGATTTTATTTGACAAGAAAATCTTCTGATGACGCTTTATTTGGGAGGATTTTAAAATTAAAGCATTTTTAGTCTATTTTATAGTGTTTAATTAGAATTGAGAGAGAGATTTTTGTTTTTTTGAAAAAACAAAGAAATTTGAAAATAATATAAATACAATAAAAGAAGTTTTTTTTTTTTTTTAAAAAAAAAGAAGACTTTTAAATATATATATATTTAAATAACTACATTTTAAAAGTGAGAAAATAAAAAATTACCTCCTAAAAAAGGAAAAAAATATTTTTTAACTACAAACAAAATTTCAATAATTTTAAACCACCTAAAGACATTAATCTGCTCAAATACTCCCAACCCCATCTTCTTCCTCCTTAATTCTCCATCTTCTTGTCCCCATTGATTAAATGTGTCATTCTCCAACTTAAATAAATCTATTCATACTAGTTGTAACATTATATATTTTTATGTGATTTGGTGATTGTTGAACATTGAGTGAAAATTAATTTTGGTAATTAATGCACATTTCCATAAGAAAGGAAAAGGATGTAATTCTAGATTGATGGGCAGTTGGTAATTATTAAAATGCGGTTGCCGGTTCGAGTGCTGCTATCAAGGATCACCAAGGTAACATTGTGGCACCAACTGCTAATTAGTGTGTGCACGATGCTTTAGTCCTGAGACGGGTGAGTTACTGCTCACCAGCACTTAGAGAAGGCCTCATGTTGGCTTGCTCCCTATATCTGCAAGTTTGTGGAGACGGATGCTTCAAATGTAGCTTCGGAAATTAACTCGCATAGTTTATCTCGTGGAGAAGTTAGTATTCCAGTTGATGATGTCAAGCCCTTTGTAAGGATGTTCGTGTTTGTTTGTGTTAGGTCATTTCCAAAAACTGACTCATTATCTGACTTCTTTAGTTCTATTAATTTAAAAAGTTGATTGTTAATAAAATGTCACTTTAAATTGTATATTTAATTAAAAACACATTACACTGTTTTAGAATGGGTTTTTTAGCAATTTCTAATTTTTGGGAGAAAACTTTTCTTCCCAAAAATATGTAAATTTAAGGAAATCACTTTGAAATCAGACTTTTATTAAGAAATGTACATCCAACATCATTTTATCTCTCTCTCCCTTACACACACGTGTGTGTATATATATATATATATAAAATCATTAATTTTAGTTTTTCAAGAAAAAGATATATATATATATCTTTAATTTTAGTTTTTCAAGAAAGAGATATATATATCTTTTTCTTGAAAAACTAAAATTAATGATTATTTATATATATGATAAAAATTTATTGAACTAACTTATAATTAGATGATTGGTCTAGTTAATAAAACTTATAATTTCTCAATAAAATAAATAAAAGAAACTTATAATTAACCAGTGATACTAACAAAATCGAATTTCGATTTGTCAAACTGCAAACATGCATTTTGAAGGAACCCAAAAAAAAAAAAAAAAAAAAAATCTCAGATTTCGTTTCAAACTTAATATAGCAAACGATAGTTCTACGTCAAATACGCTGACAGTCAAACTGTGTAGCATCGAAACATATAAAACATTATTACTTTAGAGAAAACTAAAGAAAAAGAGAGACCATCTCATATCTCAAGTTCATCTCCTGTGAATTATATGGTTTGCGAAACCGACGGGAATTCGACTCTCCTCTTCGTCATCCTCGTCATCTTGAGCAGGCTGTGACATCTGAAGAGGCTCCAAGCTCTGAGAAGAAGGCACGGCAGTGTCAGCTACAAGGTCGAAGTTGGAAGGGAAACTGCTCATGTTGTTCATGAAGCTGGTGGAGGCTGAAGAGCTGTTTGAGTATGCTGGCTGCAACACTGCAACATGTTGCGGATGTTGTGGCTGTTGCAGGTGTTGCTGAGAGTTTTGAAGGGCATTTGCCATGGCAAATCTACTGTTCATCAGTTGAGTTTCCACCATTGCCAGCTCTGCTTGCAGGCTGGCCACCTGCATATTTTAACTTGTGAATATTAATGGGTCAAAATATGTGACATCAACAATACAAAGTGATTTTATGATCATGACGTCCAAAAATTTTTTAAGGTCTGTATCTTCTACCACCTCTTGTAACGGTATTAAATATATTTTATAATATTATAAAACTAAATGAATCGGCTTAAAAATAAAAATATCATGACTAAAAAACTATATTGAATAGTATATATCCATTGAATTGTGTTACTATAAGAAAAGGTTTAAAAAATAAAATATAATTGAAATAAAGTAAGAGAAGAAAAAGAACGAAAAATAATATACATCATTACTTTATTTTATTTATACCCAAAAATGTAGAATATTAGTTACACATGATCTCATTCAATAAACCTTAATATTAATTATTTAATGTTGTTGAAATGCTTTTATTTCGAAATTACCAAAGACTACCAAATCCAATTTGATTGTGTATGACAAACCTCGTCCAATCCATAGTAAAAATACATATAATATTTGTTGTAAACGGGTAAAACTACTTTCCAGAAATGAAAGGAAACCCAAAAATGTATTTTCTCTTTGATACTTTTTCAAATAAATCTCAATAATATTACAATAGATACTTATAAAGAACACTTGGAACATATTCGAAGGAATACATCATAAATCACATATGTTTTATTAAATAAGAAGGTTCACCCATACATATCCATAAAAACTATATATCACATGGTTAGTTATCTTAATTATACAATCCGCTATTTAGATTTTGAATAGGCATAAATCCTCAAAATTGAGACCACTATGGAGCAAATAATTATTTCTATTCCAGATGATAATCATTAGGGAACTATCAACTATATGGCGGTAGAAAATTAACCATATCTTCCTGTTCATACTCAAATCAGCTTCATATCGTACTAAATTCATTTCCATTAAAAATCAAAACTTACAAGAAAACAACAAACATGTCGGCTGGCAACTACTATCTAGTTTTGGTCTTAATATTTAGATATAAAATTATATATATATATATATATATATAAACGTTACGTTACGTTACATTCCTTTACGTTACAAACCTGTTGTTGCAAAGCAAGTATGGTGGAGACACAACCGTAAACGGGGTCGGAGAGCCTGGCCTGAGCTTCATAGGAGATAGTGACCACCGCATCATGGCGGCGGTTGACGGGGATGTGCAACAACAGCTTGGACACATTACTAGCACCAAATACCTTGTGCACTGCCGCGAACCGAGCAGCTCCTTGGTCGGAGCCGAAGTGGGGAGCAAATATGCACCCACTTATGCACTTCCTCCTCAGGAACTTACATGCCCCACAAGGAGAAGCAGCCGGAGCTGACACCGGCTCCACCACCTCCACTGGCACGTTGGTGGTGGTGGCGGCGGCACGCTTCCCCGTACCCCTTCGCGGGGCTTCGGATGTGGCATCATTGTTTGGCTCCGCCATTTAGATATAGCTGGGTATAAGGTTGACGGAAAGTTTTGAGAGAGAACAGGAGAGAAAGGTGGTGGAGTTGGTGCTTATATGGCCTAACTGTTGCAAGATGGCACGTTAGTCGCGTGAAGGGTAGCAAAATCAATGTGGCAAGCTTTTTTTAATATGTATTTCTTTTCCTTAAAAGGTTATGAATATTATAGATGTAGATATGTATATGCACCGACTTGAATTCTTTACTGATATGATTTTTATTATACGTAACGAACTAATCAGAAATTTAGATATATACTAAATTTAGGTGGTTGTAGATGTGTATGTAAATACATGAGAGTAAAGTGTATGTGTGAGAGAGAAAAGGAGAAAGGAGTTGGAGGGTGGGCGAGAGAGAGAGGGAAGAGTGTGAGGGGTGGGAATAGTATTAAATTAACAAATTAATGGAGTTAGGAAATGTAAATATATACAATAATAATAATAAAGTTGAGAATAATTAAATTAAATTAATAAATTAGTGATGGAGTTAGGAAATGTAAATATAATAATAATAAAGTTGAGAATGGTTAAGTTACATGGTGTGGTGGGTTTTGCATGCAAGAAAGAAGAGGAAGAAGAAGGGTATGTTGATGGACAGGCACAAGATTTGTGCTGCCCGTGGCGTGTGGAACGCTACTACTAGCTTATATCCAACTAGACTTGCATTGATTGTTGTTCATTTTCTCTTTTGTTTCAATTGGATATTCTAATTTGTTTAAAAAGAAAATTTGAAATTCATTAAAAGCCCTTTTAGAGTATTGAAAATGCATCTCAATGAAGATTATTGAGAAGAAGGAATTCTGACCATTGTTGAATCATGAATCCACATAAATTTTAAAGGTGAAAAAGTGGTCTTCGGTTAGCAATGTGAATGGCCAGCTTGCACCCTTACAAACAGGATTGTTTCTTACACGCCTCGTACCAATTTAAGATAGTGAGAGTTAAATCCAAACCAAGAACCAATATATATAAAGATTATCTGGTTGTCTTTGCTGTAACAAAAACTTCAGATTCTAGTTCTCTTTCATCCAATACAATGTACATGTAGCAAGTTGTATGATTTAAGTCAACATCGGCACAAGTAATAGGGTGTGTTAGCCTACCAAATTTTTCTCCACATTAGTCGGATTTTTGTTATGTTGAAAGTCATTCGGAACTAGACAACGCGAAGTTAGTTGGTGAAATCTCTTAGGATTTTGACATCAAATTCCACTCACAAGAAGACTAGAGTACTTTCTACTAAAAGAATTCAAACATAACGTCTGTGAGATCAAGTATGCTCTGATGGCAAAATTCCAAAACAAGCAGCACTTCCACAAAAACATGGTAAGCCCTTTGAACTGACCCTGATTTCCCCATAGCTGAACGTGAGCTCCTCGCCTTCTTTTATGTCTTTTGAAGCGAAGAAGCAGAGACGAGGTAGCAAAGCTCCTGAGCTTCTCACTAGCATTGTAGAGAGATTACCACCATCGCAAGAATGGTTAATGAATCGAGCTACGTTTCCAACTCTAGTGGCATCAATGTTCATCCTCAAACATGCCTTTCCAGAAGGAAGATGCTCCCTGATGACTAAAAGGGCAGATGAAACTCCAACATGAGATGCACGTTCATCATAGATTTGTTGCCGCCTTCTTGCTTCTTTTGTTGTCAACAATTCACCTATTCAAGTAAACATTATTGGGAACAAGCTAAGTTTAGAAACAGTTTCTATAGAAATAAAGAGCATTTTATAAATATCCAAAGTAGACACTAAAATATGTTTCAGTTATGGCGTTAATGTATAATTATTCAAGAGGACTTCAGTTATGACGTTAATGTATAATTAAGCCAATACAATGGCAAAAAGGTGCAGAAAAAGATGGCAACTAAGAAAATAAAATTGCAAACGATGAGCAGATGTTGAATGCATAAGATCAGAATACTCGAACCCAAAATCTAAGACTATTTAAGCATCTATAAACACCAAAATGAATGAGGTGAGGACAACATGATAGAATCCGATATTGCCTTGTCAGAGACAATCATGCCATTATGGTGAAAATCCACTAATAAAACCATGCAGAGCAAGACCAAAGTGGACAATGTTATAATATTGAGCCTGTTAGAAATTAGACCAGACTGCAGACCAACACCATACGTGGATTTGTGGCCCCTAAGGGGGTTACATTGAGATGATCAGGGTCGTTACAACTATAAATCTTTTTGAGTAAATGTATAACTAGGGTCAATTGGTTGCCAATAAGAAATGACAGATTCTGTGAAGATAACGGCTGAAGCATGGATAAGGAACACGTATGGAAGAAAAGAAGAGCAGTATTTGATGGACAGCCAATTACATATAGTTTAGTCTGCAGGTAAATTGAATGTTGGAAATACTTCCAAATCATACAGACAAAGCACAATCACACCCCAAGGCACCTAGGTTGGACATTTCTCTAGGCTCCACTTGGGACCTTCACTGAACCTTAACAGAATTTGTGCCGTTCAATCTCTCCACATATAAGGAAAGATTGCGACACCTATATAATGTAATTTTACACAGAACTATTTTAAATTTTGAGTGGCTAAACTATAATCTCACACTATTTACAAAATTGGCAAGGTAAAGTCACAAGCAAAGTCAAGAAAGCGGAGATGGTTTTAACTTTTAGGCCACGTTTGTTAGCCAGGATGGGACTGGGTTTGGACAAAAATTTTGTCCAAATCCATGTTTGGTGCAACCAAAACCCCTTCACTAATTTATCCCAAATTTTCCAAACAGTAATTTTAACCCATTGCAATGGGTTAATTGAAACCCACTCAAACTGGTGGGTTAATTTTGTCCCACCCCTTACCTGTCTGCTGTCACTCCTCCAGCTCCACCGTTTGCCGCTGTCTCGTTCTCCTTCGGTCGTTCTCTTTCTTCTCCGATCGAATCACCGTTCTTCCCGTTTTACTTTGGTCGTCGCTTTCTTCTCCAGTCGCTCTTTCTTCTTCGATCTTCTCTTTCTTCTCCCTCTCTTCCATCGCCGACAATTCTCCAAGTCGACGAGACCGAGATACGATTGATTTGCAGCTGGGTTCCGCGTCGTCTTCACCGCCGTTCCAAGGCATTGACGCCTCCGCCGTCTCCACCACGGGTCCCGCCGCTGGAAACGGGATGGGTTTGGGATGGATTTAGGATGGGGGTGTGAGAGAGGGAGGAGAGTGGCGGTGGCGAGCTGGAAACGGTGGGGGAAAAAAAGTTTGGGGGTGATGACAGAGGAGGAGAATGGCGGTGGGGAGCTGGTAATGGTGAGGAAAATGAAAAAAAAAAAATCAAATATTTGTAAAATTACATTTTAGTCCTTGATAAATTTCATTTAAATCCTATCCTATCCTAATGTCATCAAACATGAGATAACAATTAAAGTAATCCAATCCAATCTCATCCAATCCAATCCAATCCAATCTAATCCCATATAAATAATCCAATCCTATCCCACGTAACAAACGAGGCCTTAGAGTTCACCACTTAAAGGAAGCCTTGATCAGGTAATTTCATGTGCATGCTTCAAAATCAAGTTCTATTCTGAGGTCATATTTCTGTTCAATGGCGGAAGAGAGACAAGTACATAACAATTGAAGACACTTGCAGTAGCATTTCTTTCTTTTTCTTTTTGTCCTCCACGTTAAGCTTTAAACTAATAACTCATGTAATTGCATTCGTTTATCATCTCAAATATTCATCTCACAGTATTTTTTAAAGAGAATGCTCTTCACTTTTTGAGTGTGAAAATGTCACATGATACATCGAATAACAAATCTAGTATTCAATTGAAATTGGCCTCTCCAAACTACCTAGACACAGTGAATTCCTCCCTCTCTTCAACTTGTCCAACTTGAACCGACAAGATACACTAATCAAGCTATCTCCACAACTCTATACTAGATAAAAACCTCTACATTTTTTAATCCACATAACTAACAAAAGCCGACTCACACAATGTAAATGTGTGAAAACTATTGAAGACCACAGGACTGATAAAACACCAAAATAAACATATGATTTAAAACAAAAAAAAAATCAACCAAGCTTCAATTTTTAACACAATCTTACATCAATCAATCTCTCTCTCATACACATTAAGTAAATAACTTAACATGAATTGCAACTAAACAAACATCAATTGATACCTGCATACTCGCAGACAAATTGGCCTTGCGGGATCAGTTGATCAGCAAACAGACACCACCCTTTGTTCACATCCCTCACTATCTTCAACCGGACCGATATCCCTCTTCGAGTCAACCGCTTTTTACACCCAAACCCGCAGCGACAACTCGGTCCACATTCACTCACTATCTCCCCCATCCCCGAAAAACAGGGACACCCATCGCCCACCTCCACACATTCTTCACAGTCACAGCCGGATACAGTCTCACCAAACTCGTCCACCAGACTCATCGAGTCAGGACCGAGCTGCGTAGCTGAGTTGGGGCCCCAATACTGGCGTTGCAGGGAGTGTGAAGAAGAAGGGGTTATCTGTGATGGGGTGTAGAAAAAGTAAGCGTAGGGGGGCTTATGGAGGGGGTTATAGAAGGGGACAGGGAGGGTCTCCAAGGACCTGGAAGCGTCGAGGGAACGGTGGAGGGTGATGGATTTGGAGAAATCGAAGAGGGTTTTGCAGGTGAGGGAGACGTTGGCGAGCTCTACTGGAGTCAGCCATGGCAGGATCAGATGAGCACAGTCGCAGAGCGGCTTTTGTTGGTCATCAAGGGTGGTTTTCTTGTATGGTTGCTCCTGCTCCCACATTTTGGCTTGCAAATGTGCAAAGCTCAAATACGCCGTCGTTCCTTTACACTAAGCCTTCGAGGTGCTGTTCGGATCCCTCAATCATTATAATTATTATATGACTGATATATGATCAACCTAAATCAATTTATTTTTCGATTTAATAATATTAATATTGTTTGCTCTAGACACTTATATCCAAAAATTCATAAAAACGAAGTAGCAAATAATTATAATTATTGTATTATTTAACATATCATCTTATAATTTATTTGAAAGTTATAAAACACTTATAATAGTATTTTTTTTTATGCTAGGTCTAAATTAGAGGCATATCGTTTATCTTGTCATTATAAAACATTAATATCATTTAAAAACATGTTTGAACAAAATATATAAAATAATTAATTAGTAGTAGTACCATTATATTTATTTCCAGCCTTCACTGTTTTGGACTTTTATGTTGCTTGATTCAGTCTTTCATGATTATTATTATTATTATTATTATTATTGGGACTGGCCTAAGTGACAATCGAGATCAAACGAAATAGAACATTAATAATGCGATTCAAGAAGCAACTTCTAGTACATGAGGAAGCAACTCATACATAAGTGTAAAAACAACCCACATATAAGTGGAGAAGTAATCCACACAAAAGTGAGAGAAAAACCAGTCATATTTTGTGGCAAAGAGGTGTTGAACTGATAGGAACTAGAAGAAGAAAATAGGTTGGAAGTTTTTTGGTTTAATTCATCATATCTTTATTAACTTCAATCTAAATCTCATATAGGCCTAGCTACATGAGAGCTACAATTCAGGGAGTATCTCCCACAAAACAGGAAACAGTAAATGGGCTGTTACAATAGCCACTACAAGCAAGAAATCAGGAAATACACCAGCCACTACAAGCAAGAAATCAGGAAATATGGAAAAACTGGAAGCTAACAAATTACTAATTATTTGACTGAGTCACCAACGGACCAATGTATGCTCTATATGCAAGTCACCAACAGACCAATACATGCCCTGTATGTCAATACACGTTAAGAAGAAGCAGACCATCACTCACGTTGAAGGACGCCAAATGTTGGACCGTAACATGAACTTGGGATCAGGTATGATCCCAAATGTATGGTTGTTACTACGACATCACAGCTTCTAACGTTTTATGATTGTTATTTGTTGCCCAAAAAATACATATCATAATAGTGATGTAGTTTAATAAATAAAATTTAGTTAAGGATATCTTTTCAACTTTTGGTGGCCAATTTAATTGGTAACTTTTAGAAACTGTAAACGGATGAAAATTAGTCTATAACTATTTCAAAATATTTTATTTTTATATTAATTTATAAAAACTTTTGAGAAATATACCACAATAGTTAAAGATTTATCCATATATTAATAAATATATATGATGATGATGGGACTCATCCTTAACTCTTATCTTGAGTTTAGAAAAATCCCGTAAAAAATATATCAATCTTGACTTCTCTCTTAAGTCTAAGAGAATTTTGTGATCTCTTGAGTTTAGGAGAATTTTATGGAAATTGTAGACATTCTAGTTTTTCTAAAATATTTTAAAAAATTTCTTATAAATCTCGTGATTGCCTCATGGACCCATAAACCTGATAAAGAGGAAATTTGTGTAGAAATTCAATGCCATGTTAGATGTCCATTAACTATTCATCTTGAACACCAACATTTATCCTTCAAAACAAAACCTAACATTCTTCTGTTCATCTTCAACATCAAACACATACAATTCATGCACAATCTTTCATAAACCCCAGATCATCATCATCATCACCATCATTTTTACATAAACACATGCTGTATATATATTTTTTTTTTCAAATAAACACATGTTGTATTGTATGATTTGATTTTTTATCATAAATGTGATAATTTCAATTACTTAGAAAGGACAAAAAAAAAAAAAAAGTAATGTTATCCTACACCAAGATGTTGTATTATAACATTACTAATAAATTGCGGGAAGAAAAACAATTACCAGTAGTAAAAAGCAAGAGTGCAACCAACTTGCATGGAACTTTCTCCATTTCTTTTCTCTTGAAAGGTATTTTGCTTATATGCGATAAGCGTATAAAGGGTGTATCTAATCTAGAATTTATTGAAGTTTATAATATTTTTAAATTTTAAATATATTTAATCCATATTTAAATAAATTTCATTAAAATCTAATTATATTTAATACATATTTATATGAAATATATTAAAATATAAATTTATTCAATTCAGATTTATATTAAATCCAATAAAATCTAGATATATTAAAAAAATCATTAACTTCATATATTTAATTTAAGTAATGAATTTAATTGAATTTAAATTAATTTTAAAGTGATTTTTATAAAAAAAATAATAATAATAATAAATCTTATTATAAACTCATCACTTTAATTTCTCCGATAAATTTTTTAACAATCAAACTTAGTTGAAATAATAGATTGATGATTTTGCCCTTAAACATTTATACTATACCTTAAATGACTATTTTGTCCTAAAAAAATTAAAATTACAATGATACCAGGAATGAAGTTATTTAAATGCCCTTAATAACGTATTTACATTTCCCATTTTACCCCTATAAAACAATTACATTTTTACTAAAAATAAATTGTGCTCAATAAATCTGAACAAAGGGTCCATCAAAAATAGTGAAAATTGTACCAGTTATAAGCTCAAACGTTCTTGGTTTAATTCAGTCATTCCCTTTCAAATATGGGAGAAAAAAAAAAAAACAAACAAACGGCTCAAGGAAAGAATATTTAATTACAAAATGGAATACATATTTGAGGATGATTTATATTTTGCTAATCACTCAAGGATGGATTTAATTTGAAATCAAAAATTGGCTTTACTCTTGTGTTATATAAATATATAATATACATCAAAATGTGGTTACAAGACCTATACCTAGCTCTTCTGCAAGCTCATCCCCTACTGGAAGGAGTGTCAACAAAACAAGGATGATCCCCACTGTAACAAATGCTTTTCTCCATGTTCCAACTTCACTCACATCGTTTAAGCATGGTTTTTCCGGTGTCCTCTGAACATGTTATGCAAGCAGATAGTCAGAAGACGATTGTCAAGCTTGATAACTAATAATGGTGATGAAAAGGTAATAAATTCTTTCGGTCTGCGTACCTGGCATATTAGCACGTATAGTCCCCAAGGAAGGGATAAAGGACCACCAAGCTGGAAAGGGTGGACAAGAATAACATGTTTCAGATGATAATTACCCGTTTAATGATTTAGACAATAAGCGTATCTGAATTTTTCATGGTACTATTGGACAGTAAAGTAATTAAATTTCATTGACACTAGAATGAGCATGAAAAGGTGCATACCACTCCCAATCCAAGCAATGTGTAAGTTGTCAAGCCAAACCCAACCAGGGCAGATCTTCCGAAAGCACCCTGTAAGAATATAGATTTAGATTGATACAAATGCATAGATAGGGTCCAACCTTGAGTACACCCCTTGGTTTGTGCTCAAGCCTTTTTAGTTCTAACAGAAGAAAAGAAGGTACCTGTACAGCTCTTCCACCATCAAGGCATCCCACTGGAAGCATATTAAATGCTGATGTGGTCAAGCCACACCTGAAAAACTAAATTGTATGGTAAGCATATTTCATGCTATGATAAGGAGAACAAAAGAGTCTAGAGATCGTAGACTACCAGCCAGCAATCACCAAGGGATGAATTGTAACTGTTGAAGCATGCATAGCTCTACAAGTTAACAATGTCAACACATCAATGAAAGCTTTAATGTTAAATACAGCTCACTTAAGTCATCTGCTAGATTAGTCCAAAGCAAAACAAAGCCAGTAAATCGATGAACGTATTCATAACTAGCTTTCTTATCCCCATGGTATTCAGTTGAATAAACCAATAAAGTAAAAGAGGGACATACGCATAACCAAGAGTGGCTCTACTGATGAGACCAAGAAGCAAAGAACCTTGAAACAGCGAGCTGGGAACCTGCACCAAATCTCCAGCAGCATCTGGATTTGATGAGAGCAACAGGCCAACAGCAAACATCGAAAAAGACAATGCAGCACCAGCAAACGGACCAGCAAGTGAAATGTCAACTTGAGTACTTCGATCAGGGAGAATAGATTTGAACTGCAAATGTTAGAAACTGATGATCAGCAATACACCTAGTGCTATCACAACAGAGACACACAAACATATCCCATATTTTCAGTCCCACCTACAATTATCGATTTGATGTAGTCAGTTTTATTAGAGGTTATTAGTAAAAATAACAGGGCAAAGAATTATCTTGTTCAGAACTGAATATTTTAGTATATGCTGGTCCAAAGATGGCATCAAATAAAATACATGAACAAAAGCTTCACACAATAAAGGAATATAAAATCCAAAATCTACACAGCATATAAACAAAAAACTAGATTTCAGAAACAATGCTGACCGAACAGCAAACCATTTTCAGGAAAAAATAAGATGTCTTTGAGGTACAAATGAATTCTTATTTGTCTAGTTGGATCCCATATGCATCTCAGTTCTAATTAGGCAACTCCTAAATTTCAGAGACTTCAGATCAATAAACTGATTACATCCTGAAGCCAAAAGTTCATATATTATGAAAAAATATAATTACAATTGCTTAAGAAGCATTAATATTAACATATATGACTGACATGATGACATTTTTTTCAACTAGAAGTGGCAGGCCAAAAACAAACCAATAGTTTAAAAACCTTAAGTAATAAGTTACACATCTATTTGGAATCCTTTTGCGCATATGTGAGGGAATTTTACTGCATCAACATGAAACAAAATTCCTAAAATTACATCACATAGAATCATATAAAATTCTATGCCCACATAAGATTCAGCCTGACCTTTTTAAGACTTCCCCATCACAGCTGAAAAAATGTGTTTGACTGCTTAATTATATCATAAATACACTTTGGTCATTCAATGAGATGAATGATTTTAAATTATGTTGCTTAGACTTGACTATAGATAACATCCAGGTGCATTCTCATACTTAAATTCATGACAATCAGATTTTAGAATAAGGACTCCTTATTACAGTAATAGATAGACATTACACTCAAAAGAAAAATAGACACATTTTAATGTTTCAAATAATGGATTTACCATAATAAAACTCACCTGAGTGATTGCGCCAAAGCTGCCAAGAGTAATGTTTGGAATGAAGTAAGGTATACTTAGCTTTACTTTCTTTGGGAATGCAGCCAAAAAGTGGCCAACTTCCTGCAAACAACCATCTTCATCATGTTGAGAGAAACCAATCAAAAAGAATTTAAACCAATATACGCATGGCTTGATCTGGTAAAATCATGTAGAGGCAAGACACCGATCCAGAAGAAGTTAAAAAAAACAAAGTAAACTGAAACATTATTTAAAAAAAAAAAGTGTAATTTTCACACTCTCTCTAAATACACATGCTCAGAGATGTTCTCTCAGGAAATATTAAGCATTTAGCGAGAAACTAAAGGGAAAATACAGTTGACATGGTTCTAAAAGCAGCCAAGACCAATTGTGGACATCCAACATAGTTCTTCTGGACAGCTGTTCGTTAAGCAATACAGATCCAACATAGTTCGTCTATCAAACTACTTATCCACAAGCGAAATCTGTACAATAGAATCCAATATTTATAAATACAACCAAAATGTGACAGTCAACAATTGCTTACAAATAGTAAGGTTTCAGCATGGATCCAAAATGTTTAGCAAAGTTGATCAACTAGAAGCACAGTAACCCAAATTATGATAGTCTTAGAAGAGAAACGTTTATAATTTAAAAGGAGAAACATATTTTGACTTAAACATATAGCATACAAGTTAATACGATAGATTTGGATATGACTATAGCAGAATTTTGGCGCTCAGAGTAACAATAAAGGATTTTTTTAGAACACCAATATTAAGTATTACTTTGTCAACAATGTTGTAGAGCATTGTTATGGCTCACCCACTTAACAATCATCAGCATTGGCATTGGCAATGTCAATGGCAATGGCATGACTAAGTATATATATCACTAAATTGACTGATGTATTCTCAATATTTTCCTATTTTAGAAGGACTAATATAGATACAAAGGAACATCCAATGTCTCATGGAGTATCCATACATATCCCAATATATCCAAGAAATGTATTTTCAATATATATACATATATTGATGTTTTTTAATCTGAAATATTTAACTTGAAATTTCAAAGCTAAGATATTTTGTCTTAGTGAATTTTAATTTAAAAAATAAGTCATTTCATATCACACCATTTTTTTTTACCAAGATTTCATATCACACCACTAATAAGAGTAAAACATAATTTTAATTGCTTAAGAAAATAATTTTAATTGTTAAGGATAATTTTCATATAAAATAAATGACAAAAAGTTAAAAATCCTAATAATTTTCTTCGTTCTTCACTTCACCCATAACCATTGGCCACTCAAGTGCCAAGCCACAACTCCATGGGATAACTCAACACGTCCACTCAAGCAACATTATAGATTGTGTTTGTTTTGACTTATGTGATTGTGTGTTTACTTCCATAAATAGAAATAAAAAGGTGTCATATTTCTCTTCTTCTTATAGCCTATTAAGGCCTCACTTATGTTTGTTTGCAATTATTTGTTAGTTTTTGAATCTTCTCTAGATCTAACATTATGAATATTTCTTATTTAACCCAATATTAGGAACATAACCTAATAAATAAACAATCAAGAAAGCAACAATATAGAAAAAAATTTGACACATGAGAGTTAAATATGCACTCACAATATTACATTTGGAGAAAATTCTAAAGTAAACAAACTTAAGTGAAGTCCTAAAAGGCTAAAATATGAGAATTAAATATGAAGCATTCATAATGTTAATTCTATTTATCGAAGTAAACACACAATCACAAAAGTTAAAACAAACATAAACTTAAATTTTGCTCAAGTGGACTTTAGTCTTGAGCTAGCTAGTGGAATTATGGCTAGACTCTTGAGTAGCTGATAGTGATAAGGAAAATAAAGAGAAGAAAATTTATAAGGGTTTTAGCTTTTAATATGTTATTATATAAAGAACATATATAAAATTAATCTTAACAATTAAAATTACGTTTTTATCCCTAATAGTAGTGTGATATCAAGTGACTTGTTCTCTTAAATTAGAATTTTAATTAGACAAAAGGCCTTAGCCCTGAAAACGTCAACTTAAATATTTTAGATTAAAAAACATCAGAATATTTTGTGGAAACATTTGAGATACCTATGTCTACTCCCGAAGAGATTAGATTTTCCTATATATCTATATCGTTTCTACCAAAATTAGGAAAATATTGGGGATATATCGATCAATGTATTGATATTTACTTTATTAATCAACGGTAATTCATTTGATGCATTTCAATTTCTTTAACTTAGTTTAAAGTTTTAGTAAAAATTTTGAACTTTAAAAGCAATCATACATCATTTATTCAAAATTTGGCCAAATATCCAACCAATATTGATAGTCTCCAATATTTCCACAAATTCAAAGCCTGGCATCAATACCGATCCTGATATTAACTTCCTTGGGCATGACTGATTGCTTTGAACGTACCAATACTAACAAAAGTAGATTACAACAATAGATAGGTCTACCACAAATTTTCAGTATGGCATATACAAAGTCAACAGAAAGAAGAAAGCTTAAAGTTGATAGAGATCTTCATACAGCATTGGATGGTATAACACAGGAAAAGATATACTACTTACATGAAACAGCAGAACCCCCAAGACACCATACGCTAGGGACAAAGCAGTCTCCACAAAAGGGTATAGCAGTTCCATATCTGGTGGTTCTACAGCATTTGGATCTGTGAAGTATTTTACTACCTCTGGAGGAAGTCTATTGATCTGGTTGACAAATTTCACACCATTATTATTAAACATTTTGATTGACAAAGAAATAACATGTTGACAAACCAATGATGATATTCAGTTATATAAAGAAACTAAGAATGCATAGAAACATCTACAAACTATTGTCATGCAATCAGTCCAAATGATTTTGGCAATATGCAAACCTGAGAAGCAATTCCCAATTCCACTGAGGAACCAATTGTCAAAAAGAATAACAAGAGAGCAATCACATATTGCCAAAGTGTTGTTGGCCCTGGTTCAGAGACCTCTTTCCGCAGCAAACCAAAGCTAACACGTGGCCCTCCACGCGGATCTGATCCTTCAGAATTGGGTTCCTCCACCATAAAAAGGTTGTATTTGTCACTTGTGACCTCAACCAGCTGACTCTGGAGTTTGGCGAACACATCTTCCCTCTTTCCCCTTAAATTTCCAAGAAAAAGAATGCCCTCACCGAGGTCTCCAAACAGCTCTTCTTTGGTTACCCAGAATGTTGAATAGCCAAAAAGCTTATCCTTAATTAGCTTTACATCGGCAGGGTCAACTTTCTCAGGTCCAAGAAGCTCCATCAATTTAAAAGAGTCAACTTGGAAATTACTATAGGCTGGTCCAACTGGAGATATAGTTGGTGGCTGAAGAATGATAATATCAAACATTAAGATCAGAATCATCATCTTGGTAGATTATAGAAAATCAAAATCCATTCCTTTCAATCTCAAATTCATTCTTGAACACTCACTCGCATTGTCCATGTCATTAATATGTACAAAAGTTAGTTCAATAAGTACAGGGGAAGCAAACCAGCGTTATTGAGTGACAGAAACCAACAACTGAAAGACAGTTTGAAAATAATTACAGAACAATTATTTGTTCAACCCAAAAACCACAGCATTAAGACCTTTTAAAAGGTGAGTAAAGGACTTTTGTAAATGTTATTTTCAAGCCGAATAACACTACTAATAGTAACCAGAAAACAAGTAATTAATATGGCATGTCCAAGTCAAAGCTAAGTTTACCAGTTGTATGTAAAGCAATCAAACAGTGGATTTTGTATGTAAAGCAATCAAACAGTGGATTTCAACTTCAAAATTCCAATTCCTAACAACCAAGAAGTATCCAAGTAACTGTACCATACAACCACTGATCATTCTCAACATATAAATTCCTCTTGCACAGGCAGTCACACATGAATTCAAAGAACACAAATTATGCAGCCTACAGTCTTACGGCAGTTTTAGTTTTAGGAATTCATAGTCATTGATATTATTCGTTCAATACAGTTTCTTCATGTGAATACCACCTAGCTCAGTTGGTGATACTCCTATACTTACACAAGAGATATTATCATTGAATCCCACCCACTTGGGTTTGGCAAAATTTTCACCTCATCATTAAAACTATAATCCATATTCTCTTTTAGGACCCGTAAGAGCGCTATAAACATACCTTGATTAAGCAACTTAAAGGTAAATTCAAAACACAAATACCCTAATCTCTTACTCCCTCTAATGTCTCTCTTCAAATTGTACAATCTAAACAAGTAAAAACAAGAATGCACCAACACATACCCATCTACATTTCACTTGCCAATTACACAAACTTTACTCAATAAAACTAACTACTTCCATTTCCATAGCATAACATATAAAAAGTTTCTAAAAAGGCAAAAATGTACGTACCCGTGAAGAGACATTAGAAGGAGAGTTGTCATCGGTGCTTTTGTGCTCCTCTTCATCTGCGGATGCGGTGGATACACTGGAATCGCTATCTTCACTTTTGTCTACATCGTTGTCGTTAGTACAAAGGCACCTAAACCTACAAAAATGTCGAAAACTAAGACTCCCGCTTGAGGTTTGTCTGTTGGGCAAACAAGAAGAAGCCCTCTTCGTCTTCTTGAGCTTCAAGTGTTGGAGCAGTTGAATTGGGTCGTTGGTACGGGCAACGGAGTGGAGGTTGAAAGTGACAGAGCGAAAACTGCAGGTTGCCAGAGTTCCCATTTGGAGAAGAAGCTGAAGAGTGTGGTAATGGGGAAGAGAAGGAGGTGGTTTGTTGGTCAAAACATTGGAGAAGAGGGTTGTTTCAAGTGGGGTTTTGGTAAGAGTGTTAGCGTGAGAGAGACAAAGCCCGAGACAGAGAAGTCAAGTGTGAGAAGGGAGAGTTGAGGGAGAGAGCTCGTTTGGCTCACAACAGCATATCTTCTTTTGGTTCGCCGGATTTTCAAAAAATATCTCCTTTTTTTCATTTGTTTTGTTTTGTTTTGTTTTTTCTTGTTTTTTTTTTTCTTATTGTTTGTTATAAAAATACAAAATAATGTAAGGTTCCATTTTTTTTTTAATTGGAAGAAATTAAATTTTACTAGAGATTAAATAGTCATCTAAAATAGAAATTAGAATGGTATATTTATTTATAGGCCCTCCTTTTAGTACCAATGTTATGGCAAAGAACGAACTTTAATCGAAGGATGTTCAACTTCGTGAAGTATCTCCCCTGTGTGATGATATGTTCAATTAGTAACAACCTACAAAACAGAAAACACCTACATCAGGGTAATTCAGAGATTGACTTCAAAAACACTCTCATATACCTAAGTCAATAACTTCTCCCTCTAGATAAGGCACTCTCATTAAATTATTGGGGCAAAACAAATGTCCGTAAAAATAAAGGGAAATTATCTTTTATAAGAGGACAAAGATTACTTTCCTAATGTCATTGTGCATGCGAGGGTGTTCCCCACTTGTCAGTTAGCTGAAGTTTATGTCAACAGCTGTTCATTGCATGTAAGACATGTGTTGGGCATCTTGGTTTGAAGGTTAATGCTTGTAACTCCAGTCGTGGGCCTAAAATACCCATTTGGTAACTCTAACCATCGCTTGAAGGTTGTGTAGTTTGCCACCTGCGATGCTTTCTTAATATCCACGTGTCCATTTATGATTGCCTCCATTTCATGCCCATACAAGTGTAATGTAAAAGGTTCTCAAACCATACCTTATTCACATCGGGGTTTGAGTGTTTTAGTTTAAATTTAATTATTGCAATAAGTAACTTGATCATCTATTTTAAAAATCAATAGATCCAATCCACCACTTGAAAATGTATTCGTTTAATGTGGTGGCAAGTATAATTTAATTGGTAACCACGTTTTTTAGAAAATGTATTATATTGATACAAAATATCAGGATCAAATTAAATATAAATTTTAACATCTTACTTGTATGGGATTAGACTGGATTTTTTAACTGAATTTGAATTCATGAATTTCTCTGTTAGCCTATGAAATATAATGAACTAAAACATTGTCATAGCCTATAATGAGTTTAAGTATTGTTAGTCTAAAAATTTGGCTAGAAAGATAATCCCAAGTAATGCGGAAAGTGATTTTATATAGTGAAATTGGAAGGATTTGACACTCATTTTGCATTCCACTTTAGTCATTGTCATTGAATTAATAATTTGAGTTTTACTAGCATTAAAAGTAGAAACTCCATATTTTACTCCTAATAAATGTCCCTAACAAAGACTAATTATCTTGAACAAAAATCATATATACTAAATATATGACCATATGTCCTGAACATATGATCATATGTTCCAAACACATAATTCCGATTTAAACAAAAACGAACCTCGTCTTTTCCAAATATGAAAACAAATTGCAACCCCTCACCTGTAGCTTTCTCAAACAATTTTTACATTCAATTTCATTAGCTACACCTATCTAACACGAATCAATCTCATTTTTCATCTAAAAACCTCTAAATAAATAAACCCTCAATTTATGCAAACTCAAAATGTAATCAATCAATATTGTCAAACTTGTTTAACTTGCGGTGGGACTCCCCATCATAGCCACTGTGGAATTCATCATTCATATCGCCTTTCCCTCTTGTCGAAGTATCCATCAATCTGGTTCCGTCGATCTGTTGTGTTTCATTTTCCCTCCCTCTCATTTCTTCGTTTGCATTGATCATTTGATTGGTAATATTTTTGTTTCACTTATATAAGGGCAATTTTGTCCCAAACCTAAAATTGGTAACATTGCTGTTAAAAGACTCAACAAAGAGTGCTATTAAAAAAAAGGGAACTCTTTTATATTATTTTATTTTATTTATCACGTCAGATTTATATAAGGATTTTGTCACAAATGTTTAGGCTGGTTTATGTAATGTTATTGCAAAAGTTTTAATGGCAACACTCATGATGGACACGAGTGAAGAAAGTGAAATAAAAATACTACTATGGCCTAGATAAGGGCCTTGGGAAAGATACAAGATTAGGTCCATGTAAGACCTGGCCCAATGTCTCAATCAACAAAATTGCATCTGACGATTGCGGTCATTGGCTTTTCTTTTTCTCTCCCTCTTTCCCTCGTCTCATTTTCGCTTGTGTTTGGTATCTCATAGTTATTATTTATTTATAAATGATAGAGAGCCTGAAGTGGAACAATTATTAGAAAATAAGACCCTATGATTCTCAATTTTTCTTTTTTTAATCATAACCCACCTCACAAATTAGAATTTCAGTCATGAAAATGCAAATGTTCATGATAATCTTATCAATACTGTTCTTTAAGAGTCAATTAATTAAACAGTAGCAAAACCGCTGCCACCATGATCAAACCACATCCCATGTATTTGTTTCATGGTCATTTCTTAGAAGGCAATCACAATTCATTATCCTTAATTGTTTTTCTCTTAAACAAAATAAGGCAACAAATCACATAAAGAATATAATTTATCCATATTTTATATATTGGAAAATGATTTTAAATCATGACTAAATCAATCCTCCAAGTCTCTTATAATTCCAAATTCTTTCAATGCAAAATAAAAAAGAAAAAAATAATAACAAAGATGTATTTGGAGATTAGACGTAGGAGCAAAATTCTCTATTATCTTTTCTTTTTTAACTAAATTTTCAATAATATAATGAGACATCAAGATTAAAAAATGATTGAATTCCTTTAATCGATAAAATAGCAATCTACCGTTCAGTTTCCAATGCGTAAGGTTGGAAGGTTTTTAAAAGTGCGGTTATTTAACATCCCACTAGTCTAGTATCTTTCACCTTGTTGGTTAACAACCAACTGACGTTCATCAGGGATCCAGTCAAGAGAGAAAGCTCTGGTCCAATGCAAGCAAGCCATGATGTAATTGACCATTTCTGACCAGTCGTATGATTAATCCCCGGTTTCATTCCAGGAAAGAATGAATCTGTTGGATAATCAAAGCTCTGCCACAATATCTGCTCTGCATCTCGCAACACGAAGTTCCCATCATTCTGCAAAACAGCAGTTACATTGGTCTTGGGTTGACCCGAGTACAGCATAGCATCCCCAACACCACTGTATTTCATCTCTGTTTGGAATTAAATAAAATAAGCATGAGATTCTGTAAACAAGAACATTTGCTTGGGATAAACTTGAGTTCATATGGTTTTGACATTAACTTGTAATTTAAGGCTTCTCCATCTCACAAAAACTAAAATACCTAAAAGAATTACTATCAACGTTGCAGCTACAGCAACTAAAGTCCACACCCATGTCTGGTCCTCTGCATCCAACAGTGAACATGATTTACTCATTAGACTCCTACTTTCCTCCAAACATTGTTTTTTTTTTTACACAGATCTTGTTTGAGTACTAACTCATGGAAACCAAGGAAGAAGATAACTTGGTTTCTTGTTCAACTAAGGAAATATTAACATAAAAAACTTAAAAGAAAGTTACTTGAACTATATCCCCCTCCTCCAATTCCAAAATTTGCAATTCAACAAAAGAAAGTTACCTTAATTAATGATTGCTTTTAATTAACTGAAGAAAAAATCCTAATTATTTTCATGATCTTTTTGTTTTGTAGTTCTCATCAAAGTTTATTTTTTTTCCAATATCTCTCAAACTAATTAGTCTGAAGTTACCTAGTTAATGGCATGAAGAACAGCAGTAGTAAGCACGTCCTAGACTAAATAGTCCACTAAATGTTGAATATAAACACTAATATGTTATAAATCTAAAAAAATAAAAAATGATAATAGGGAACATATGAATATTTATTGTTTGGATGAGATGTTGTTCAGTAATCTTATGTTACATCACCATACTGAGTTTGCCACAAAAATTTTAAATGATATGCTTCTAATACTTATTATATTAATCAGCTATACAGGAAAGATTGTAAAGATCCATTTTAAAATCTAAACTAAGGTTTTGCGAAGTCATGATTTCGAGAAATAATGTCTAAACCATCGCTTTTTTTTTTTTTTGGGTCTGTTTGTTGGCAATTTGTGATGGCTTGGCTCTTAACTTTGAAAATAAACAGTACAAGTTGTACACGCACGAAGAAAAAATCTAAAGATCCATCCTCATATCTAAACAGTGTTTTGTAACAGGAATTGGTTATTTAAAAAACAAGGAGGCAACCCATATATGCTCTGTTTCATTTTTCATTTTTCTTTTTATTTATTTATTTATTTTTGAGTTTTTGAGTTTTATGCTCTTTTTCTTAACAATGAACATACATGATCCTAAAGCAAAGTTTAACTATAACAATAATAACAACAACTATAATAAAAAAACAACAACAACAGTAATAATAATAACAATTTGACTTTAATAAAGCCGAGAAGAGAAACAAATTAAACCTGGAGGGCCTGGAATGATCATGCTGTATACAAGTCCTTTCTTTCCATTCTCATTAGCTGCACCCGTTTTGAACCATATTGACAGGTAACACCCGTGGATCGGTTCGGATAGTTTGAGTCTATTCCATGTTTTCATGCTCACCTCTACTGGAAATGAAACAAAATTAGCCTTCACTGTTAAACGATTTAAATATGTGATACGATCTCCTTCCAGATGGCAATGGCAAATTAGACAATTCTGAATTATTTCTTAAATGGATTTTAATTCTGCTTTCCTCCAACATTTCAAGTGCTCAATATTTTTTCTTCCAACCTTTTTTAATTTTGGTTCCTCCAACATTTCAAGTCCTCAATAAAATAGGAAAGTTATCATTTTTTACTTTACAAATTTATGGTTGTGAAATCTTAAAATTGCGATAAGATAATTATTTTCACAATGTGTAATTTATGTTTGCACTACAATTTTTCAAGTTCAATAAAGTATGTGAATTTATTCATGATCCTACCCTACTAAAAAGAAGAAAAGTGTGCATTTAGCTTCAGACAAAAAAGTATGCGTTTGAATTACGAATATATAAAAATTGATATATAATCAAGTCTTCATCTATCAGAAGCATCATAAGAAGTTAGTGTCTTTTGACATTAGTATTTTCCTATTTGTAACTGTTTCTTAATTTACAGTTCCCACTACTATAGTTGTACCACCTATTCATAATAAACAAATCAATACGAGTAACAATAATATTGGCATTTATTTTTTTTCCAATGCGAAATAGCTTGGTTATTATGACACTGGTTTTTAAGTAAGGGTAAATTACACTAACAATACCTAATATTAGGTACAAATACATAAAAATATGTTAAATTTGTAATAATGACACATACTAGACTGATTCGACCAATAATGTCCAAGATTCATTAATAAAAACAAACAGGCATAAAATAAATCCCACCCACCAGTGGCCGATCAATTCTGGGGCCATTCCACAATGGTAAACTCTTGCTTCCCGGAATGAATTCAACCATGGACCTCAGCATCTGCTTAAGAGATATTCGAATTCCCGACAGTGCACATTATTACAAACAGTTCGTTCATAATTTATCGAAAAATGCCTGGTGCTTAAAAATTTTGTTTGAACAAGTCCAAAACTCAGAATAAGGCTTTACAAAGAGGCGGAAAAATCACAAACAAGTAGAATCCGAACAATGTTTTCTTCTCCATCTAACAAAAATAGTTCCCAGATACTGTCTGCCTTCCCACATCTTACCTCCTATTACTCTCTCTCTCTCTCTCTCTCACCGTTTCACAGGTACTTCTCTGCTTTTGTTACCCTGCTTCACTCCAAAGGGGGGCAGAGAGGGACATCAAGGGTTGTTCCAGCTTGAATCTGGCCCCATCCGATAAGACGCCAGTGCTTCTCAACTCGCCGACTGAGTGCAATCTTCTCCCCCTTGCTGGTGCAGACTGGAGATGTGAGCTGCAGTTTGGCCAAATCATTCTTTACAGCAAGAACTCTAGCACCTGTGGACATGGACCCAATGTTCAACATTAGAATCTCCCCCTTGGCAAGTTTAGAGACTTTTCCCTGTCTCTCTGAGCCCTTTGTCCTCACACCAAGAAGCCGACGAAGCAAGAAAAAGTTCACCTGTAAGATCAGACATCAAATTCATCAACACCAGTGGACACTTCGTGACAATTTGCCAACAATTTCATTTATGGAAACAAAATTAATTATTATAGCACATGAACATGATGAGGACTTCTGTTTTTGGTGCAAATCATTTCTCATGCCTTCTGCTATCCAAGCAACCCATCCCACTCATCCCAACCAAAACAAATTTGAACCCACAACACATTATAGTAAAACATGAAAGATAATAGTTTTAAAAAATATGTATAGACTCAGCTAAGAATGTAAACTTAGCAGCCAAGGTTTAATAAACTCAAAAATCATGACAGCTTCATGGAGGCTCAGCTTCTTACCTCAAGCTCAACAAAAACTTCAGGTAGCGATCCAACTTCCCCAAGAACCTGACCCACTAACCTATCTGCGCGTGTCAAAGTAGGATCCATGGTTGTGCCAACCCCAATGAGACCTCCTGGCACTGCAAATTGTAGCTCATTTTGCTCAGCATACAATGAAACTATTCTAGAATATATCGGGGTGCACTTGATGTTTCCACTCTCATCTTTAACAACGATACCAGGACGAACCTCAATAAATTGATTAACCTTCAAAACACCCTGCAGAGAAAAATTACAACAAATAAAAAACTCAGACATACTCTCTTTTCTGCATTCAGCCTTGACACAGCTCATAATCAAGCATATTCCACCAATACATATGCGAAAATAAACATACCCGAAGGATGCTTCCACCAGCAACACCACCTTTTATATCATCCACTTCAAAGCCAGGCTTATTGACATCAAAAGACCGAATCACAATCATATTGGGTGGTGAGATGAAGTTTCTCTCTGGAATGGGAATCTTCTTCACAATATATTCACAAACAACATCAATGTTATACTTCAGTTGTGCAGAAATTGGCACCACTGGAGCACCATCAGCAACAGTTCCCTGGTAAAAGTGCAACAGTTCAGCAAAATGAATCGTTTCCTGCCTAGTAGTGAAACACAGCACCAAGAGCTGATGATATAAATCCCAGGATATATTTGTTAAGACAAGTCCAAGAACAATATACCAGTATAAATTTCTGGATCGCTTCATGCTGATTGATAGCTACATTTTCCTGAATAAGATCAACTTTGTTTTGAAGAATTATGATATGTTGGAGGCGCATGATTTCAACGGCAGCAAGGTGCTCAGATGTCTGTGGCTGTGGACAGCTTTCATTAGCAGCGATAAGAAGCAATGCTCCATCCATAATAGCTGCTCCATTAAGCATTGTAGCCATGAGAATATCATGACCCTATTCAAAGAAACAAGGCTTCAGTATCAGAACAAAACCTAGACTGACTGGCATATTTTATGGGAGAAAATAGAAGGCCACTCAACCCAATGTGTGAGTTAAGAATATTTGGACCTTCCCAGTAGGAAATTAAAGGCAAACTAGACAGGCATTATAGCCGAATAACCCATTCAATGAAATTAAAACATTACAAATGTAGCGAATTGACTACCACTAGCAGACTCAAGGGTCTTGTCAGGCAAGAAAAAATAACAGTTACAAAAAACTGATATTTTATTAACATATATGCACACACATCTACATAAAAGAATTAAACACTTCCGAAGCAATATATAATTTATCCAATATCCGAATCCATGTCCTGATCAACTATAATGTCCATCAAAAAAAAAAAAAAAAAAATTACTTACTGGGCAATCTACAAAAGAGACATGCCTCAGCAGCTTCATCCTGCTGTTTTCAAACCCAGGCACATCGCACGGGGGACTATCTTCCTTTCCACTTCCATATGCCCTAAAAGAGGAGATATTTCACTATTAGCATTTAATGCAGAAAACTATTACAGAACAGAACAATTACCGTAAAAGGCACACATAACTATTGCAAAACAGAATCGCATATATTACACAGCCACCTACTTATAGCACATAGGTCGAGGGCAACGATCATCTTCACATTTGTATATTTTTGCATTTGCATATCCAAGCTTTATAGTAATGTTACGCTCCAACTCATTTTTAAAACGAACAGTCTACAAATAAGAGGCAATCAGTTAGCTTATACAAGTAACAAATGAAGAGGATTAAAAGAATATAAAGTCTATTGTCTCATTCCATTTTGCTTTGACCATGCATTATTACTATTTGGATTTAAACTGATATTAGATTGTCTAGCACATGTCCTAAGATAACTTAAACAGCCTTAAAAAAGAATAATTAGATCCACATTTTTCTAATTCCCTCGAGTTCAATTTTCCTATAAATCCTAATACAAAGAAAATAAACCAAAACAAAATATTTGAATCCATAATGTTGTCTGGTACACGTGCAAGAACCTTTTCAAACAATTCAATTGAGACACTAATGACCATACAAACAACTAAGTTACAAGCCAACTTACCTGAACACCAGATATTGCCTTGACAACAGTTGATTTACCATGAGCCACGTGTCCTATAGTACCTGGAAACATCAAACCCACAAATCATCAATTTCCAACCATAAATTAAAATTCATAAAAGAGCGAACAACAACCGCAAATCATCAAATAATCCAACCACAAACCAAAATTCATCAAAGGGAAAAAATTCACATACCCACCAAAAAAAAAAAAAAAAATGAAAAACACACACACACATACCGATATTGATTGTAGCCTGGCGCGATATGACTTCCGGAGAGAGCGGATGTAGCTTTGCTACATCCAGCTTACTCAAGTCTTGCTCCATCAAACCTTTCCGCGACATCTTGACTGCTACTTCAAAATCCCTTCTACGATTTCTATAGCGTGTACTACCTCACGAAAACTAAAAGAACAAAAAACCACAATAACTATATATTCAAACACTTGTATTCAATAAAGATAACATCTTTTTTAAAAAAAAGAGCGACGTGTTCAAGCACCGATTGCAACAAAAATGAATAGTTCAGTTGTCAAATCTCTTCAAACTACACATTAACATATTAATTTTAGATTTGATTTCTTAACAAGGCTCGCGATATTCAAGAAACCCTAGACATATAGAGAGTAAAATTAGATGAACAAAAACTAGAAACATGTTGTCGAGTATTTAACTATAAAACAGAAACTGAACGAAATGAAGAAAACAATTCAAAGTTCAGGGGAGGTAAAGATCAGAGGGAGGTGGAAATTAACGGACCTGATCGAGTGTTGCACGATCAGACGGCGACGGCGTAGAGAAGAGAGTTGTGGTAGAGAGAGAGCGTCTGAGAGAGAGAGAATGCTAGAGAGAAGAGTCTAGGTTAGGGTTTTATTTTCCATTTTACATCAGGGTTTTCGGTTCGGGTTTCCAATCATGTAAAATGGTCCGGTCTAGGTTTTCTACCGTTCTGAAAAAGCGTATGGTTGTATTATTACCGAATTGTGTGGTCTCATTCAGGTAATGGTTTAAGTTGATCAAACTGAAATTGAAAAATAAAATAAGGGTACGATTATCTTATTCAATTACTAATCTTATTTTTTTATCAAGATATTAAATTAGTTTTAATAATCATTTTTAAAATCAAATCAAAAATTTTAATTAAGAAATAAAATTAGTGATAAGGTAAGACAGTCAGATCCATAAAATAAATAATTTAAGAATATATCATACCGGGTATTGTTCCTTCAAAATAGTAAATATGGTATATATTATATTTAATACTTGTTGGAACTTGTGCATTCATTTAAAAAACCAGTTGGTCAAAGTTAGGGACAAACTCTCCTTGTTCTCCAAATATCGAGTTCAACTTTGTATCGTTTTTATAACAACAAAAGAATTAACCTTATTTTTTTTCACATATATAAAAATCAAAATAATAATCAACAAAAGTAATTGATCAACGTAATTATGATTATATAATTTTAAATTCATATTAAATGTTGAACTTATTTTAAAAGCTTCTAAATTACGTTGATCAATTGCTTTTGTTGAGTATTATTTTGATTTCTATATATGTGAAGAAAAAAAGTTAATTCTTTTGTTGTTATAAAAATGGTACAAAGTGGAACTGAATACTTGGAGAACAAGGAGAGTTTGTCCCTGACTTTGACTAATTTCAACATTTAATATGAATTTAAAATTACATAACCATGATTTTTAAAATCCAAATTAAATTTATATTTATTATACCAAATCAAATCAGTTTAAATTTATCTAATTTGATTTGGTCCTGGTTTAGAAAAAGCTTTCGCCCAAATTGACAAATTGCTTCTGGAATGAAGTTTTTGGTTAGGTTTAGTTCTTTTCATCCAAACTGGACTAAATTGAACCAGACCACCACCCCTATAGTTATAGCATTTGATTAAGAATTTATTGGAATCTAACAATATTAATCATCACAAATATGACTTGAAACATTGCTTTCAACCCACTATAAATGTAATGTGAAAAGTTCCTTTTTTAAGTTAATTTGAGAAAGCTCTTAATGAACTGTGATTTGTGAGATTTGAGCCTTCATAACGAAGGTAAAAGATACAGTAAATAACTATACAAATAAGAGTGAATATTCAACTTTTATTCTTTTAATATCTAAAATTTTGTTTAACATTTCTTAAATTATAATTGTTATTTAAAGTAGACGTTAAATAAATTAGAAATCTGTCACGATCCATTCACATCCCATTAACCCACATTTAAAAATTATATATTGAAAAAATGGGGTATAACATGATGAATTTCACATAATAAATAAACTAATTTTATAAAAATATTGAAAATCACCTCATTGACATTAAAATAAATATAAATCTAACATTTGTAGGATTAATACTTATTTAAATATTCTTTTATTCGAAAACTATGCAATTTTATCTTTAATCAATGTTTAATAGAAAATTAACTAATAAAAGGATGATAATCATATTCCATCCTAGGAGGTGCGGGTGTGGGCTGGGGACTATGTAAAACTCATCTTATCCCGGTCTCATTGCTGGTTGTACTAGTCTACATCCACACCCCATTCTTGCTAAATGGAACCCATCCTAACCTACAAAAAAATGTGGGTCCCTGTAGGGTGCAATCCCCTCGAATTATTTTGCCTATCCTAGAGAACATCACTTATGTTTGTCTATAAAATATATAATGTGAAACTTGAACCTCGGTCATTAGGATAGATGGGAAAGTGTACATCTAACTAAGCCAGAGGAAGGTGCATCTTAAATGTATAATTAAATGTAGATTTTTGTAGATGGTTTAATGATTATTACGCATTCCAATTTGATTGGTTTAGGGTTATTCAATTATAAAAAAGCATTAAATAGAATTGATATTAGTATAGATATTGTTTTTCTCATACGTTTTTGTGAGATAATTTTAATTCTTATCTTGAAAGAAAATGAGAAAAAGTAGTTTGACTATTTTTTTTCGTTCCTTTTGATAGTTGGGACAAATATAGGGATTAGTTGGAACCAAGCAAGGGTTGATTTTGCGATGTGATCAGGGAAGCAGCTCTCATGCAGGAAGGAACAACTCACACATAGGTGAGGAGTAGAGCCCACACAAGGTGGGAGGATAACTCATAATTTTATATGGTGGAATTTGGGAGTTGAACATGAGACAACAAAATTACAAAGGTCAGTGACTGACCAACCAAGCCATCGATCAACTCCAGTTTAACTTCTTTCCTTTTATAAATTTACTTGTACTCCTCCTGTAGCTCATGCCTTTGCTAGATTTAAGAGAGTTGGCAGATTAAGGATGTTCTAGCTAGCAAATCCTTTCTTTAATTGTGAATCTTTGTCGCAAAAATAAATAAATAAAAATATATTTTTTAATTATAATTTATCATATGAAAAATAAGTAAAAAAATGCATATGAAAAAAATCCTTACATAAACTTGGCTTGGTGTAGAAGAAACCAAATGTAAAGATTCTTTAAAAAAAAAAAAAAAAAAAAGGACCACGACAGCAACAGAGATAAAAAGAACCATAAACAAAACAAAAAAAAGGTATAAAATAGAACTTGCAACTCTAGGGGCATGTTGAGCAAGTGCTTGTGGTCTAGTGATAGGCACAAGCCGCCCATTCTAATGCCTTTACTAATCATGGGTTCAAATTCACCAAGTCCCACAAAATTACTATGAACATTTTCTTTGACTATTTGTCAAATTCCCACCACCTCAATTCTTTGTGAGTTGGTCCCTCTCAATCCTGGAAGTTGATCCCCATACAGTGACACAACGTTTATCATGATTGGTCCTGATTATACCTCAGGTTAGTCTCAATCATTTTTTTTAAAAAAAAAAAAGAAGAATCTAGGGTTATGTCTGACACCTATTTTTTAAGGACGTTTTTGTGTTTGTTTTTATTTTCTATTTTGGTAAGGACAATTTCGATTTCATTTTTATTTTCTATTTACTTTATAAAAATAATATGTCAAATAATCAATTTTCAAATTCTTTTCCAAACATATGAAAATCATGGAAAGTTACTTTAGTGCTACGAATGAAAAACATGGAAAACTAAAACAAAAAATATATATATATGTTTTCAATTTGTTTTTGTCCAATTCAAAAAAAAAAAAAATCATTTCCCATACTACCTTCTCCTTCGCCTTGTCAATTCGGTTCTTCTTCTTCTCTTTCTTCTATTGGATTTGTCTTCTTCTCGTTCTACTTCTTTGATCGTATTCTTAAAGCCTGAATAGCCCATATAAAAAAGAGTTGGTCAAGTTGGTCTATCAACTTTAGCACTTTTTTCTTTTTAGACATATGGGTTTGCTAATTTCAATCCTCTCATTTATTATACCATCAAGTCCTCAATTCGTAGGTATTAAGGATGTAGACCTTCTTAAGGTTTATTGACTCTTTATTAGTTTAAAGGTTAACTTAACTGAGCCATTGCCTTCTCTACACTTCCAAAAATAACGAGAAAGAAAAACAATAAAAAAAATTCAAAAAAGTAAAGAAAACAATAAAGAGAAAGGTGGTTTTCCGTTAATGAAGACTTCTTATGTCGAAAATAACCATTAATGGAGATAAATAAATCTTTAAGAGTCTCCTTTTGTGGAGATTTCAATCTCCACTTTTAGAATCGTCCGAGGTCTCCTAATGGAGATGTTCGGCAAAAAAAATTGAAAAAGCAATCTCCTTATATTTTGCATTTTTACAATCGAAATCAACCTTTAAAAAATGATGACATTCTTAAATCTCTTTGTCTCCATTTTTTTTTAAAGATTTTTAATTTTTTAAATTGATGATGTTCTTAATTTCTCCACTTTCCATTGAATATGGACAATGAAGATTTTTTTTTTTTTTCAAGTATTTTTTGCCCTTTAAACTGAGGACAGTTTCATCTTTTTACTTTTTTTTTTTTTCTAACAATTAACAATAATATTTAACTGTCAACCTTAATGTGAAGGAAAGTCATTGTGTTATTTCTGAAGGGTTGATTTTGGTTGTAGCTATCAACCTTAATGATTAACCATTTGGCCAAGAGTAGCTATCTATAATTATGACAAACCTACGATGTTGTTGCAATTTTAGTGAAGGTTAGGGTATTTTATTCAAATTTGCCCTTAAAATTATTCATAATTTATTTGTATTCATTTTAAGTAATTTCAATTTAATTAGAAAATATTTCAAATAATATTTACTTTATATGTAAACAAATTTAATTTAATTCAATCCCAAATGATATCATATAACACCAATATTTTAGTATAATTTCAAAACATTAGATACGTTGGATATATAATCAAATCCAATTCAATTGTAACCTCAAATACATCATAAATAAGAATGACGTTACGCTACCTTAAATTTTACTTAAATATATTATTCAAATAATATCGTAAGTTTATATATAGCTATTATATTATCAATAAATCATCCTAAAATGGTTGTTATAAATTATTCTACCATAGTATTTGAAAAAAAAGTTTGAAAAATACAATATTATTTCATTAATAATCAAATCCCCTTCAAATCTGACTCCGAGCTGAGCATGCCACAATTAAATTCCACTTACCAAAAGTGCTACAATCCATCTGTACTAACACACCACGGGCCGTAGGGCTAAAATAGTACTTTCACACCACCCAAAAAATATCCTCATTCACATCTTTTCCAAATTACCCTTCAATAACCATGTATGAAACGCGCCTTTCACAAAACCGGAACCAACCGGTAGCCAAACCCAATAACCGGCCATCCAGCAGCTTAGCCGGTGACCTACTATATTAGCATACAAGTAGGGTACAAAAAGCGAACCCATTCACCGACCGAACCATCAGTTTCTCTCTCATTATCTCACCTCACCTATTTCACAAACCAGACCAAACGCAAACCTCAAAATCCTCTCTCTCATCTAAATCCAAGCCTCCTCAAACATCCTCAAAATCAAAACCTATAAAAGACTTATGTCTTCAAAATTTTCCCTCTTCTAGGCTCTGATTTCATCGATTTCTCTCGTTTTCTCCCTCCAAAATCTCCCATTTTCTTCTCCTTTTGTCATTTACAAACCCTAGATTTTCGTTTTTTTGGATCGAAATCGTATCAAGATCGGATCTTTTTATGGTTTTCGTGGGTTTCTAGCTCCGTAAACAAATACCCAGATACTGATTTGTTGAATCTAGATCCGTGTGATTTAATATCCAGTGTTTAGACCTGAAAGTTGATATTTTTATTTGTTATAACGAAAATTTTTGGGATATTTTTTGTTGGAACAGAAGAGAGAAATGGCAGAACAAGGTGGTGGCTTGGAAGGGAGCCAGCCAGTGGATCATTCCAAGCACCCGTCTGGAATTGTTCCAACTCTGCAGTAAGTGGTTTTTTGTTGCGTTTTATGTATAAGAGTTTGTCGTTTAGGTGGGGTGTTTTGTAAGGAGGGGGTTATTGGTTTGGAGGATGGAAACGATTGAAGAGTTGGGTTTTGTGGGTATTTTTGGTGTGGTTTTTGTTAGAGATCTGGCTAGTGAAGTTAGGTTTTGGTTCGTTTAGGTTTTGTGTGTGTTTATTTGATGGTTTTGAGCTGTGGCGTTGTCAGAATTGGAAGCGAAAATATTGAGAAAAGTGGTTCTTGTTGTTGTTGATTATCATTGCCTATTGACCTGTATTTGAATCTCTTTATAGTGTAATTGTGCTTTAATTTGAAGTTTGGATGTAATTGAAGTGTGTTATGGATTTAGAACACAGTTTTTATGAGTTTGAGAATTTGCTGAATGGTATGTAAATTGTTAATGAAGTTGCTCTGTAAATTGTAAACTTTTGTTGAATCATTTTGATAAGCATAAGTTTTAGTATGTTGTTGTAGCTGTTGTATGCTTTTATTTTTTTTTGGTGATTTATATCATATCTTGACCTCTGAGAAGTGAAGATGAATTCCGAAATGTTTGTGTGTTTGCATGTTAGGTTATGTGTTGTGTTATATATATTGACAGAGAATAGTTTTTAATGATGAAATGAATGGTAATTTATTATGACTTCTCTTATGGTGAAAGGCAACAATACAGGCTTAAATTTATGTTGGTTTTGGGAAAGGCTCTTATGCTATTTGCTTGTTCGGTCAATTGTCATTATGATATGTCACTGAAGCAGCTTAGTGATAAATTTAAGATGTAGTGCTGCCTTATTAAGTCTCTTTTAATTTCCATTTCCTTTTTCTTGTTACTGTTCGTTTAGTCTTAATTCCCTCATGTGACACCTTGATATGTGGTTTAACTTTGATGAAATATTAAGATGTTGTGTATGCCTTAAAAGGCTACTTTTAATTGAAAGCCTCATTTCCGTTTTCTTCTTGGTATGCTTTTATTTAATTGAATTGTGACATTTACCTCGATACTTTGTGATATGTGTCGTTTAGCTTTGATAAGATATTAAGATGTGTTTCCTTATTAGACCGTTTTGAATTAAAAGCCCCATTTTCTTTTTCTTATGCCGCTTTTAATTAAAAGCTCCATTTCCGTTTTCTTGGTGGTATGTTTTTAGTCTTATTATAGAGAAAATCAAATAATCAAAACATGACATTTTACCTCAGGTGGTACCTTGACCTATATACTGGCTTTACCAGAATCAATGAACCTGCAAATTTTGGTTGTCTTGTTCTGGTATCTTCGGTTAATGCAACAGGCTCATGCTTTGTTGTCCCCGTTTAAAATTATTGTTTGATCTAGTTATGCATGGTTGAGTGGCACTGCTTGTAGTAGATTATTTTAATTGTCCAGGTCTTATTAGTTATGTGTAGTTGTGTGATGATATCATGACAGAAGGTTAAATGTTATGTTTAATTTTCTTGTACATATTTTGTCCTTTCCTCAATCAGTGCATTTATCACCTCCATTGATTGGTTTTGTGGTCAATATTGCCTTTCATTTACTTTGCTGGACTAGTTTTTTCTGAATGTGGACTGATACAAATAACGGGCTTCTGTTTAAAACTGTACACATATCTGCATTGATACTTTATATTGTTGTAAGCTAGCTCCAAGGAACTTGATTGTATTCTGAATTTGACAGTTGACCATTATTGTGGTCGCTTACTTTTGTTCTAGGAATATTGTATCAACTGTCAACTTGGATTGCAAGTTGGATCTTAAGCAAATTGCTTTGCAAGCTCGTAATGCAGAATATAACCCCAAGGTATGTCAGTATTTTTGTGGTGGGATTCCTACCCAAGTTGCCAGGCTGCAAATGTGACTACAAGCATCTTTTTTTGTGTTTGTAAATCTAAGTTTTGTGCTTTTGTTTTATTTCATTACTAACAGTTCTGAGTGTATCAACAGCGTTTTGCTGCTGTCATTATGAGGATAAGGGAACCAAAAACTACAGCTTTGATTTTTGCCTCTGGAAAAATGGTTAGTCTTCTGATATCTTCCTGCATTGTTGTTTATTTATTACTATTTTAAGTTTACTTTGTTGATGTTAGCCAACAGCTGTTGTTATAAGTGGTACATTTCATTTCTCTTGCTTTGGTTTTTTTGCTCGATTTTTCATTTCTTTGATTCACAGTAAAGCAATTGTTTCTTTTGTTTTCCGAAAATATATTCCAAATCTGAAGATTGTGGATTATCATTTTATAGTTGCAATTAAATCTTTGTGAGGGTATTTTGGTATCCTAGGTAATGAAATGTACATGGTTCTTCGTTTGGCTTATCGTTATCTTCTTATATCTCAGGTTTGCACTGGAGCCAAAAGTGAGCAGCAGTCAAAACTGGCAGCAAGGAAGGTTCGTATGGCCACAGGAAATGCTTATAACTAGTAGTTATGAATGTAAAGTTGATGTAAATTTTTTGGAAACCAAATACTGATGTTTTATGGGAAAAATGCTAATGTATTTTGCTTAAATCTAGATTTACTTTTTGTTACGCTCATAAACAAGTTCGTAAGGGTTGCTCATGTGTTGAATGATTAAAAGACCTTTATTTGGTGCATAATTAGACCTTATGATCATTGATTCATTATTAATGACAATTTGGCTGAATATAATCTTTTGTGAAAGGATATAATCTTGTAGAATTGCTTTAGTTTGACAACCTCTTTTTGTTTTTCAGTATGCTCGAATTATACAGAAGCTTGGCTTTCCTGCAAAGTTCAAGGTATTCAGTCTATCAGATAAGAACAAGTGCATGCATATGTGTAGTTATATCCTATATATATGTGTGTTTTTCTTCTCCTTATTCTTGTGATGTAGGACTTCAAGATTCAGAATATTGTTGGCTCCTGTGATGTTAAATTTCCCATCAGGCTTGAAGGGCTTGCATATTCCCATGGTGCTTTCTCAAGTGTAAGTGTTTCTTCTTTGTTAAAATTTAGTCTCTGTAATGCAGTCAATTTAAGACAGCCATTTTTGGGTTTGTGTTTAAATCGGACCAGTTTCTTTCCAGTTTGTCTTCTTAATCTGAGAGTAGTTAACGTAAGATATGTGTATTTGTGGTCATTTAACCTATCTTCTCTATATGAATTTGTATCTATCTTGTGCCATTGTCTTGTATAGTTCTGAATATCAGGCTAATTGTTGATCATTGCTGTACACTGCTTGCTGTTTATCTAATAAGTTTGTGGACATATGCTTTCTTTGCTGATGCAGTATGAACCAGAACTCTTTCCTGGGCTGATATATCGTATGAAACAGCCAAAAATTGTGCTCCTCATTTTTGTTTCTGGAAAAATTGTTATCACAGGAGCTAAGGTGCTTTTTGACCATCCTTGTTTATTTGCTCTATTTGATGTCTGATGTTTGATCATTGCTGACCAACAAAGACAATTTTCTGGTTTTGATATCTTATAGGTGAGAGATGAAACCTACACAGCTTTTGAGAACATATATCCTGTCCTTTCAGAGTTCAGGAAGGTCCAACAGTGGTATGGCATTAGTTGAATCTCTCTCTCTATATAACTGCTTTGCCTTAGTGCTCTATTATTTATCATAGGCAACTCTTATGGAATTTTTTGTTTCCTTGTCAAGGAATGGAACTTTTGGTTGCCCTTTTTTTTTTTTTTTTCCCTCTTGTTTTTGGATAAGATTACATTATTGGTACTAGAACTGCTGTGTTGGTATCTTCACTGAAGTCTGTTTGGTTTTGTATTGATTGCAGATTTAATGATGATATGCTTTTGAATAAGGGGGGCTTCAACTCTGTTGTGGAATGTCATGAGTATCAAAGCTCTTGTTTCTGGGGTGGTGTTGAAGGAGGGGGAAATTTAAGTGTGAATATGTGAAGCAATGAGCTGTTAGGCTGTGGACTTGTTGTCAGGGTCTTTCTACCTTTGGTCCTGTTCTTGTATCCTTCCAGTGTCTGGACACTATGAACTTCAAATATCCTCTGTAATTAATCATTTGGTTTTGAGATGGAAGGGCATAGAGGTGATTAAATTAATTATCAACTGATGTTTTGGACTGATTTTAGTAATAACAACTCTGTATCAATTTTGTATCAACGTTGTTGCAAGGAACAGAATCTCTTCCAATTTTCACAACTTCGGTATGTTTTAACCTATCAAGTGTTCTTTTCTGCCGCTTTTAATAATTTCTTCCAATTTTCACAACTTGGTATGTTTTAACCTATCAAGTGTTCCAATTTCTGCTGTTTTGTGACAAATCATTTTGTTCAAAAAGCCTCGTGTTCACTAGCAAGGGTTGTGGCGTGTCGGTCACAGCACATTTGCTCAAACATCCTCTCTGATTAATCATTTGGTTTTGAGGTGGAAGGGCATAGTAGAGTTGATTAAATTAATTATCAACTGATGTTTTGGACTGATTTTAGCAATAACAACTGTGTATCAATTTCGTATCAACCTTGTTGCAAGGAACAGAATTTCTTCCAATTTTTACAACTTGGTATGTTTTAACCTGTCAAGTATTATTTTCTGCTGCTTTTAAGACTGGTGCTTTCGAATCTCAAGTCTTGTTCTGTGACAAATCATTTTGTTCAAAAAGCCTCGAGTGTTGCCTTTCTCTCAAAGTGTAATGCGAACCGATGCACTCGCTCTGCATTTTTCTCATAGTGTAATGGGGGTTCACGTGTTCTGTTCGTTGATGGCGGATAATTTGCATCATATCCTCCTATAGGGGGCTAATTACATATAGGTCACTCTAATTGGAGGGTTAGGTTTTCTTAGTCAGTGTGAGGTCTCTCTCTCGCTGCTTATAAAGGGAGTAGGTAGAACCTAATAAATGTTGCAGTCCCGGATGTTACTTAGAGTTAATATCTAGAGAGTTCGATAGTTATAACTGTGTTTATAACATAAAAAAAAAAAAAAATGAAAGTCTCAAAGTGTTTATTCAAGTCTAAAATGTTTGTCAATTAATGTCATTGAATGAAATTTGGTTAGGAAAAACCCTTGAATTTTTAGAATTTATGAATTTTTAAAATTGGTTTACATTAATAGCTTGCAATGGCCCTTAAAATTTTATATATCCATCAATTTGATTTCTCTGACTAAATTTTTAATTTTTGATTATGATGAAAATTATGAAATGACCTTTTCACCCTTGATATTTTTACATAAGCTAAAAGTATCTGTAACATCCCAAATTTTCTCTATTTAAAAGAAATGAAAATGTAACGGGATGAATAGTGATTTTCGGGAAAAGGAAAATTCCATCAAGTTTCGTGAAATAAAATTTTTTTCGGTGAATAGTGTTTCCAGTTAATAGTGTCCGTGTGAATAGTGATTTTTAAAAAAATGGACCCCAGACATCATAAGCTTCAGAATATGAATTAGAGTTATTAGAAACTGAAACGGAGTAAAAATGAGTTCGTTTGAGTGGATTTTAAATGTTCCGATTATTTATTAATAAAAATACCCTCATAGGAAACGTTGGGAATTTAGTGAGTTTAAGCCCAATTGAATTTTTTTCAAAGCATGAAATTGGAAGTTAAGACATCCAATTAAAGTATTGCATGGTCAATTTTATGATAGGATGACCGTAGAATATTTTTGAAATTTATTGGTGTTAAGTGAGGATTAAAATTTAAGTTAAATATAATATAAAGTGTGTAGGAGAAGATATCCATTTAAGAAGCACAATCCATGTGCTTAGATGAAGGCCAATAAGGTTGTGACATCTTTAAGTCAAAAAGTGAGTGATTAGTTGAGATTTAATTAAGAAATGGGTTGAGTTGTTAGTGATTAATTGGATGAAATAAGTGACCAATTAAATGTATTCATGCATGAATGATGGCAATTGTGTGATTTTAGAGTTATTTTAAAGGCAATTTTGGCATGGAATAAGTGTGAGTATATAAGTGAGTGTGTGATAGTTGAATGAGAGAGAGACAAGTCGGTGGAGAAGGAAAGAAATCGGGCAAGCAAGCTGGAAATAAAAGCAGAACCGAAAAAAAAGAAAGAAAAAGGAGAGCTGACCGTGCAGGAGCAGAAACCGTGAGGGAAGGAGAAGAAATTCTGCAGCCGTGAGAGGAGGAGAAGAAGAAGAAGAAGAAGAAGGAGAAGAAGGAGAAGAGAATCCATCCCTTGTAGCCTCTCAAACTCATCCATAGTCATCAAGAAAGATTGAAGGTGAGTAGGAGTTGGTTTATGGTTAGTTGATAGACTTTTCAAGTTATTGATTTCTATGAGCTTTTGATGGATTCTATGGACTAAATCAAGGTTGATCATCATTAATCTAAGCTTGGAAGTGAAGAAGAGAATCAAGAAGCTTTGGATCAAGATTTGGAGAGGTAAGGGTTAGGGTTTGATTATCAAAGTTGATTAAATGGATTGGTTTTCTTAGTTTAAAGTTGTAGTTTGTTAAGTGATAGTTTATTGAGTTATTTATGAGTGATTATTTGATTTGCCATGAAGTGAATAATGAAGTTGTCATATACTACTTTGTGATTAAATTATAGAAGTAGAGGTGATGGAACTATTTGGATGATTAAATGAAGTGGCATGTGAGGAATTATGATGAAGGAAATGAAATCATGGAAAGAAATATAAATTGATTGGGTTGTTGGATATATACTTATATATTAGTGTATGGATCATTGTGTTTTTACATGTATTTAAGTTGATTTTAATTGTTTGAAGAAGTGATACAAGGCTTGCTAATGAATTTAAAGTGATTGGAATTAAAAAGATGCAAGAGAGATGAAAATTTGAAAGTTGAATAATTAAGTTGACTAAAGTTAAGTGTGAAGACGATTTTATCATCAAATAAATTGTAGGCATCTTGATAAGAGTTGTAAAGTGTTTGAGTGCTTTAATGGTAAAGAAATAAATGGTAATGAATGTGAGAGAATATTAGTTGGAAAATGATGGAGATGTGAAATTACATAGAAAATGTATTGAAGGATAAGTAAATGATTAGTTAATATATTTTTATTGGAAAATTTGTTGATTTTTTTTCATGAGTTATAAATTAAGTTTTATGTGATTTTTGGGTGGATCTAGGTTGATAAGAAAAATCAAAGGAATTATGTGAGTAGATAAGCTATAGAAAGCGTCCAAAAGGTTGGTGTACACTTATCTTAAAAACTTATTTTATTAGTAGAGATTTTGATTTAATTTAGTAAATTGATTCCATGAAAATGTGCGAATTATGTTATGAATGATTTTTGTAATATTTGATATTTAAATTTTGAAAAGTTTGTGAAAAAGTGTGTTTATGTTCAATTTTTAATTAAATTGATTTCGTGATTACGTGTGAATTTTAGCATGAATGATTTTGTGGCATTGAATAATTAAAAATTTGGAAAATTTTGTGAAAGAAAAAGTATTGACCGAATGTGGAATTAAAAGGAGTTGTGAAAATTATTTTGATAATTTATTATCAAATGGTATTGGATTGTGATTTTTAATAACTTTCGAATGAAAACGAAAAAGAAACGGAAGGAAACGAACATGTTAGTGCCTTGACCGAATGTATATCGGAAGAATGGCACAACGATTTTGATGAGATTGATGAGTCACTTTTGAATGAGAAATGGTGTGTTATGATGCTTTGAATGAATGAGAATTATATATAATTTCATTGAAAAAGAGTTCTGAGTTTTTCTGAATGAGAATTTTTGTTGAGAAAAGAAAATTGTGAAAACATGAAATTTTTGATAATAAATGAAATTATAAGGGCCCAAGTAAACCTGAACATTGGTAGGTGGGGATTGGTAGTTGGCATGCCAATAGAGTGATATTAGCAGTACTGCACCGATTTGCTTATATATGTTGATACGAAATTTATGGACCTTGCGAGGCACCGAGTGTCCGGTCCCAGAATTTGTGTATTATATGAAACGTGCTCCGGCGGGTAGTCACCGAGTGTCCGATGCCGGGGGAAACGTGAAACCCGATTTTCAGTCCATGGTATCGTGTCAGAGTTTACGAAGGGCACTAAGAAAGATATTAAATGAAAAACGTGTAACTACGTTCAAAAATGATTTTTATGTGTTTATATATATATTTGTTAATAATGGGATTTTGTTGTGATTTAACATACAAGTTCGAAGGTATCGTGTTAAAATGTTTGGAAAAGTCTTTTATGTGATTTATACGTACTTTTATTAATAAAGTAAATTCTTTATGTATTATTTTAGTATTTTGAGAAAAACGTAAAAAGGTTGTGTTACCCTATGATATTTGTGAAATAAGGAATTTAAAATGTTTGTTTTATATATGAAATTCTTGATAAATTGACATAATTGTGAATTTTAATAAAAGTTTGAGCATTTTAGAAGTTTGATTCTTAATATGCTAGAAAACAAATTTCATGTGTTTTATACATGGAATTATTAATAAACGGAGTTATTTATGAATTTTGATAAAAGCTTGAAAATTGTAAAATTTTGTGTACAATAACATCATTTTGATAAAATGATAAAAGTTTGAGATTTTGGGAAATTTTGTTTGATAACACGATAAATTTTTAACGAAATGTGAGTTAATTTTTATTTCGTTTGCTTATGAATATGTGAAGATGGTGAAATCTGATTTTGTAGGGACATATTTGAAAAATGACTTTTAGCCATTTCATATATATATGCATTTACTAGTAAATTGATTTAATTATGATTTATTATGAAAATTTGATAACCGTGAAATCTTACTTTAAACTCTTGTATCTTTAAAAGTGATAAAATTTAAATTTAGTGTACACCCACTAAGTAGAAATACTTAGAGCGTTGGATTTTCCACGCGTAGGTTGAATTTGGACACTGTAGATAAGGATAGACGAGAAGACAGTTGCCGCGCTTTTTGCAAGTCACATCCCTCCATCCTTGATAGTTTTATTTATAGTATTGCGTAGTGGTGTTTAATTATATGGAAATGCATATACATGTAATATGGATTTACAAAATTTTATAAATAAGGATGTATATTGATGGTGAAGAAAGTTTTTTGGTTTATAAAGAAAATTCTTATTTATCATTTGATTTGTTTTTAATTTTGATGAATATGATTTTTTATTAAATATTGTGGTTATAAATGTTTGTGTGGTGAAGTGATTTTGGAGTCGGACGGAAGATCCGAAATGGAAGTTGAGAAAACAAATGTATTTTAGAAGTGTTTGTGTTTGAAATTGCAGGTTTTTATAATTTTTGGTTTTCAAAAAAAAAAACAGGGGAAACTCTGCCGGATTTTCGAGGGAAAAAAAAAAAAATTGTAGTACATATATGTAAATTAATAACGAGTAAACCGATTAAGGTAGCATCCTCTGACTCGGGTTTTCATCCGAATGGGAAGCGGGTAGAGAGTGTTACAGTATCATTTCACCCTTTCTTTTTTGAATTATTTACACTATAAAAATATGCTAATTTAAAACTAAAAAGTAAGGAAAAAATTATGGTAGATCTCAATCTTTGTTGAAGATCCATCGCCTATCAATGGTGGAGATTTTTTTAAATAAAAAATAATCAAAGAATATAAAAAATTAAAAATATTGTTAAATTTGCATTGCAGTATGAAATAATTTTAATAAATATTATAAAAAAAAATCTTCATGCTGGGTTGATCACCACCCATGGAGATCGAATCACAAATTAAGTGGGTACGTTAGATTGTTGATTATGATTTTTGGAACCTAACTAGGTTCATTCATAATCAAACGAAAGAATATAGATCTAGGTTCATACGTCATCTTCATCATCAAACGAATGGACCTGGGTTGATGTAGGTTCGTTATATATTTAGTAAACTTACAATAATAAATGATACAATGTGTTAAATTATAAAACAATAGGCAATAATAAATTCACATATCCACATCAATAATTGGAATACTACTAATTTATATATCTACATTAATAATTGGAATTCATATAGTCTGACAATAAGAAGAGAAAACTGCTCATGCATGCTTATAAATTATATGTAGTAAGACTCAAACTATACTATTAGAGATGATGAAGAGATGCATAACTACCTAATTTAAAGGAGATAGGCTTCTTTAAGGTAGTAATTATTAATTAAAAAATGAAAACTATATTTACTCTTTAAAAATGTAAATATTGACCACACCACCCATTAGTAGTACTGTTGAGTACCTTTTAAGGTTAAAGGTTTAAGTTTCATCCTTATCCTTTAAAACATAATGTGTGAGTGTGAGTCTTCTTTTGGTAGAAGTAACCATCTCCTCAATTATGAGAGTAATTATCCGGATGGTACTATCAATGATCCATCTAAGTAGATTTCAACATTTCTCTGACATAGGGACATGGAGAGTAGTCATTCGGATCATACTATTAGTAATCCATCTTAGCAGTTCCCGACAATCCTCTTAACCCATATTAAGGTGTCAGTCTAAAAAAAATAATGTAAATATTGATATCTTGAAATAGTGCAAATAAATTTTTGTTTAGTATATAGGTCAAACAAGTACTTTTATTTTACATTTTCAATAATCTCCCAATTCGAGTAACTATTAACTAAGTCAAACGGTAGAAGGGCATAAAAGTGAAGGACATGCCAACATCGCCATTACTTGATTGAGTTAATGTTATGGGCAGATTTTAGTTTTGGTATATTATGGAAAGTCCCTTAGAATGCAAATATTATCAAAGCACCATTGGTTTTGAAAATAATATCTAAAAAACCCCTACCGTTATTGGTTTGAAATCAATTATTGATTTAAGGTTAAAATTGGTGGTTCCATTTGTGGCTATAATTGTTTTCAATTATTAAATACTAATTAATTTTTTTCATTTTTTATTTAATTATTTTTTAATTATAATTGTTTGTAATTATTAAATACTAATTACTTTAATTTAATTAATTCAATTTCATGATTGTTGTGTATGATGAATGGAGATGATGATGTTTTAGTGTTTGGTAGTGTAGGTGATGGGTGTTGAACACATATGATGGGTGATGATGAACAATAGTGTGGTCTTGGCTTTTTGGTCTGCAGGTGATGATGAATTGTGATGAACACTAAATAATTTTTTTTTTAATTTTTAATTTTTATTTTTTATATAAAAAAAGTCAGGGATCTCCACCTTTTATCTGTCTTCATCAACGGTGATCATATCTAGGATCACTACCTTCATTTTTTTTTAAAAAATTTTAATTGTTTTAAATACTAATTATTAATTTAATTAAATTAATTTTTTTTTTATTTATTTATTTTTTTTAGTTATTATTACTTTTTAAATTAAATTATTTATTATTTTCGAATTTTTATTTAATTTTAATTATTCAAAGTTGTAATTTTTAAAATTTTTTAATTTTTAGTACAATATAGTAAGGGCAATTTGGTCTTCTCAAGCTATTTTGACAAAATCGCTTACTTTTTCAATGGGAACCACTTTTGAGATAATGTGTGGGGTTTTTTTTGGGTAGACTTCCAAAAGGTGGCGTTTTTTTTATAGTAATTTCATTTTCAGGAGGTTTTTTTATAGATTTTTCCTTTAATTTTTTACAACTTTGTATAAACTTTCTTGCAACTTGCAAGAATCAGGCTTTCATCCAATTTTCATAACATGTATGTTAATTTGTTAAGTATTCCTGTATAGTGCTTTGAGACAAGTACTTTCTAGAACTTAGTCCTTTTATACGATAAAAATGTAAAGTAGTGTTTTCATTTATAAACATTTCAGGTAGATACAATATTTTGTGAAATGTTTCAAGAGCTAAAAATGGACTAAAAATGTAACAAGTTTTGTTTTAGCACTAAAAATTAATAACTTTTATGTGGGTCAACTTTCAATTTTCACTTGGGTCATTTATGATAATTTTCACAAATCATACGATGACCATTTAGTAAACCCTAAGAAAAATCACAAGATTGCTGCTGTTCACCAGTCGGTACCACCACAACATATTCAAGTTAAAAGGCATGTTCTCTCTTTTCTCGACCTAGTTTTTGTTACTCTGGATAAACCTCTATCACTCTAAGCTTGCTGTACGTCTTTTTTTCCATTAAGGTTTTGGATATGTTAACTTGTCATGAAAATTACAACATTGCTATTGTAGTTATGGTGGACATCAGAAAAGTCAAGTAGCACAAGGATCAGGAAGAGGGTGATCAACATGATCGAGATTGGACAAGACTCCCCGAAGATGTTGTCACATTAATCTCAAACAAACTACCTCTGCATGATCATTTTTTTTTTTTTTTTTCACTTTTGTTTGCAAGCTTTGAAAAAGTTATCAAGTCCAAACACTCTGTTTCAATCCATCATGTGGATTTCCATGGCTTGTGTTGCCTCTAGAAAGTGATGGTGAAAGTGAAAGTGAAAATGAAAATGAAAATGAAGCAGGTGAAACAAGTTGTATCAGTGTACTTGAGAATGACGAAGGATGGCAGTTATTCTTCTAGACTTGGTTTGACATGTGGGATTTGATTGAATTATTTTCTTGGATTAGATTGAATTAGATAAATTTGTGTTGTCATGTATTTGATGCAGTATGAGATTGGATAAATTAGTGTCGTGATGTATTTGGTGGGACTTGGGATCGGATAAAACTAATTTTAAATAACTAAATTATTTTTAACTATGAACAAACCTAGAGATGATCTATAGAAACAAAGTACAAACTTAAAGAAAGGATTCAAATACAAACTCAAACAAGAATTCAAAACACAGTACAAACTCAAACAAATAAGAATTCTACTGTCACTCTTGCTTTTAGCAGCAACTCACCATCGGCGTCGCACCTATACACATACACAAACCCAACTAAATGCAACCAATCGAAGACATCACGACAAGCAGACAGAAGCAAAAAACGAAAGTAGAGATTTACAATAGAGGAGAGAGAGTGGTTGGTGGTGGAGAGGAACCAACACACATACACAAACCGATCTAAAATGCAAGCAATGGAAGACGATGACGATGAGAAGATGGAACTGGAAAAGTGGAAGCAGAGATTTACGATGGAGGAGAGAGAGAGAGAGTGAGGGTTGGTGGTCGAGAGGAACCTACACACATACACAAACCGATATAAAATGTGATCAATCGAAGATGATGATGACAAGGAGACAGAGCTAGAAAAGCGAAAGTAGAGATTTACAGTGAAGAAAAGAGAAAGTGAGGGTTGATGGTGGAGAGGAGGAGAGGGGGAGGAGAGGAGAAGCGACAGTGGGTTCAAAAGGAGATGGAAATGGTGTAGAGGAGAGAGAGAGAGAGAGTGAGGATTGGTGGTGGAATTTTTATCCCACCAGTTGTGGGGTTTTGTTTAACCCATTGCAGTGGGATAAAAAATAGAATAGGATTGATTTTTTCAATCCCATGCCTTCACCAAACATGGGTTTGGATTGAAAACTATCCTAACCCAGTCCAAACCCATTCAACAAACAAAGCCCTAGTGGAATTTTATGGGGTTGCATCAATGATTGGTTGATCGTGGTCAAACTTATAACTCCTAAGGGCCTTAGTGAACAAAGGGTGTCACTACTGAACTCATTCTTGGGGTCTTAGGTTGTTCTACCTTGTATAAGTAGTTTATTTATTTCCAAAGTTTGTGTTTTCAGGGGTTCCTGGTAGGGAAAATTGTGTTTACATGTAATTTCGTTATTAATTCTCTATATTCGCTGCATGGATTCCGAAAGTTAAAGATTGGCGTATAAGTTTTGTGACGAATATTGATGAAGGTAAATTTATGGATTTGACTTGCTTGAATGGCGGTTTCTACTTTTTAACAAAGAAATATAATATTCGAGTTTTGAATGCTAAAGATGTTTACTCGACTCTTCAAACACAAGATCATAAAAAACAGATTGACACACAATTTTATGAAGTCGAAATGTCTTCGGATACACCTAGACAAGACGACGATAACGTTCAAATCTTTTGTTATTTGGTGGAGTTTTGTGATGGGATTTTACTGGTGTTACGGTTTTTAAGGAATAATTTTAAGGAGACTTATGATTTTAAGACGTTCCGGTTGAACTTAGATAAGAAGAAGTGGGTGAAATTGGATAGTTTAGAAGACTATGTTTTGTTCTTGGGTAGGAATTGTTCAAGATGTTACGCAGCCGAGAAATTGGATGTGGCGGGCAACTCTATCTATTTCACCTATGGCTCTGGCATCATTGACTCTTCGGATAGCGAAAATATACTCCCTTTTAATGAAGACACTAAAGACTGGGGAATTTTCAGACTAAATAATGAAGGATCACAGAAGTTTATATATCATGGCAGGAAAAAGAAGAGGACCCCTATTTGGTTAACTGCACCCTTGCGGTTGTATATTAACTAAGCTTGTGAGTTTTGTTTTCTGAAATTTCGTTTATTATTGTCACAGTAATATTTTTGTATTGATGAACCATATATATGGAAGATATTATTTAGTTTCCCCTTGCCTGATATACCAATTAAGCACAGTTATAGTTTAGTTTTTTCTTTTTTATTGACATGGCACACATTACCCGTACATTCATCATTATTGGACTCTACTGATTTAGGATGATAAAGTATAATCTGGATTTAAATTCCTGGAAATGGGAGAGACAATCCATAGGACATGGGAAAATTACTCACAAATTAAGATGGATCAAACTCAAGAGGAGCAACATCCGGGAGTGAGTGCCACTGCACCGCACCACTAACTACATACCAAGCACAGTTTTCACTTTAACAACTTCCACCTTCTAACAACATTATATGGGATATATGTTTATTCTCAGTCCTTTTGAAACCGTATATCAAGTTACCCCATAGAAAATTTGTACTGTTTTACATTATTTTATTTACATTGAATCTCAGTAAAATGTTTATTTTAACAGTATTCTTGATGGCACTTATTAAAAATTGAAAAATAATAAATAAACTAATTTATATGAGGCTTGTACATTAGTATGTCAAAAAGTTGCACAGTTTAAGGAGGATGAAAGTGAAACAAGAAGTTGTATCAGTTCACAAGAGAATAATAAACTTTTGCAGTTGGAGTTGCCTAATTCCTCTGGGGGATAATTTTGAGGATGCATTAAGAATTGGTTGATGATAACAAAATCTTGATCTTGTTCTAATTACTTGGAGATAATAAGGGTGTCACTCCTCTAGTGCTAAGTTGGTGTTCTCAGGGGAACCAGGTAAGAAGATCGAATTGTTTTAATATGTCATTTGGTTAACAATTGGTGGTGTTTGCTATATGGATTCTGGAAGCTAAAGATTGGTTTTAATGTAGTGTGGAGGATTTGACTTATGATGTATTTATGGATATGATTTGTGCTTTAATGGTTGGTATGGATAATTAATTTTTTTTATTTTTTAAAAAGATTATTATCTATACCGGGTCATTAGTGTACTGTATGGATAATTGATTTATATTTTTTTAATAATAATAAAAAGTCTAGTATGGATAATTTAATATAATTTTTTAATTAAAAAATATTATCCATATCGGACCTAATATTCCGGTATTGATAGCCTGTTTTATTGTAATTATTTTTCTACTTTTTTTATGATTGAATGCTTGCTCAACGTTTCAAAAACAAGGTTATAGGAAACATATTAGTACTCGATATTAATTAATTCAAAATCTCTTTAGATATACAAGAGAAAATAATGACATTAAATTCAAATTAATTTTCACTATTCCGCAGATTTTTTTAAGGAGATTCTATTTGCCATACAGTTTTTAAGAAAAAAAATTTGAAAAACTTACGAATATTTTGAAATCATGATTGGGAAATAGCTAATAGAAGGGAATTTACTTCTTGAGGGCAGGTACCTGAGATAGAAGGTGTTATGAGTATATCTCGGGCTGTGTAAATGGACTGGTAAAAGTCTGGTAGAAACCCAATAACCTAAATCCAATGAAGTAATCTAGTAGACGAAGACCTGGTTCACCAATATTCGACCCGAGCGAGCTCCTTAGCTTGCGGGAACGAGCTTGCACTGCCGCTATTGTTCACAAGTCGTTGGCCAGCATTACTCAGCTCGCTCTATACACAGCTCGTTGCTCAAGGTAAGATCCAACTCGAGATCGTCCAAGACAGTCTCTAGTTTGCACAATGAATAGCTTGATAAAGAAATTTTCTAGAAAGGCAGTAATCCAAATTGATCGTGATTCTTCTACCAGAGTTAAAAACAAATTCAAATTCAAATGTTGATAGATTTGATCCCTGATTTAGCAGAACCGATTCCTGATTTGGTGCTAACTGATTTTGGAATGTAATTAATATATGATTTTTTTCAGTTTTATTTCTACTTAAATTGTAACACCCTTCCCTATAAATAGGGGCTGAAATTCCATTGTAATATAGACGAAAATAATAATATACTATTATTCTACAGAAATAATCAGAGGAATAGTCGTGGATGTAGGCATCATTCTGACCGAATCACGTAAAAACCACTGCGTATACACTATTCTTCCTCTTCCTTTATCTTTTCTTTGCATTGTTTCTCTTTAATTGCAGGTATTGGACTTTGAACTTCGGTCGACTAAATTTCACCGTCGATAGAAGGCGATTTGCTTCTTCAGTGCAGTAATGAAAAATTAAAATATTATGTTTATTCTTACAAGATGTAGCTGCTGATATTTTGAAAAATTACAAGTAAATCAAACATGCACTTCTATGCTACATATGCAATCATTTTGCAACGTTGAGTATGGAAGGACATGCAGCGAAGGACGTGGACATTCCGTCATTAAGTTCTTTTCAACTAAAAGTTACAAACAGATTTTAGTTTTCCACAACTTTGTGCCAATTGTATTGCAAGAAACAAACATTCTTCCATTTTTCATAACTAGGTTTGTTGTTTGTTATGTATTATAATGTGGTGCTTCTGACATACTTACTTTGTAAAACTTGGCCCTTCTATACGAGATATTTGACTTTAGAAAATAACACTGAAAAACTGAATTGAATTAATTTAGTGTTCTCGTGAATTATCGTTAGTTCATGTTAGAACAATAATACATAAAACTAGTTTGCAAAAACTCAATAGTTGACGTGGAATGCTACAATCAATTCAGTTTTTCAATACTGTCTTCTAAACTATCACTTTTCTTTTGCTATTTACTAAAATTTTCTCTATGAAAATTGTGATACAGTTAGTCCAAGTGTCACGCTACACATTGAAAATTTTTCTTGTCCTTTTTTAAACTATAACTAGCTGGTTTTTCAACGAATGAGGGACAATAAACTCTAAATTGTGATTGTACTCAGTTTTTTCATTTATGCCAAATATCAATAATGGGGCTGTGAGTCACTAAATGTGAGAAAAAAATATATCTTTTAATTATTAATATATATGTTTTTAGATTATAGTTTTTTTTTTTTTTAAATCTCATTAAATTGTTTTACACTTTTAGTTTCATAAATTTTATGTCAACTTTCATCAGAACCGAATATTTCTAGTTCTAATACAAAAGCTCGCAAAAATATTATTATCATCCTTGAGTAACACGAGGAAAATAAAGAGATGGCAAAAGTGTCATTTAGACACCACAGAAGGAAGATATTCTAAAAGCATATGTTTGAAATATGTGGTAACGGTTCTTTACGTGTGACTGGATGCGTGTTTTTAGTCTTTGTTTCTTCCACTTCTCAACAACAATTTCTAGTTTCTTGTTCTGTTTTCTCGCTTCAAAATACTTTAAAAGCTTGTGAACAAGTATCTGGCACAACCCCACTTCAACAACTTGGTTGAAAACTTGAACTGAAATTTAAATCATATCTACATATACAGTTGCTTGATTGATGGCTCAATTTGCTGCACATGGTCGTATAAAGTTGCTTTTCAATGGTGATGGTGTGGAATGTAGAGACCCTTTTCACTACAAGCTTGTTGGTGGTGTTGGTGGTTTGAGATCAAACAAAGTTCACAAGAGGAAGTTCAGGTTTGTTGGGTCCAAAACAAAAGTTTACTCTTCTTTGAACAAGAAGAAATGGAGCCAGCTCGATGTGGAGGCAAGTCTTAATGTGAGTGGCGAGGGTGTTTTTGATGAGAGTGATGAAGAGTATGATAGTGAGTCGGAGACTGATGATTTGGCTTGTTTTAGAGGCCTTGTTTTGGACATTTCTTATAGGTATGTTTTCATTTTGTTTTGATTGTCTTTATGTTTGTTTGTTGTTAGTTGGCAAGTTGCTTGATTTTAGGATATGGGTTTTTGTTAAATTTTGATTTGGTTATTGCTTTAACTTTTGTGGCTTTATTTAGTGTTGAAAGATTTGATTTTTATTGGATTTTGGGTATAATGACGTATGTGTGGCTGATGGTGTTGAATGTGTTTAGGAGAATGCTTTTTCCAGCAATTATTTTGAACCATGAACTATTTTAAAGCTAACCAATACCAGACATGACTAGATTTTGTGGTGAAGTGGATCCTTGTGAAGTTTGAAGTCTCATTTTTCTGTTAAATGATGTGTTAGAAGTTAGTTGATAGATCAAGTCCTAGATAAGCACTATGGTGGGCAAGATGGATTGAATCCAGCCACTGAAGTTTGTGAAGTAATGCTTGTAGGCTGAATAATATTTTGTTAGCACAATCAAATTTATATGGACTGTGTAGCCAATTTTGTTAGCAGTGAGTCATGTTAGATCATATATGGGCATGTAACAACAGCCTCAAGTTGCAAAACTACCAAATTCTAGTGGATGTAATGGTTGGTGTTCAAAACATTAAAAAGGGTGTTAGGCTTCCACATCTTAACACCAGGTCTTATATCTTCACTAGGATTTGGTTGTTTCAAAACTGGGGGCAACATGGCTGTCATCATCAGTTCTATAGGTCATTTGTTTGAGTAAGATGTGAACTTTCCCATCAAGATCCTAAAGCAGATGTTAGGTTCTTATTCCAGATAGTCCTAGTTTGTAGACTAACTTAAAGATAATCTAAACCTGAAAGAAATTTTATTCGGTGGTATAAATTTCTAAGAGCTCTATCATTTTCCATCTCGTTGAGCAAAGCTTGTCAGAATTTGTTGAGGATCTGGCAGAAGTGGATTTTGCTAAGAGAAGAATTATTCTCATGCTAATAGTATCTCACTACAACTAAAATAAGGAGATTTATTCTGAGGAGACTAACACAATTCATTATTACCGTCATCTAAAACCATCTAATCCCATAAGATAAACAAATCAACAAGAGGATATGGCTTACTGGGGTCCTAAGTCCTAACGGCTAACCTTTTGAACTGTGGACAAAAGACCACTGCAGCTTCATTTCACTATATACATAGCACAATCTGTTTGTCCATAAAATTTAAATGTATGTATGTGATTTTATCTATTAGTACAATATTGGTGCAGAGGCAGTAGGTTGATAGGGGGCTTTAAAAAGTAGTAGGCTTTGGTTTAGTTATTATAGAATTGTTATGAAAGTGATGACACAATGACATGGTCTCAAGTTACAAGTCATAGAGACATTTGATTTGGCTATGCAATATGGTAACCAATGAGATATTCCTTACCAGTTACATTATTTAGGCACTCATTGTCTAACAAATTCATAAAATGCTTACTCCGGTTCTGCTCTCAAACTGTGTACCAATTAATTATCTCATTCGAAAGGCCCTGCCAGCCACCAAGAAATTTCAGTGGCTTGTCTCCTAACTCCATATTGACTCAAATAGTTGTGATGTTGTTACCGTTGTGTATCAAATGTGATCAGAACTGAACCTATTCTTTATGTCTGTATAAGTCAATTACTTTCCCTTTTTGCTGGTGTGATGGTTCTACTTTGTGTTCTGTTCATATTTCTGTTATTATTTTTATATAGTGAAGTAAACTGATATAGGAAGATGAAAAGGAGGCAAAATTCTTCTTTGTTGTTTGATTTTTTTGGTGTACTTATATATGGCAATCCATCAGAGCTCAAATGCTGTAGTTGTCTCCTTTTCTGTTTGAACTGTATTTTAGAAAGATTTGCAGAGTTATCCCTTTGTTTGTGGATCTGATGATTGCTTGCTTCTACAGGCCAGTCAATGTTGTCTGCTGGAAGCGTGCTATCTGTTTGGAGTTCATGGAGAAGGTTTGACTGCAGCTCAATTGTTCATTTTAGATATTTGGACAGCTATAGTTGCTGCCATACACTTCATCTTGGCTGGCTTTATTAGAAGATGAAGAAAATCTTGTATCAGAAAAAAAGAATGCGTTGAAAAATTTAATGACGTGTGTCCTTTTTTAGCACATCTCTGGATATACCATAATATGTGTCAGAAATTATCTCTAGAATCTCCATAGACACACCAGGTCACCAACACGTATAGGTTTCTTCATCTGCAAACTTGCACGCACACACACACAAGAGAACATTCATTATAAGAAAGCTTATTTATTTACGTTCTTGACCTTGCTTTGACCCAGGCTGATGTTCTAGAATATTACGATGTGACTGTGAACTCCCCAAGTGGATCTTTCTACATACCAGCAGTGTTAAGGGTACACGATTAGGGAGTATTTACAGTTTAGAGCTTAGTCTTACCTTTTCCTTGAAATTCTAATATGATGTTTATTCTTTCTGACCTTAGTTTTTTGGCTAAAAACCTTTCATTCCTTTCTGACTTAAATTTCTGGATGTTTATATTCATGTTGTACATTGCTTCAAATGACCTTATGCTTTCCTGCCACCAGGTTCCACATTTACTTCAGGTTGTAAAGAGAAGAAGAATCAAAAGTAACCTTAGTCGAAAAAATATACTATATCGGGATAACTACACTTGTCAGTGAGTACTCTTTTATCAAATTGAATTCACTGGTTGTTGCTTCAATATGTAAACCCCAATACCCCATGTAACATTACATTGTACTTTCATGAGCTTAGTTAAATTAAGTGGTTGTTTACTGTATGCTCTAAATTTGATTTACACTATGATATGTTTTCGTAGGTATTAACAATCAAGGAATGAGACTGTGTTCAATTTGATTACTCTCTCTTAATCTTTGGGTGCCTGTTACTTTTGTTTCAACCATGGTGGTTCTGTCATTTGTTTTTTTTTCTGTTTTTTTTTTTTGGGTTCTGTTGGTAACTGGAGGATGGAGACAAAATCATACAAAGAATTTTGGCCAAAATACATTGTGTCAACGGCATTGAGTATGATTCAATAATTTGAATATTTCAAGAAACACTGTCTTGACTATGTCAAGGTTCAGAAATTCCATTATGTTCTGAAGATCTCAGTCATGATGATGTCAGGCAAATGCAGCATATATGTCATGATGAAGGTGAGATGCTGTCTATTTGCAGAGACAGATTGCTTTCACTGCTTCTGTTAAATTTTTTGCAGTGTAATGCATAATCTGGTGTGGAAATTGGTGCACAAAGAGAGCTTTGCTAATTTGTTGGTTATTTGTAGAAGCAGCCGAGCAGTTTCACATGTGAATTGTAATATTAGAGAAACTACTTGGAGAAAGTGGTGAAGACAAGGTTTAAATTTTAAAATAACATTTTAGAGAAATTATTCGGAATTGATTTCAACTTGAATGTGTCAACTCTAATTTTGAACTCTAAAATTTCTTTTTCTGTTCGAGAGTGGCAAATTTGAGGATGAAACCTACCATAGATGAGTATAGACCTATTTATATTAGTATGTATTGTGTTGATCTTATGCATGCCATTCTGCACTTTAGACATCATACTAGTCACATATTCATTTGACTTGCATCATATTAATGCGTGCTACTTGCTGCCTGTGCATGTATGACTTTCTTACTTTACAACTTTTAGAAGCTTAATTTAATATTTATGTATTGTGATACTATTTTTTCTGTCACCCTTTATTTCTGGCGAAGTATATGTTAAAAATAGCTGTTTATATTATCATAATTGGATATCCTTTGAGTGAATTTGATCCTATTCGTAGAGAGGGTTTGATCTAATTTAGAGCTATGTACTAACCTATAGTCTCCCTTGTTTGTAGGTATTGTTCTTCACGCGAGAACTTGACTATTGATCATGTTCTGCCTTCTGCACGAGGAGGAGAATGGAAATGGGAGAATCTGGTACAACAAAATTCTTAAGATATATATTAAACTGAAAATTGTTAAGGTGCATCCAATGCTTTTAACAACAAACTTTTTCTGTTAGAGAGTATTTTATTATTAATTGAGCCCTTCTTATCAACTTAAGATTTTGAATTTGTTGGTTACAAACATAGTATTAGAACTTGGTTTGTCCCAAGGGTCTGGCACGTGAGAGGGTGTGAGAGAGAGTATTCATTAGTTGAATCTTTTTCTGACCAACTTAGGCTTTTGAGCCTGATAATTACTAACACTTTCAAACTCTTCATATGGTGAGCATTGTTTAGTATTTTGTTGAAGATCATTTGGGAACAATAGGGGATCAGATTTTTTTTTTTATTTTTATTTTTATTTTTTATTTTTTATTTTTAATGAACAAATTTTAGGGAAATTGAAACTCAGGACATGCAACATTATGACATGCCATTTCTTAGGAAAATTTACTTTGGTAAGGCTCTATTAAGTCAAGTAGAGTGCCAACTCTTGTTGCTATAATTATGCCAATAACACTCATTATTCCCACTGCCTCGGGTATGTGGAATGTTGACTTTTGTTACAGAACTTTTTCAATTCCTGCCACCCTGTTTCTATTTGGGACATGACTTAATATTTGAGCAATTGTATCTCTTGATGAACCAACACACAATCAATTATATTTAAAATCCTTTGTTATCTCCACCAGCTTGTTTATACATATAGAAAACATGTAGGTGCAATAAATTGCCTTAAATTAATAAAATGCCACTTGTACGTGAAATTTGAAAACCTAGAAGAGGGAAAACTGAGAACTCCAATGAACAAGTACAACAATATAAATTAGTGTTGCATGTTGGATGATATGACTATGTTACACCACACAACAATGTTTTTAATATTTCTCACAGATTTATACGTATATATTTTGATGTGGGAAACATGGTAATCAGTTTGCTTGCTAAAGAATGATATTTTACTAGGATAGACTTAAAACATCATTTACCTATTTTTTACATCTTCTGCTGATTTATTATTGTAATAGGTTGCGGCTTGTGCCAAATGCAACTCAAAGAAAGGTCAGAAAACTCCGGAAGAAGCAAATTTGAAGCTCATTAAAGTCCCCAAGGTATTAATTAGATTCCTTCACCATGTTGTTTTCGTAACTAAATAACATCGACCATGCATTGTCTTCCAAGTGGGGATGAGTATTGGACCGACTGATGCTTATTGATTTACACTGCTAAAACATAGTGCATTGCAGAAAATGTATTTTCTGAAAGGATTTATTTACACCCCTTTTCTTGTAGGCACCAAAAGACTTTGACATACTTGCCATACCCCTTACAAGTGCAGCAATACGAATGCTCACGACAAGAAAGGGAACCCCCGAAGAATGGCGTCAATATCTTGCAAAGCCTTCTTCAGACTCCTGACAAGTCTTCGTCCTTAACACATTTATGTGTTTCGTACATATTGCATCGATGGTTCTCATTCCTAGTGCTCAAGTCTTCTGAAAGCACTTCAAATGTATACATATGCCATTGTCCCTATAGTAATTGGGACAAATTTATGTGTATTAAATGCTTAGAATATGAAATAGTATCTTACTAACATGGTATTAGCTCTTGCTTCTTTTTCATTTTTCCAAACACTACTGAAACCCTCCGGTCTCTTTTCATCCGCTTGGTGTGGACTTCCTGGTGCATCTTGTCTTTTTTTTCGGGAAAACTTTATGTAGTCCCTGAAGTTTCAAAAAATATCGGATTTTTAAAACTCTTTTGGAAACAGTTATTTTCATCCCTAACATTTCCAAAACTTTTTTAAAAAGTTCCAAACCGTCAATCAACTAACGGTCAACATTAACAGAATGTGTAAAAAAAATTTTATTTATGCATTTGATGGTTGTTAGTGGCATTTAAGTTATCGAATTACCCTCATAAAACAATGAATTTATAAGTTAAATTATCTAAAACGTCTTTAAATTTAAGTAGTTAAATTATAATTTAAATTACTTAAAATCAACGTTGATTGTCAGTTGATTGTCGATTTGGGTTTTTTTTTAAGTTTTGAAAAAATTAGGATTAAAAAAAGCTGTTTCAAAAAAAAAAAAAAACTTTAAAAGCTTGATATTTTTTGAAACCCCAGTGATTAAATGAAGTTTTTCCTTTATTTTTCGCTTAGAAGTATTGCACTAGAAGATGACAGACTCCATCCACATATCCACTCCAATCAAATGCACTTGAATAAATTGTTCCTTGCATGAGATTGATGGTGGACCTTTGTGAAAAAGAATTTTCAAGTTTTGTGGATGATCAATCATTTAAATTCTATCTTGCCTACTTTATTACAAAACTAATTTATCTCGCTTGAATTGTTAAATACAAATGAATTGAAGAAAGAAATATGCCATAAAATAAGTTTTTTTGACAAATTTAACAAAGTTACAGACGATTCGTGTTTTGTATATACTTGGAAGAAAATATTCAATGGCCAAGAACATATTATAGTTTGAATTTCATCCAAACTTAAAATTCCATAATGAACAAGGTAATATCTACTGATAATTCATCACAAACTATTTGAAAAGAACATTTCATGCAATTTTCCAAGAAAATATTTTCTTTGTTCTAGGCTTCTAGGTAGAGACAAATACATGTTCATTTGTAAATCTATGACGATGAGCACAACTTGTAAATTCATCAATTGCATTTGAATTACATAAGAAAAATAATTTGTTTTAGAAGAGAGATTACAATAGATGAATTTAATCGGTTCATTCTAACTTTTTAAAATTAAAAGTTACTGATCATAGCTATTTTGATATATGTACATAACTTTTATGATCAGTGCTTCCTAACATCAAAAAGTTAGGATGAACGAAGAGTGAACCAATTAAATTCATCTATTGTATTTGAATCTAATTAAAGAAAAAATTTATTTTAAAGAGAGATTGTAATTAAATTCATCCTAATTTTTTAAAGTTAAGAGATATTGATCATAAAAGTTTTATATACACATACGATTGATGAGTACAACTAAGTTAAATAGGACATGAACCCGCAGTCTCTGGCTCATATTCATGTAAATGTTTTATTCTGGTGTAACATTATACACACAAACCTTTGATCACACAAAAGTACTTAAGTTCCTTCCTTTACACATACCATGCAACAATCCATAATGAAAAGTGTAAGAAGTTTTGAAGATGCTGCTATTTGTTATAATAATAACTTAAACAAGGAAGCCTCTTCCTAGACATTACCACCAGTAACACCAATGACTTGCCCATTAACCCATTCACCGGCATCAGTAGCCAAGAACCCAACCACGGGTGCCACATCCCCAGGCTCGCCAAGCCGACCAAATGGGCATTCTGCAATCACCTTCTTCACCGTCTCCTCCGGCTTTCCATTAAAAAACATGTCTGTTGCAATTGGCCCTGGAGCTACACAATTTGCTGTTATACCAGTTCCCTTCAGCTCTTTTGCTAGTATCTTGACCATTGTCTCCACTGCAGCCTTCGATGCTGCATATGCTGTATATCCTGGCTTCAATGATTCAACTATTGACGATGTTATCATTATAATCCGGCCTCCGCCACCGTGTTTTAGCCTGTTTGCTGCCTCCTTGCAGCATAAGAATGAACCCCTTGTGTTTACACTGAAGCAACGAGTGAACAAGTTAGCAACTCCTTAGAAACTAACCACAAACTTGATGAATCTTGCATAATTATATATTGTACAGCATATAGAATACTGGACAAATCCTACTTTTCTGCTAAAAATATAGATATGATGCGAAAATTATGAAATTATTATAAATCTCTTTTTATATTCTGAAGTACTCATTATTTAAAGAGATCATTTTATAAAATTCGTAAAAAATGTACAAGAAGCTGTTACATTATGTCAAAAATCTTCCTAACAAAGGTCATTCACAAATATAGAATCTAGTTGGATAAGTCTATATTTTAATCAAACAATAATAAGATTTCATAAATTCTTGAATATTTAAAGTCAAATCATTTTCGAAAGCACTTCCCAACTATTATGTGTCAACACAATATTAGAGAACAAATGCATAACCAATTCCACCAAATTATATCACTAAAAATTTTAGATTATTAGTTTCTAAGTAATTAATTACCAACCTTGGCTTGATACCGATGGACTACCAATCTTAACATGATCTCAAAAAGCTCTAGGCTCTCTTGGACTACAATGACAACACCGTGCTCTGATTTTATCACAAGCGTTCTCATCATCAGCCAACCAAACAGAATTTGTTTATTATGTCTATCTATTAAAATCTAAATCTAAATGCAAACATGTTTCAACTTATATACCAGCAGCCTATTAAAAGATTTGATTAGGTATATTCTAAGTTATCAATAACATTTGACTCAGTGAACTCTTTGATCATATAAATTGCCTCACAAAAGCCATACGTTAACTACTCCTCGCTTCTTCAAGCAGGGGGCTGGCTTTGAGTACTTCTTGCCCACAGTGTGGACAATCTCCCAAATAACCCACAAGCGTGGGCAAATTCTCAACTAGCTCACAAATAGGTACAATCTCTTAAAAAAATCCCACTAGCATGTGAGCAGATTTCCAACCATACGTGAATAGCTTTCTTCCACCTATTAGAAAGCAGAAATCCAGATATACCCTAAGGTCTCGTATCTAGAGGTCCTGTAGTTGTAGTATATACTTTTAGTATAAAATAATAATAATAATAAAAAGCCATACATTAATCACAATTAAGTTGTTTACAAGATGTAAACAATTCTTTGTTGGACACTGTCAACCTACGACGAGGTTATATAAAATAATATATTATAATGGCATTTGCACGGCACACACAACTGTATTTCAAAGAAGAAAAAAAAAAACATTTAAAAGTGATCTACCCACTTGTATGTTAACATGGATCCATTTGTTTACAACCCCTACTTGTCAATTTTATCACGTACAATTCCAATAGACTAAAATAATACTAACCACACAAAACATAAAGTCGACGTTTTTATACCAAAACCAAATAAAAACAAACACGAAAGGGAAACCAAATCTTTTTGTGTTGTATCAACGTATCATTACCTGAGAATACGATCAAAATCCTCCAAACAAGTGTTGGATAGTGAAGGGTACTTGGGATCAATCACCCCAGCTGAGTTAACCAGGACATGGACGGGTGACCCAAAGGCCCGCTCAGCCGAGTCAAAGAGAGACTTGACTTGGGCTGGGTCGGAAACATCTGCTTGGACGCTGATGGCTTGCGGGCCGGTGTCAGGGGAAGCAGAGGAGTTGATCTCGGCCGCTACGACATTGGCTTGAGTCGAGTTGGAGGTGTAATTGATGACGAGTTTGGCTCCGAGTTGGGCAAGGTGAGTGGCTATGGCTCGGCCGATTCCGCGAGACGAGCCAGTGACTATAGCCACTCGGTCTTTGAGTGGGAGTGAGTGAGCTGCTGGATTGGCCATCGATTAAAAAAATGAGTTTCGGTACGTGAATACGAGTAGGGTCAAGCAACATATTATATAAGGGTTTTTTTCATAAATAATTTTTTTTAGGTCAAAGTTAAACTAAAATTTTGTAAGAATAATTATTTTTGAATAAAACTACATTTGATGAAAATATAAAATCTTTGAAAAGTATTAGTTTTAAAAGAGTTATTACCGTAATTTTTTTTATATAAAATTTAATATAAAGCAAATGATTTTTTTTAAAAAAAAAAAAAAAAAAACGTAAACTTCACAACTGAGAGAACAATTAGATATCTAGATCTTTTTTTTGACGGAGATTTTACAATCGGGAGAGTAATAGATAATTAGATTTTTTTTCTTTCTAACAAAAGAGAATGTCTTATTCAAAAAGATCAACTATGATAAAGAATCATTCCCATATAAATGGAACTTATACGAATCGAATTTATAAATTTTATGTCGATGAGCTGGGACTTATACGAATCGAATCTATAAATTTTATGACGGTGAGTTGTGGTTTACTATCACGCCACAACCTCTTTCACTTTCATGCATCAGCATATTTATTTCTTTTATACTAATATATACAAGACGTCATATTGCATTTATTCAAATAAATGATTGCTCGATCATTATAAGAGAAATATAGCTCAAGCCTACAGCTATGTAATTAGTAATATACAGTTGAGGCCTAAGAAAACCAAGTTGTGAAAATTATAAATTAATATTACTAATTAGAAACCATAATAACCAAGCAATTTTTCACACTAAGAATATACAGCTCATTTAGATCTCCACCGTTGGAACCCAACAACAACATCTTTCTTCCTTCTTCTTCCATCAAACATCCAGATAATCTTCAACAAAATCATCAATGATAAACCCAAAATCATCACCAGATCAACCCTATTAACAAAAAATCGTCGACAATCAACCTAAATAATCAGCAATCATCAACATTTGAAAAAAAAAAAATTGTAGAAAACAATGAGAAGATCTGGGGTGAACCCAAACCTTCATCCGTTTGAAGATTAGGATTCAAACCCAGACCTTCATCTGTTGAAGGTCTGGGTTTTCGACAGATGAAGAAGCTCTCTTGAATATGATGGTTGTTATGTTGTTGCCATTCTAATATTTGTCTCTTGAATCACAAACGCTACTTCACTGTCTATCTCTCACTCTGTTTTGTTTGCTTTTGAGAGATGATGGTGGGTGTTTTGATTTGCTGCTGAGAGCCTCCAATGGTTGAAAATCTAGTGAATTGGCAGTCTCGGAACACAATGGAGACAGCTCTGTTGCTTGTTAAAGAAGAAGAAGATGCTCTACAGAAGCAGACTGATAATGAAATTGGACCCCAAGTTAAATAGGACATGAACCAGCAGTCTCAGGCTCATATTCATATAAATGTTTTAACATTACATACACAAATCTTTGATCACACAACTCAAAAGTAGCTTGCCGAGTTGGTTAAGCCCACCCTACCCTCTCACCAGAAATGCAAGCTTTGGGTACCTGTTCACAAAAAAAAAAAGTGAATAATTACCACTTAATCCATTTATGTGTAGACAAATCACGTATGAAGTCCTTTTAGATCGAGGGCATTTTTCTCTATTAAGGTAGATCCCTCTTTTTTTATTTTTAGGGAGTAGAATATAAATAAATACTGAGTTCCGGACTAGACCGTACCGTAAAGTTCTATCAATGTGGTTTCGACAGTTGTAATATGTATTAGAAAGAAAGAAGAAGAAAAAAAAAAAAAAAAACCTTTGATCACACAAAAGTACTGTCATGCAACAATTCATAATGAAAGTGTAAGAAGTTTTGAAGATGCTGCTATTTGTTATAATAATACCTTAAACAAGCAAGCCTGTTCTTAGACATAACCACCGTTAACACGAATTACTTGCCCATTAACCCATTCAGCAGCATCAGTAGCCAAGAACCCAACCACGGGTGCCACATCCTCAGTCCGGCCAAGCCGACCAAATGGGCATTCTGCAATCACCTTCTTCACCGTCTCCTCCGTCCTTCCATCAAAAAACATGTCTGTTGCTATTGGCCCTGGCGCTACACAATTTGCCGTTATACCAGTTCCCTTCAGCTCTTTTGCTAATATCTTCACCATTGTCTCCACTGCAGCCTTCGATGCTGCATATGCTGCACATCCTGGCTTCAACGAGCCAACCAACGACGATGATATCATTATAATCCGGCCTCCGCCACCATGTTTTAGCCTGTTTGCTGCCTCTTTGCAGCATAAGAATGCACCTCTTGTGTTTACACTGAAGCAACGAGTGAACAAGTTAGCAACTCCTTAGAAACTAACCACAAACTTGATGAATCTTGCATAATTATATATTGACAGATATTGTGCAGCATATAGACTATTTGGACAAATCCTACTTTTCTACTAAAATATAGTTATGATGCGAAAATTATAAAATTATTACAAATCCCTTCTCACATTCTGAAGTACTCGTTAAAGAGACCTCTTTTTTAAAATTCATCATAGATGTCCAAGAATCTCTTATAATATGTCAAAAATCTTCCTAGCAAAGGTCATTCACAAAAATAGAATCGAGTTGGATACATTTATATTTTAATCAAATAGTTATAAGATTTCTTAATTCTTTAATATTTAAAATCAAATCATTTTCAAAAGCACTTCCCAACTATTATGTGTCAACACAATATTTGAGAACATAAGCATAACCAATTCCACTAAATTATATCACTAAAAATTTTTGAGTATTTGTTTCTAAGTAATTACCAACCTTGGCCTGATACTGATGGACTATCAATCTCAAAATGATTTCAAAAAGCTCTAGGCTTGAAGAAACACCTCAACTCTTGGACTACAATGACAACACCAAGCTCTGATTTAATCACAAGAATTCTCATCATCAGCCAACCAAACAGAATTTGTTTATTATGTCTATTAAAATCTAAATCTAAATGCGAACATATTTCAACATATATACCAGCAGCCTATTAAGCGATTTGACTTGTTTCATTAGGTATATTCTAAGTTATCAAAAAGATTTGACTCACTGAACTCTTTGATCATATAAATTGCCTCACAAAAGCCATACATTAATCACAATTAAGTTGTTTATGAGATGTCGATAGTTCTTTGTTGGACATGTCAACCCAAGCTGAGGTTATATAATAGAATATAATATACTGGCATGGTTAAAGCATTTGTACACATATCATCCCTTAATAATGGATGATCCTAAAAGGTCAGGATTCGAGTCCCACCTAGTTCTATTAAAACACAAAATATGGGTGTCAATCTCCTCTCATAGGAGTTGCCATCTCTAGGGTATCTCCCCGTTGTGGAGTAATCATCAGACCGCACTATCATAATCAATCTCGGTAATTTTTTGTATTAAAAAAAAAAAAAGCATTTGCACAGGCACACACAACTAAATACATTCACGAGTGATCTACCCACTCGTATGTCAACATGTATCCATTTATTATTTACAACTCCAACTTGTCATTTTTATCAGATACAATTCCAATAGACTAAAATAGCACGAACCAGACAAACGTAAAGTCGACGTTTTTACACCAAACCAAATAAAAAAACGAAAGGGAAACCAATTCAAGTGAATTGTGTGTTGTGTCAACATATCATTACCTGAAAACACGATCAAAATCCTCCGAACAAGTGTTGGGTAGTGAAGGGTGCTTGGGATCAATCACCCCAGCTGAGTTAACCAGGACGTGGACGGGTGACCCAAAGGACCGCTCAGCCGAGTCGAAGAGAGACTTGACTTGGGCTGGGTCGGAAACATCGGCTTGGACGCTGATGGCTTGCGGGCCGGTGTTAGGGGAAGCAGAGGAGTTGATCTCGGCCGCTACGACATTGGCTTGAGTCGAGTTGGAGGTGTAGTTGATGACGAGTTTGGCTCCGAGTTGGGCAAGGTGAGTGGCTATGGCTCTGCCGATTCCGCGAGACGAACCAGTGACTATAGCAACTCGGTCTTTAAGCGGGAGTGAGTGAGCTGCCGGATTGGCCATCGATTTAAAAAATTGAGTTTCAGTTGGTGAATGCGAGTAGGGTCGAGCAACATATTATATAGGGATATTACGAAAAATCCCTCAAAAGTAAACTATTAGAGATTAGCCCTGAATTTTTTTTTTATTGGATAAATCATCCTTTATCGTTAACTTTTAATTCAAAATATTAACATTTTCTATCCAACATTATAAAATGACCAAAATATTTTTTAAATTATTAATTAATAACATTATTAAATACAAAAAGTACAGAATTAAAAAAAAACTAAAAAGCTATTAATTAAACTAAAACAAAATTAAAATCAAATTAAAACTCTTGCTCTCTCTTTCTTTCTCTCTCCTCTTTTCCTCTCCTGTATCATCGGTCGGTGATAATGGTGGTGGAAGATCTCTACAGTGACGGTATTGATAGATAGTGGTGGCAGACCTCTCTCTCTTGCTCTCTTTTTCTCTCCCTTGTCTCTTTTCTTATCATCTTTTAAGTGATGTTGGTTTGGTTTATGATTGATGTGTTTTATGTTTTGGGATTGATGTGTTGAATCAATGAAAGAATGATGATTTCGAGTTTAAGGGATGATTTTTTTGGCCGTTGGAAACTTATTTCTGGGTTTCCACCTGGGAAAGCTAGAAACCAAGAAAAAGAAGAAAAAAAATAAAAAGAAAAAAGAGATGAGAAAGAAAGAGATGATTATTAGAAGTGAGTTGTTTTTGGTTGATGAATGAGTTGTACCTTGTTGATGTGGATGATTAATGGAAGTGGGCTTTTTTTTTTTTTTTTTGGATGAAGATGAATGAGTTGTTTGTTGATGATGATTAATTGAAGGTGCCCTAATTTTTTTTTTTTTAATTTAACAAAAAAACGTATTTTTATTTTTAAATGATGTCCATTGTCCATCAAATATAATGGACGGTGGGAATCATTTAAATTTTTTTAGAATATTATTAATATTTTGTTTTATTTTACAATTTTTAAATTATTTTAACTTGGTGGATTTTTTTAAAAATTTTTTTTTTAATAATTTTTCTCATTTTAAAATTTTAATTATTTTATTAGATTACCATTTTACCCTTAAATTTTTATATCGATTAAGTTTTTTAGACAGCAAGGAGCAGTTCACCTAATAAAAAAGATCAGGGGTTAATCTCGAATGATTTATTTTTCAGAGGATTGTTCATAATATTCCTATTATATAAAAGGGAAAATTACTCTTTATAGTTTGAGGTAATATAAAAATTCCTTGATATTTTTAAAAATTATTAACATCTTCCTTATTGATTTATGAAATGGGGCAAATATTCTTATAATGTACAAGAATGTTCAAAAAATTCTTTACCGTTAAAGTTGACTTAAAAAAAAAAAATTCAACATTAATGTGGAAGACAAAACTACGAGAATATTTTGATCATTTAGTTCATTTTAGTTATCACAGTAATGATAGATGATAAAATAGGATTCCTCAAAACTATAGAGAGATAATTAGTAATTATGTCAAACTATAAGAGCAAAGTAATATTATCCTTATATAAGATTGACTACAAAGCAAATAATATTTTTGTTCCTTTTTTTTTAAAAAAAAAGAAACAAAAAAAAAGCTTCTTAGAGAGCAATTAGCTACTTAGATTTTATATTACTAAAAGCATCTCCAATCATATACCCAAAAGTTTAGATAAATAACAAAAGAAGAAAAAAGAACTATAAGGGTAAGGTGGGAAATAAATGAAATTGCTTAGACAACCAATCCGCCATTACTTCTGATGATCTCTTACCATAGGCGCACTCTCATTTTTATTTCCTTCGAATACTTTATCTATATGTATATTTATTTGTTTTATACTAATATATACAAGATGTCATATCACATTAATTTATTCAAATAAATTATTGCTCGATCATTATAAAAGAAACATGGATCAAGCCTAAAGCCATATAATATGAATAATGCTATACTTTCCAAAAATTTATCTAAAAATTTTATTTAAATGATGTGACAAACTAATTTTTATTTATTATTAATTTTGAAATAATATATTGATGATGTGGTAATTATATATGAACTTATTATATCATTTGGACAATAAATTTGAGTAAATTTTTGAATAGTATAACATTACTTATATAATATATAGTTGAGGCTAAAGAAAACCAAGTTGTGAAAATTGTACATATATATATCAATATTATTACTTAAAAACCATAATTAACCAAGCAATTTTTCACTATAAAAGAATATAAATGCCAATAATATTACTCTTACTGATTTTCTTATTATCCATTCATGCTGTGAATAATTAACATTAATAAACAAAAGTTAGATAGCACGACAAATGAATGATAATCTCACACCTTTTACAATTTACAATTCTTGTCGTACATGTAAATTTGTAAACTGAGTTTAATTAATATCTGTGTTTAATATAAATTTAATTAGTATGTTAGTTTACTGAATAATTAATTGGTTCTTATATTGCACACTATTTTTAGTAGAGTGGTTAAACATTTCCCTTGATATGAGTTTAAGTCCCACACCTATGATAAAACAGAAGGTGTAAATAGTTTTCTATAAATTTAATCTCTCTCCCTCACTATAATAGAAAAAAATGATTCTTATATTAGTGAATTTAATCTCATCATTTGAGTATATTCATTACATTTGTCATATTAATTAAAAACCAGTTTATATTTTTCATACGAAGTAATAATTAAGTTTTTGTTGTTCATTTTCTTACATGAAAAGTTATAAACTTCCACTTTATAGATGAATACATTAAGTTTACGCTCATTTAAAACTCTGATATCTATGACGACTTTAACATCAATATATAGTGAGAGACAACTTCTTTTTTATTTAACAACTTATTTCACAGTTTCTTCTTTATGCTTGGTTAGCATCATGGATAAAGTTACATTTATTATTCAACTTTTAATCATTTAGTACATGAACAAACATATGATACACACTCTGAAATAATTTTTTAATGCAACTTTTAAGTATTGTGTATATATATTTCTGGGCATGCAATCATGAATTTTGTTTATTTGTTTGTTTGTTTGTTTTAAAAATTGTGTAATCATGAATTTATAATAAAAGAAAATGATAAATTTTATTGTGAATTTGAAATGTTGGAAGAAACCAAATAAATTTCACCATGCAACTCCCTGGTTTCCTCTTCTTCCAATGCAGATGGGCTTTCAGGGCAATCAATCATAAGTAGGGGTAGGCATGGGTTAGGTCTAGTTGGTTTTGGAGAAAACCAACCTGAAATTGACATGGATCGGTTTTCAATTTCAAAATTGAAAACCGAATTGACTTGAAATAAAAATAAAACTCGACATGGATCGATTTGTTTGGATTGGTTCGATTCATATTGGTTCATATCAGTTTGGGCTTGTAAATAAGCCTCCACCAGTAAACAATCAAACTCAAAAGAAATTGGGTCTTCAACACCCAAAAATGAACCAAACCTAATACCATCGGTCACTACCCATATCACTTCACTAGTCACCACCACCATCACCAACTCACCTCTTCCCTCTTCTCCTCTTCTCTTTTTATCCTCAACCTCTCTCTTTCTCTCTTTACATCTACATCATCACTAACATGCAACCATCAATAACATCATTACCATCACCAAACATTCACATCATCAATAGTACTTGGCATCGATCTTCTCCAACAGCGATTGTTGTAAAGATCGATGAACGGATGAAAAAAAGGAAAAACTTACCAGCAAGACTAATGGTGATAGTGACAACAATGACAATGATGACATCAGGCTGGTCAGTAACTACGAGTGAGAGGATCTAGGGTTGAATTGACTAAATGTGTTTAGGGCTTTTTAAGGCTTCTATATTATCACTTTTTTTTTTTTTTCAAATGAACAATTTTCTAGTTAGGTTAGTTTTTTCGACCCAAAACCAAAATTAGTGGGTTCTTCTACACTCAAAACGTCCCAGCCCGAAGTATTATTGAAATTAATCTCAAGATCTAAGTATATTCAGTACATTTGTCATATTAATTAAAATTCAATATATATTTTTCATAAGAAGTAATAATTTAGTTTTTGTTGTTCTTTTTCTTATGTGAAAAGTTATATACTTCCACTTTTATATGAATATATTAATTTTATGCTCATTTAAAACTCTCAAATCTATAATGACTTTAGTGAAATTTTTGAAGCTTATAAAAAAAAAAAAAAAAATCCAACTCATTAACTTTATTAAATATGATCCAAATCAGTATAATTTTATGTCATTATCTTTTACTAATTTAAAAATTTATTTACATGCTATTTTCGAAAAGTACCAGAAATTTAAAAAAAAAATGAAAATATTTCGCTAGTTGAAGCTCCTCAATGGATGATGTTCTATCTGTGGCAAGACTTCTTCTATCACTCCTTTTATTCTTTCTTCTTCTTCCTCTTCCTCTTCCTCTTCCTCTTTTTTTTTTTTTTTTTTTATTATAAATAAAGATAGAGGATTTTATAAAAGAAAGAAACAGCTTACAAAGCAGAGGTGTAATCACCCTTAATTAAACTTCATAAACTTGATGGAACATCCTCTAACCAAATAAAATCACAATCTAAAGATAAAACTCATTTGGCTAAATGATCAGCTATAAAATTGGCTGATCTTGGCATAGAAGAAATGCCATGAAAACTAGAAGACTCAAGCTCAAATAAAATGTCTTCAATTAACAAACCCCAACTTCTCAAAAGGGTCTAGTGTTAGACTTGATGAGACCAATACCTGAAGCTGCATCTAACTCAATTGAAGTAGGAACTAGAACAACCTCATAGCATAATTTCAAACCCCAGTAAATTGTCATTTTCCTCTTTTTCTTTCTTCTCTTTTCTTCTCTCTTTTTCTCCTTCTTCTTCTTCTTCTTCTCGTCTTCTTCTTTCTCTTTTTTCGATCTTCTTCGTCTATGTCAACAACACTTTCTTCTTCCTCTTCCTCTCCCTCTTTTTCTTTTGTTTCTCTCATTCTTCTTTCTTCTTCATTTTTTTTCTTCTATCTTCACCATCTCCTAGCCCAACGATAGAGAAGAAATTTATGAAAATTTGTAGATTCCAATGTTAGTCATATTGGGAATTCCTAGCATAACTAGTACCCACATAACCAGCATCAATCAAGCTTTGGAATAAACAAAAATTTGCAGATGGCTATAGACTTTTGCAGCCATGTTTTCTAGAGAGGAGTAATTCTCGATGGCAAAGGTAAAAGAAAGAAGAGGGAAAAAGAAGAAGAAGAAAGAAATAAGAAAAAGTAGGAAGAAGGAAGAAGCTAGATGAGGAGAAGGAAAGGAGAAGAAACAAGGTAATCGTGGAGAAGCGTCCTAAATTATTAGAGATGGAAACCGGTTAAGAAGGAGGTGGTCAAGAATAGAGACCAGAGAATGTACAAAACTACTTTTTAAGTTTTACTAATTTATTATTTTAAATAAAAGAATTAGAATGATAAAAGGGTATTTTAATTCTTCCATGACATTTGTTGACAACAAAGGTAAAATTATAGAGTTGAGTCACTTTTAGTGAGAGCGCCATAATTTTTTATCATTCTCCGCTATTTCCTCTAGAAGGGAAAGTAGTGAAACTTACCTAAGAATCCATTTATGTCATTGTTCTTGGATTTTCATCTGCTATTATAATAGATGAAGACATCTGCGAAGAGTTCAAATATAAAGCTAAACCTGGTGAGGAATTATTTGCTAGTAGATCCAACAAGCGGCATAAGAAGATTAGCTGAAGATCATCAAAGACTTCTACCCGGTCTTATTGTTTAGGTATCTGCTTGCCTTGGGTGTTGACATTGGTTGCAGAGGTGCATGCAAGGCTAGGTAAAGCAGGCTGGAGTGAATCCAATTTCACTACATATTGAGGGAAAAGTGTCCTCGCAAGAGAAAAAGTCTTAGTTTCCCGCAAATCCTCTTACAGCTCTTTCAGCTTATGTTGTACACAAAAGATACCAATATATTACCCAACAGTTAGTGCTTCATTTGCATTGTACAATACATTTGATAATTGACTGTAATATTTTCTGCATTGATGAAATTGATTGTAAAATCTATACTCTGCAAACATTGGTATATGGTCTTAAAAAATCTACTTACGCAGACCAAATGCATGCAAACATGCCCTTACTAGCACAGTAGCGAAATAGAAGATACGTTAAATAATATCCGCATTATGGTAGAAAAGAATATATAGCAATGTCATTGAGCACAAGTACAGTATGATACTAAATTAACATGTAAACTGCCATTTCACTTGTACAAGTACTAGAAGTTTACAGGCACTGAGTCCTTTAACATTTTCAGATTTATGTTACCTACTCTATGAGCATAAGTTAACTGTTGTTATATTACAGTTATAGAGTACAAACTTTTTAATTTTTGTTATATTACACTTATACGGTATAATATGTGATGGATTGCATGTACACTGCTCTATAAGTTCTTTTATCAAAATCTTTAGATGCGAGAAAAATGGTTACCGACTGGCTCGCTGGAGGACATTTCATATTATCGACATTTATTTGCTATGTGTTTTCTTGTTTGCTAATTAATGCTGTTCTTGTTACAGGTTGCCTTACCCTAGCTATTGTAAGTTTGTAACCAAAAGAAAGGTCCAAAAAAAAAAAAATTTAGAGGAGGCAAGTATAAAGCTCAGGTATTAATTACATTCCTTTTCCATGTTGCTCTTGTGGAAGAGTAACCTTTGAGGAATGGTGGTGATGCAATTGTAGAAGTAATATCATATTTGGTGTTGTGCTAATTACAAGCATGGATGAATAGTACTAGAACAACTTCTGCAGTTGATTGCCAATACTAAAAAATTTTAGCTGCCATTTTTGTTCAACTTAAGGGACATACTTGTTCTAAGAAATACCATTTACGCCTCTGGACCAGGCACCAAAAGACTATATATGCTCATGACATAGTTGTCATACCCCTAAGTACGAGACCAATACATATATTTAACTATAAGAGGGCCGGGACTTTTGAAGAATGGTACCAGTATCTAGCAAAGCCTTCTTTAAACTTCTGCCAGCATCCATCTATCAGGGCTTTTGTACATTCCTGGATTTTGTACATATTGTATCTGTGCTCAGTCCTTGTGCTTAAGGCTTCTTAAAGCAACTCAAAAGCATGTATGTGTCAATGTTCATGTCAATTCTCTCTGGTGTTGGTGATGACCTCAAAACCAAGTTTTAATTGGTGATATTCTTCACACAGCTGTGTACATGATTCACTCAATCCATCCATTCCTTCAAATTAACGTGCACCATTAAATGCAACTGCAACCTTTTGACTCCTGTGTTGCTTTTCTTTGCCTTATTAGGTCCACCAGGCATGAATTATTTAGATATTTTGTTGTTCATGGCAACCTGTTTTTTATTGTTTAATGTAGGTTTAAGATAAAATAAAATAAAATAAAAACGAATTTTGTGTACTTTTAAGATTCAAGAATATGTTTAAAAGCTAATTTTCAAACAATTTTTGAAACAACAATAATGAAAATGTATTAGACATCATTATTTTGAAAAATAAGTACTATGTAATAATAGAGTACTTCTACATCATGGTGTACAATTATACAGAGAATGCCTTTGAATTATATCTTACTTTTAATATATTTTTTAAACTTTGAAAATAAAAATGATGACTTTTTAAATCTTATTTTCTCCTAGCGAGTGTTGTCTCTGATTTGTTTTTAAATTTGTAAGAAGTTCAAAAAAGAATATTGAATCGTGACCATGGATATAGTTTAGTGATAACTTCATCTCTTCTCAAATATAGATCATCTGTTAAACTGATATTTTTTTGACTTATGACACATTCACATTACAAAATGTCACATTAGAATTTTTGGAGTCATAGAACAAGTTTGAAAAAAGGGAAAAGAAAAGTGACTTTTGAAACCCTAAAGTATATCTACCAAAAAAAATGTCAATATACGTTGGTTAAGCATATTATGATATTGTCTTTGAGGGTGCATTCATGCTTGTGGACTTCTTTGAACACATAGCTGGACAGAATCATATCCCTGAGCACATTTTTTCTACTCTCTACATGATTATTCATATTCTCTTTCTCTCTGCCTCTCGCCATAATTACAACGTGTCCTGTGCTCCACAATGCCCATTGCAGCTGGATTGGCATGAACCTGTCCAGCTGCCTCTCCTTTCCATTTAAAGAAATACATGCATTCCTTAGTACCACCTCTCCTGTCATGGTCTCAGGAGTCATGAGTAATTAGCTTAATTATTTTCTGAGATTATTTAAAACTTGACCAAAATCTATAGTGACTGTCCTATCAATTAACAAACTACACTAGATTAATTGGATGTGTAAACATTTATAATTATTTAGGAAGATTTCACTTATATATATTTATATGATTATTATCTGCTTGGAAAAGAATGTCCACACAAAAGGATCGAAGTAACATTTCCTGTATAGGAATTATGATAATAACATGCATATGCCTTGGTTAAATTTTAAGCAAAGACAAGTGATGGAGTGAATTAATTTGAAGTGTTTGAACTTATCTTAGAATTATAAATGCAATTGGCTTGTGGATTGACTCGTTGAGATAAAATCTTCAATAAGATAAATTACCACATTCTCCTTATTTCTTCATGCATCTTTTCTGAAAAAAAGAAAATTACAAAATTAACACTTGATTTGCCCGGCTGTCTCTATCTAAGCATTTCTGGACGCCTTGGCCAAATTCAAGCCAAGACAAGTGATGGGATGGATTAGATATGTTTGAACATTTCTTGTGATCAAGATTACAAAATAAGTGGTTCGTGGGTCGAAGTCATCATGTAGAAAAGCTTCAACTAGATAAATTATCATAATATTATTTTTATCTTCTACACATCGTTTTCAAAAACTACCTAATTTATGGAGAAAATTTTTTTGTTTATCCATCTTTTTTATCTACAATTATAATAGTAACTTTATTTATGTTTTAAAATATAAAACTTAAATGATCAAAGAAACCAATTTTAAGAAACATTATGATAGGAAGAAGAGAAGAATAAAATTACAAGAGACATAATAGAGCCTCTAAATACATGAAGGACTCATTCATTTCCCATATAAATTCCAAAATAATTAGAATTTGGAAAAAATAACGAAATTTAAATTTAAATTTTTATATGCAATCATGTACGTTATAGAATTGTAGAAAGAATGTATAAATGAATTACCGAGTAGGTTCATTCATTGAAGTACATGGTCCTGATTTGACGATTAAAAAATAAAATATGTACATTTGAAATATTTGAATCACATTCAATTCACGGGGTACTGATTGGCTCACTGGGAACTTGTGGACTTGGAAACAGTCAAAGGCAAGTGAGGGAGCTCAGAACTCACACTTTTTTTTTTTTTTTAAATGATGCTATTTGTTTTTGCAACCCAAATAGTCGTTCAAACAATAGAGTGAAGTGACCCATCAACATCAATGCTTATAAAATATTGGTTGGATGCATGTTCTTTTCTCATTTATTTTTTGGGTTATATAGTACGGTTCATGAATTATTTTGCTCCATATTTTTAGTCCACACAAATATCTAAGGAGAGATTTATATATGATAGTATCTGACAATTTAAAAGGTTTTTTTTTTTTTGTACTAATTATTAACATTTATGGAGTTTGATATTAACTAATTAAATATGTCTATACTTAAGCCAACAATCATGAATACCAAATTTCTTACTGTCTTTAGTTTTTTTTTTTCTATTTTGTTGAAATACATTGTCTTCTGCTTCTAATGTAAATCTTAAACATGAATTTCATGGTAAAATCTATTATAAAGGAAAAGGATAGAGCACAAGATTCAACTTGTACAAGATGCAAAAACATAATATTTCGATTTGATATATATTGATATAGATAGATGTGATATAACTTAAACGGATTTATCCCAATTCTATTGGATTTGGCAAGTGCTTCTCTCATGAAAAGTGAAAAGAAAGGAATATTATTTTATTGAAAGATTTTTTAAGACGTAAAGCGCATCTCGATTGTGTTAAATTATATATTCATTTATTATAAAGAAATGAATTTTATATTAAGATTCATTGAAAGATAAAATTCGTATTTTTTTTAAAAAAAATCATTAAGTTTAAAATTACTGAAAAAAACAAAAGTTTGTGATTTTAAAATTAGAACTTGGCACATTACTATCCATTGAACCAAGTACCCAATACTCTTGAAAAAATCGCAGACAATAGATAATAAATAATAAGTGAAAATTATTAGAAATGATAAAAAAAATGTTAAAATTCAATTTTTGACCCAAAAAAAACCAATATTTAGTTTTAGTCTCAAACATAACTTGTAATCTTTATTAAACATTTACCAACCTTGAAAAACATTGCATGTGAAATGAGGTTCAAAAGGGCTTTTTTTTTTTTTTTTCGGCTAAAAGCGAATTTTTATTTTTTATTTTTTATTTTTTAACCGTTTTTGAATTTAGCCTATGGATAAAACAATATTCTCTAGTAATAGTGATATATATTCTGACAAAGAACAAAAATATGGTTAAAACAAATAGAGGGATAAACAATAATCACAAGCAACCTTTCTTGATCATACATAGAAAACGATTCCTATTTTCTATTTTTCACAAGAAGCTATGAAAAGTAAATTATCAAGAACTGATGAAGTTAGTTTAATGAAAAAGAAAAGAGAAGACAATTTGCTGTTGAATTCATCTAAAGAATCTAGCAGCTAAGAGCGCAGTGTTTTTATGTGTAGACTGCTAATATTAGTCCCTGTTATTCGCTTGTCTAACTTATCAAACTTGGTCCCCAAAAAAAGTCATTAATTATTCTCCTTCATCTTTTTACAGTGAGAAAAAGAGCAAAAAAGAGAGTTATATATAGCAGAAGAATCAGGGGCTTCAGTGAATAGGGCAGGCCTGGGATTTTTGGCCCCACTCTTTTTACTTCACCGAATGTTCACTCATAAACACTCCCTCTTCTTTTACTCTAATTTGTATTAACTTATCTTTTTATTTCTTCCTTTCTTCAATATATGTAATTATGTATAAAGGTAGGGCTTAGGGTAATTTTCTCAGGTTTGGGATTTCCTATGTTTTTATATCTCATATTTTGATTCTGTAACATTAAAAAATCATTTCTCTGAAGTTATGTGTGGGATCCCGATTTTTTATTACCGAATTGAAGCTTTTACGCAACTCTCCATTTGACTACAATTAATCAAGAAAATCTAAAATAAACGGTGCCGTTTAATTGTTTAAATCGATTGGTCTTTCAGTTTTCATAGAATTAATACTAAACTTTTTATTTCATTCAATTCAAACGGTAATTGCACGTAATTGTAGGTCCATCATTAGGCCAAAATTTACTATAGAGAAATCGAAACACTGACTGTAAAACTATGCAAGATTTTGATCTTGAGAAAGACTGAATTTAAGGGTATACTTCAAAAATTGTTGTAGGATGTCGGAATTCACTTAAAATACAAATAGGATCAGCTTATTATTATTATTTTTTTCCTAATGAGTATGAATTGTTATTTAAAGGACACTTTTCATAAATTTCATAGATTTAATGAATTATCTTCAATGAATTTAACATTCAATTTAATTTAATAAAATTCAAAATGTTAGTAGGAGATATTTAACAGTAAGACACTCATCAAATAAATAAATAGAAAACTGATATACCTTTTTTTTTTTCTTTTTTTGGACATTAGATTAGACACCCATTTAATATAAGTGAACATCTTTTGAAATACAAAAGCTTTGTTTAAATCGTTAGGAAATCTCTTTGGACAGTGCATCGTACATTTCTGATAATTAGCTTAAAAGGAAGTCAAACCAAAATTTTTAGTCTATTCAAATAAGACACAAAGTTAATATATCAAACCAAAGACTGGTTCAATGAGACCGTTGGTTAAATAGTCATGTACCCGACTATTTAAATTTCAAATTAATTATTATAATTAAAAAATTTAAACACCATATTAATTATAATAATTATAAATACACAAAGTTAACTTGACTATAAAGACATTACGCACCATTCCCATATAATATATTTTTTTTAAAAAAAAATGAAGCCTTAAGGTTTGTGTGTCATAATGACTAAGTGCTAATAATAACATAATATTGTTTATGATATACGCAACATTATTGCTGTTTTGTGCTCAACCTGAGAAAGATACAAACGAGAACAGTAAACCATTGCTTTAATCACCAAAACCAAGAAAAAGGAATTCAAAATGCAAAATTCAAAAACCAAAACATTAAAGAACCCAGTGGTAAACAGTTATATATATACTAAAGATAGAGAAAGAGAAAAGAGGGTGAGAATGAGTGAGTGAGGCCTGAAGGCTGTTTTTGTTTTTGTATTTTAATTTTCAAAGCTTGATTGTTTTTTCTTTAGCTTTATCTGCCGACAGAAAACGAGGCCATAAAGGGCCACAACAACTCTCTCACACAAATATAAGCAACCTCCTCTCATTTCTCCTTCACTGCTAGCTAGCTTACACCAAAAACAACGCCTCTTTGGATTTCTTCTCCTTTTTTTTTTTTTATCTTATCTTCTCTTCTCTGGTGTTGTTTTCCTTTCTGGGTTTTTGTTTTTGCTTGCAAAGCTATGGATTTTTGCCGGAATGTGTCGGTTCCTAGTGACTACCAACAAGAACCTGTGCTTTCTCCTCCATGTTCCAAGCTTGCTTCTCTTGATGACTTCTTTCCTGCTCAGAACACGGTTAGTTCCAACTCTTCTATCTTTTTTTAACTCTCGTTTCTGGGTTGAGTTTAGACTTTCAGTTCCAGTTTACCTTTCTTTCTCTGTCTCTCCATGTGCAAGTTTTTGTTTGTTTGTTTGTTTGTACTTGAGGTGGTTTTGTTTTTGCTTTTTTTTTTTTCCTTGTTTTTATTTGTTTTTTGCATATGGGTTCTGTTTTTTGTGCTATAATTTTGCCTAACTGGAAAAAATTTTAGTAAAAGGTGCAATCTTGGTGTGTATTTTGTGTGGTTGTAAGTTGCAGACAAGTGTCTTGCTACTCTACACAGTTTTTTGAATGTTAGTTTGGTAAAAAGTAGACATTTTTACCCATTTTGTGTGGTGGAAAAAATGCAGGAGGTGGATGTTAGCTTGGAATGGCTTTCAATATTGGTAGAAGATTGCCTGTCCAGCACAGGAAACTGCCTTCCAGTTGCAGCAGCAGAAGCAGCAACCAACACAACAGCAAGTGTTCAAACTCCAACCACAGTCAAACCAAACCCATCTAAACCCCAACAAACCCCACCTTCTCTTCAGAAATTTGTAGTCCCAAGTAAGGCCAGAAGCAAAAGAAAAAGGGTTTCTACTGCCACCACAAGTGAAAAGAGCCAACTGACCAGCTGGACTCACAGCCTAAACCCACAAGACCAGTTTTTTGACCAGTTGACCAGCTCAGACCCTCCTTTGCTACAACAGACTTATTGGTTGGCTGACAGTGAACTCATTTTGCCCAAAAAGGAAGAGAACAAAAACATGGACAACAACAACCACAACAAAGTGAAAGAAGTTGAAGTAGAAGAAACAAGAGTTGGACAAGTAGTAGAGGGAGTAGAGAAGAATTTAGTGAATGTAGTGATGGTGGAGGAGGAGGGTAGCAATGGGAATATGGAGGGTAGCAGTGGGGGCCAGCAGCCAAGGAGGTGCACCCACTGCCTAGCGCAGAGGACCCCCCAGTGGAGGGCTGGACCATTGGGCCCAAAAACCCTCTGCAATGCATGTGGGGTGAGGTACAAATCAGGGAGGTTACTGCCAGAGTATAGGCCAGCAAAGAGTCCTACTTTTGTTAGCTATTTGCACTCCAATTCTCACAAGAAAGTCATGGAGATGAGAACGGCTTTGCTCCCTTCTGTTCCCAAGTGAACTCATTCTCCCCTTCCAAAAAGAAAAAACAAAAAAAAAACACCCCATGTAAAAATCAAAGCTTAGTATAGACCCCCCCCAAAAAAAAAATGGAGCAAGTTTTGGCTTTTAGCTATTAGTATTGTATTAGGGTATTAGTAGTTAATATCGATTAATTTATATTCTGATTGTGGGATTCCCCTGCAATTGAATTTTGTGGTTCTTGATTAAAGTCCACAACTTTAGTCCATTACTTCAGTTTCTTTAGACATCTGAGAATGATGTTGCTCCTCTGCAGAATATTTTGACACAAACCCACAAAGTTAAAAATAGGCCCAGATGTCAATAAAGATTAAAGAATCCAATAATGGTTTACACTTATGTAATGATGGATTATGAATTTAATTATATTGAATATGGTAATAATGTACATTTTTAAATCATTTTATATTGTAGGGTATTTATTTGGCAGTAATATATTAGAAAAGAAGCTAAGTTGATGGATTCCAGGCTTGGATGCACGTGACCCTTTATTTTTGATATCCCTTGAACCAAAAGATTCTTCTCAAAATGGGATACAGATTTTTCATTTTTCATTTTTTTTTGGGGGTTGTTGTTTGGAAGAGATTCTTGGTCATTTACTTTTTCAATAGTGTTTTGCTTTTTCGTATACATCTTTTACTTGCCCCAATTTTTTTTCTCTCGTCCTATTTTAGTAGATACAACCAAAGTGCTTTCTCACAACAAAAGTACTATTTCAACCAACATGACAACAATTGACATGCAATTCAAGTAATTGCAATTTACATTATTATTTTCTTTTACTTCGATTTTTACTAACATGGTGTATTTGACCTTCTCCTTTGTGAATTGAAATCTTGAATATTAGGGTTTTGTTATAGAAATAATTGCACAACACCCGCTCAGGTTTGTCTAAAAATAGACGAAAACATATTTACACTTTTATTACACCAAACATAAAATTTGGATTTCATTATGATCCAGTTAATGTGTGTAAATGTATGTATATTAAAGTCGAGTTCAAGATACGAAATCTGGAGATTGGTTTGCGTTGGCCTTCGGTTATAATGTCACTAATTTTTATTGAACATTTATGTTTAAACAATTACATCAAAGACTAAGCTAGGTGGGACTTTGAAAATTGATATATGCCAAGGCAGATAATTAGCAATAATACGTGACAATTAGAGTCGTGCAAGCACAAGTTGTCGACCAAGTCACTTGGACCTTTGTAAGATCATATTAAAGTAGAATGTGATGAGATTGACATTATCCAACTATTATTGATATAATGATCAACACAAAAATGAGGTCAAAGGAATTGCAAAACATCACTACCACTGTTTCAAATTAAATATTCTGGTAATATAAAGGAGAGTCATTTTATATACATTTTTAATCATTTAGATGGATTGTTTTTATAACATAAGGAAAATATCTTTTCACATTTATTTTTTATGAATAAGATGAGATTCGAACCTCAACTAGTAATATAAAGGGAAATATATACGACTGTTAGAAAGTAATTAGATATAAGAACTATTTATAGGGTATTAAAATCATGCAAGAAGTGGGGATAAAGTAGGTTTTGATTAACAATTCCTGTTAGATTTGGTTGGTTAGGTCTAGGATAAGACTATAATTTATAATAGCATAAATAAAATATACATTTTAATTTGGGACAAGACAAAGATTTCTATCAGTGGCTTCCTATGTGCTTGACAAATCTTACTTATATTCAATTCTTTATTATTCTTGCTAAAGAATATAAATATCCATTTACGTGTCATTACAAGTAAAGTCCACATGTTAGTTGAATTTGAAAGATAATTTAGATATTCAAGCAGTTTGAATTTTTGCGATTTGTACTTCCAAAACTATGTATGCTTATTGAATTTTGTTTATGTATTATGAAGTAACGTGTTTCTAATTAGTATATTAGTGCCATGAGGCCGATGACACTCACAAGATTATATGGTTAAACTCTATATAAGTTGTTGTCAAAATAGGAAAAAAAAACACTAAAATTATCTTTCCTTATGAAAATGTTACTCGACTAATAGTTTGAGTTTTAATATTATCTATAGATGGAACTGACTATTTTGCCTTTGATGAATAAAACAAAACTCAAGCTCTTTTATACATCTTTTCTTCTTTCATTTTCATTGGAAAATAAGAGACATAAAATTTCATTTTCATAACAATTGTGATTGAGTGTTTTTTTTTTTTTTTTTTTTTTTATTTTTAATTTTTATCATCTTAGTTTGGGAAGAGAAAGTTAGATTTTGTTATCCTCCATTAGGTCATCGCATTAGTATATTGTTTTGGTCAAAATAGTGCTTAAATTAATGAAAATTTGAAGCTCAAAATACATCCATTGGGAAGAAAGTTCCATATAATAAAAATAAAGAAAGGAAGCTTGGTATATAAATGTATGTACTATAGTTATAAGGTAACTTGTGAAGCATAGATGCTCTTTGTCGCGTGTGCATGGAGTTGCAAATCATGGTTTGTCATTGCATTCGAAAGACGTAGATGTGCGACATGCGTATAATAAGAAGTTCGTAATATCAATAAATTTTTTTTGTTTAGATTGGCTTTCCAATAGCTAAGATTAGTTTTATAGTTTTAGGAAATAGGTACTGAATTGTTGGACATTGGTACCATTTTTAAATTAGTTTTTCTGTAATTTAAATTTATTTTTGCACTTCTAAAAATAAGTACCAAATTGTTGGATATAGTACCGCTTTCATTTTTTTCCCCTTTTTTACACTTTAGAAAATAGATACCAAATTGTTAGGAATAAGTACCGAAATTATTGAAATAGGTACTGATTTCGTTTCTTTCAACAAACTTATGAACTCAAACCCCAAAATTCACCACTTTCAACAAACCCAAACCCCCTATTTCCTTTCTTTCCTTTTCAAACAAAAATAATCCTCATTAACCATTCAAGAGCCTTATTTAAATCCAAAATTTCAAACATAAATTGCCCTTAGAATAAGAAATTAATAAATCCACAACACACAACCATTAGGACAAGAAATTTCAAGCAAACTTAACAAGAGAAAGGCATTATGATTGATGATTCGTAGTCCTCTTTCACTGTCATAATCGTACACCATCATCATTATCGCCATCACTCATTGATGGTTGTCGTCTCCTTCTCATTCTCCCTTTTTCTCTCCGTACCATTGTTACTCTGCTATAAAAAAAGTCATGCTAAAAACCGAGTACACAGTTGTCGTCACCATCATTGTCATGGTGGTGGTCGTCGTTGTCATTATCATCTCATTGATGGCTATATTCACCTTCCCTCTCTCTCTCTCTCTCTCTCTCTCTCTCAATTGTTTTTGCTAAGCCTACAAAGATCACCTTAAAAGGTGACTTTTATATCAATGACATTTTTGTCCTAATCCAATAATAAGTGACATTAAAACTTAAACTATTAATCTAGTAACTCTTCCACAATAAGCATTGGTATATGTGCTACTTATGTTTTTCTCCCTATAATAAGTGATATTAAAACTCAAACTATTAGTTTAGTAACTCTTCCACAATAAGCATTGATATATATGCTACTTATGTTTTTCACCTTATACTTTTTATACACAAAACATGATAATTTAACATCCACAAATATTTCAAATTTTTAAGTTGATATATTAGTACCAATAAGATAATGCTCAATTTCATAAATCATAGATAAATATCATAAATTTAACGTAAAATAGTATTACTAATTTAACATTTAAACTTAGAAAAAATTTCACTTTAGTTCCTATATTTTGACGAAATATTAGTTTCTTACTCATGAATGCATTTTTAGTTTCATTTTTTCCTAATGTTTGAGAAATTCATCAAATTAATCTTTACGTCAGTTGACCGTTAGTCAAACTTAACAATTGAAAGATTATTTTGGTCTTTTTGTTCTATTAGTTATTTGGAATTAATATATATATATGTATATAAACTTTAGATCTCCATCATCCATTCATGATAGTGAATATTTAATCCGAAAATATTAATTAAATTTAAAAAATTAAAAAGTAGAATTAAATTGAAACGACAGGGAAGAAAATTTTATGATCCAATTAATGTGATATATTTTAATATTAAATTCTTTAAAAAAAATAAATTAAATTAATTGATTTTATAATAAAATTTATCCACTACCTGACATAGATAATGTCTCAAAACTATACATAGACTTTGGCAACATTATTACAAGATGTATTTTCTAGTTTATGAGGAACGACGAGGAAGACGGGAAAGAAGGGAATGGGTTCGGTGGGGAAGAAAATTTTGTAATTGAATGCTCATTTCTCATACATTTAAAAGTTTAATTTTCATATGAGTTTTATCATATAACAACAATAAAGAAAGAATTGATGATGGTAATTTTATTTAATAATTAACTTGCAAGAATAAAACATCAAGCTCAGGTTGCATGATGAATCGAAAAGCACCGATGCTATTGCTAGGAGACACCGCATGACAGGTAGACAGAAGCAAATCTTATCTTTCTTTTTAGAAAAATTTTCAATTCTCCAACTTTTTCCAAATTTGAATCACATATACCATATATTAATAATAATAATAATAATAAAAAGTTGAAATCCTATTAAGTCATCCAATTTTAGGTGGCGGTAGCTGGTGGGTAGTTATGTGCTACACCATCCTTTTTGGGTCCCTTCTTCCATCTCCTTCTCTTTTCTCTATTTTCACCACCAGTCTCCATGCTTTTTAAATTCTCATTCATACCTTAAATACAAATATTATATTTATATTATTTCAATAAAATATATTATATTTACATATACACACATTTAAATGTATACACACTTTATTTAAACTTCAACAATATGTCAAAAATATATTTTAAAAACATATCATCGTCCGTCTGATAATATTTTAGTTTCCAGTCATATACTATTTAAAAAAAAAAAAAACAGAAAGAAAAGAAAAGAACATATCACAAACCCTATAAATATAATGGATGAAAAAATGAAATATTTTAGAGATATTTTAGAGGTTGTTTTAAGTTGAATATAAATATAAATGAAAAGTCGGTGATGTTAATCTTCAATAAATGTTTAAAAATTTAGAATCACATTATTATATCTCAATCCTATTATTCATTCCTCGAGAAATAAATGGATATCAGAGTTGCCGACACATTAGTTGTAATGCAAAGATATGAAATGTGTGTTTGTTTGGGTTTTTTTTTGGGGAAATTGATTGTTGAATAAATAAATTCGTTCGATATGGTTTGTGTGGGACAGAAAACTAAACAAACTTGACCTAATCTCTGCAAGGTGGAAGGAGGGAAATGGGTCTGAATTACGGATGTCTCTATCATTCCATTATTGGCTACATTATGTCGGCTCCATCGCCCATAGTACGCACTTTTCTCTGCTGTAATTTCACATTCACATACCACCATAAGTCTGCAATGATAAAGTTACTTTGAACAATTTATATGACTTTTGATAAGTGATGATTGATGAGGAAAAAAAAAAAAGATGAGGAAAAAAAAAAGAGTTGAACAATTTGATTGATTACATTATTCCCGCCATTAGCTTTTGAAATGATTCTTCTTTTGACCCGTAAGTGATTAGTACGAATGATTGAACCTTATAGTTTGTTATCTTAAAATCTAAGGTTCAAATCTTTATAAACACCTATATGACTGAAGGTTGCTTTCCAAAGATTATAGGTATTAGTGAGAGTTTCGGTTTTGAATTTAAATTTGTTAAGCGATTTCGAGAGAGTTTTGGATTATTAAAAAAAAATGATTGTTCTTTTTGATATTTAGATTATAATTATTATGTATATGATAGGATTTCGCAATTATTAAAAAAAATTATTATTCTTTTTGACATTTAGATTATAATTATTAAGTAAATGATAAAATAGACCATGTGATATAACATTTAAGATGTTGTTGACAGCAAAAGCGTTTCAATTCCCACTAATTAGAATTCAAATTTTCAAATGGAGGATATCAACATATTTTGTTAATGCAAAGTGGTGTTTTGAAGGATGGTGAAAGAGTTAAAAGGGTGCAAATTACTCAAAAGTCTATTGACGTTTGACTTTTTATCAACAAAAATAACATTTGCATTTTGTTGCAACATCCTCCCTGGTATTAATAGGATGATCTCATTTGACCGTTAACATTAAGTTCATTAAGGATATTTGTGTCATTTTCTATTATTTGTTTATTTTTGTTTAAAAATTATATTATTTAATGGGTTGTTTAGATATTCGTACAGTGGAGATCCATTTAAAATAATTCAAAGATAATTTTAAATATAAAAAACAAATTTTTCAAACGCATCTGAGTCATCCATCTAAAAAATGGATGGTCAAAATCTATTTTGAAAAAAATATATATATATTTTAAAAATATGTTGAAGATTGAATCTCTACTGTCATGGTAAATATCCAATCTGGATCTCACTATCATCTTTAACCTCCCATATTTTTTCCATTCCCATCTTCAACCTCTCCTCTCTCCAACTTCATCTTCAACCAACCATCCTTTCATCTTCAACTTCAATCAAATCCAGATCACATAAATAAAAGAAAACCAATATCATATTAAGAATGAAAAAATCTTTAACTTCATCGATATCATATTTGAATCCAAAACCAACAAAAATCTTTAACTTCATCAACATCATATTTGAATAAAAAACCAACAAAAATTCTTATCTTTAACATCAGATTCGTTTAGAAAAACCAACAAAAAGAAAGGAATGAAAAAAAAAAAAAGACTTAAAAATTAGATTTAAACCCAAATGAAGATCTTCATTTGAAACCCATATGAAGGTGACCATCTGGGATTTGACAAACCTAGATATCGAAAATCTAGGTTCATTCGAACCAAACCGCCCTTGATTATCAACCACCAAACTCAATCTTGGTCATCCATTCTCTACAACCCCTCATTTGGTGTCCTCTTTTGTTCCTCTAGTGACAACTCCTAGAGCCACTCCTTTGTTGACAATAATGATCTCCTCCGAGCAGCCGATAGGTATCTATTTTTTGTAGTTTTCTCAGAGGGAGAGTTTTGTACTCTAGATTCAATTGTAAAGTTTGACCAGTTAATAGGTTCGTTTGATGATGATAAAGTTTTGTTGATGTTGGTTCATGGACCATGAATTTTTGTTGTGATGATGAAGTTTTGTTGAACATGGCAATGGAGATCCATATTGGATCTCCACTCCATCTTTTAAAATGGACAATTGGATCTCCACTACCATTTTGTTTGTTTGTTTTTTTTTTTTTTCTATTTTTTTTTTAAACATGATCTCTACAATCCATTTTTTTTAGATGGGTGATATGGATCAATTTTTAAAAAATTAATATTTTTTAATTTTTAGTTTTTTAAAAATAGATTTTACTCGTCCATTTTCAAGATAGATGGTGGAGATTTTTAAAGTTTTTTAAGATTTTTTTTTTTTAATATATAGTGGAAATGGATTGAGGATATTTTTATTTTTTTACCAATTTTTGATAGTCAAACCTTCTTTTTGACGTTCAAAGTTGATATTACCGTTAGTACATAAGAGGATGCTGCAATCAAATGCAAACATCGTTGCGGTTTGTAAAAAGCCAAATGTCAAGAGACTTTTGAGTAATTTGCTCAAATAAAGGAATTAAATGGATTGAAAAAGAATTATATCACATCCAAAGGGAGAAGAACAAGTGGGTTTGTTATGTTGGTAGGAGTTTGAGTGTAGCATAATTGAGAGGCTCCTTTGCTATATCATTAATGTTTTGTCTGCGTATCCAATGTTGGTCACACCACAGTGCTTGAATCCGATATACATTTCCTGTTCCAACATTAACGAAAATAATAAATAATTGAATATAATCTCAAACCTTGTAATATTCTAGTTTGGGGCATCCAAACTTTATATTGTTATAGGCCTCCAAGGTTGAATCCTATATATATATATTTCCTTCTTCAAACATTAAAAAGAAAATAATGAATAATTGAATATAATCTCAAACCTTGTAATATTCTGGTTTGGGCCATCCAAACTTTATATTGTTATAGGGGTTGGCACAAGTAGGTTGTTGTAACCTCTACAATTAATTACTATTAACGTGGCTTGAATGATAAAGATGAAGATCTCTTCACATGGTTTTTTATTGATAAGATGATAGTCGAACTTTGTTGACCTATGTAAAATAGAGATATACAATCAACTCAATAAAAAATTATTGTTGCTATCAATGTGATTATTTGAATTATAACTTCTTCTTTTTTGTTTTAGTGTGCTACTAGTTTACTACACATATGGTTTCACTTTACACAAAGTAAAAGTTTTCCCAGTTAAATTTATTTAATACACATTATATTCAAATTTACCAAATTTCGAACCAATGATCGGATTTCATATTATTTGCTAGAATACCGTGCCTTGCAGTTTGATTGTAAGTGTGGAACTTTTAACTATAAATTATATTTTAAATTACTAGATACAGTGCATTGTCACATTTCTAGCCTGAATGAATTCTTCTATTATCCAGTCACATTGGGCAACGGTAATTCCCGTTAGTCCAATATCTGAAGTTTTTTTGAAAAAAAAAAAAACAAATTAATAAACAAAATTATACTACTTTTCCATTAGTTTTCAATCAAATGATCTAAAAACAAATAAGAAATTTTAAAAATAAAATTGACAAAAGAAATAGATAATGAACTCTCTATCAAGTAGCTATTAGAGTTGCCATTTGTATGTGATACTATGATAGTCGAACCGTATTAAGTGATTTAGATATATAATGGTTAATAAATAATTGATGTATCGTGAAATAAGAAAATTGTAGTGCCTAATATTGCAAGCGTCCTCTATCGGGCTTTTCTGGCCCAATTACAATTACAAGGTGTCAGCTAAGAAGAGGCTATTTGGGAATTATGGGCTTTTCCAACCCAACCTACCAAAGCAAAAACATGATGATTCCAAGAGTGAAATCCCTCTTTATTGAGCTTTTCTCCATGACTACATTTTACAGTTGGCTTGGTAATACTCAAAACGAAAAATTTGCTTGGAAAGTATATTAAAGCATAAATGCAAAATAACAAATAAAAATTCAAACGCTTGCGACTTTCAAGTTGGTCAGTGCTGCTGTAGGTCGATCCACTCTGTCCCTTGTGGCTCTCATCCACTAAATGTGTGGATTGTATCCCCACTTTGTATCGGTCCTCTCCTTATTTATATGTGAATTGCTCTCTCTCATATGGAAATTACTCCACCAACCACGTTATAGAGTCAAACCTCACTTTGTCTTAGTCAATTCTTAGGCTTGTGCCAACCATAATAAAAAAAAATTCAACGCATGAAACACACCTCTAAAAATAGTAATAATAATAATAATTTAGCTACACATAAAAGTTGAAAGTTGAAATTTATCTAGTAAGTGTTCTGAAAATAATATTTAAACAATGACTTTTCTTTTCCCCTTTTTTTTTGAGAAAATTGAGAAAATGACGCTTTTGGGAAGCCATCCTCAAAAGTAACTTTTTTTTTTATTATTAATAAAAGACACTGAAAGGACAAAAACGCCCTTAATGAGAAATTTTTGAAATCAATCCCAACCTGTAGGTTGGGAATCTCAACCCTGAGGTTGGGAATCCAAAAATAGAAAAAAAGCATGAATGGACAAAAATGCCCTTAATGAGCATTTTTTTAAATCAATCCCAACTTATAGGTTGAGAATCTCAACCCTGAGGTTGGGAATCCCAAATAGGATTGAATATCTAAGGTTGGGATTCTCAACTTTTAGATTGGATTCCCAACCTAAAGGTTGAGAATCCTAACCTTAGATGTTTATTTTATTTAAGTTTGGGATTCTCAACCTTAAGGTTGGGATTCCCACCTTCGAGGTTGAGATTCTCAATCTCTAGGTTGGGAAGCCGATTCTTAAAGTTGAGATTTCAAATATAAATGTTGAATCAAGGTTAGAACTCCCAACCTGAAGGTTGAGAATGTCAACCTCAATGTTCAATTATAAATATTTCGTAATTAAATAAATTTATGGGGTTGTTTCGTAATTTTTAAAAATATCTTTGAGGGCGCTTCTTACCCAAGAAGCGCCCTCAAAGATATTTTTTAAAATTACAGAATTGCATTTTTATTTTCTGAATTATAAAAAATGACATTATTATTTTTTGAAAATTCAGGATGAAATTCGTAATTATACAAAATTTTGAGGTTATTTCGTAATTATAATATTTATCATAGAGGCCGCTTCTTATCCAAGAAGCACCCTTAAAAGTATTTTTGAAAATTATAGAATTACACTTTTAATTTTTCGAATTATCAAAATTGACCTTATTATTATTTTTTGAAAATTCAGGATGAAATTCGTAATTAAACAAAATTTTGGGATTGTTTCGTAATTACAATATTTATCATAGAGGGCGCTTCTTACCCAAGAAGCGTCCTTAAAGATATTTTCTTAAATTATAGAATTGCCCTTTTAGTTTTCTGAATTATCAAAACGGATCTTATTATTATATTTTGAACAAAATTACCTCTCCCATTCCTTCAATATCAAAATCCATAATCTCCCACAATTCATCAACATCATCAATCCAATTCATCAACATCATCATCTCCCACAACAACAACAACATTATCAAATCATTAATAAACAAAAAAAAAAAAAAAAAAAAAAAAGAAATCAACCCAGAACCATCTCTGGTTCTGGGTTCGCGAACCCAGAACCAGATGTGGTTCTGGGTTGCGAACCCAGAACCAGATGTGGTTCTGGGTTGCGAACCCAGAACCAAATGGTTCTGGGCTTGTCGCTGAGCCCAGAACCATATGGTTCTGGTTCGTGACCCAGAACCATCGAGAACCAGATCCAACTCAGGAAAAAAAAAAAGGAAAGAATAAGAAGAAGAAGAAGAAGATAAGAAGAAGAAGAGAGGGAGGAGGTATGGGAATGATGGGTTAGGGCATTTTAGAGAGAGAATGAGAGGAAAAAGTTTGATGGGGTGAGAATTTTAGAGAGAGAATCAGAAATGAGGTGGGTCACTGGAGGGAAAAACTATAGTAAGTGGTAATTAGCTGGACTATTAAGGGTATTTTGGTCCAAAAAGAATCATGCTGTAGGGAATTGAAAAAAAAAGGGTAATATCCCAATGGGTTATCAAAAAAAGGTTAGATTTGGTTAAAACCCTTTTTTTTTTAATGTTGACATCTCACAGATCAAATAATTATCGAGTTTACCAAAATTGATTACTGATAGTACGACTTAGACGACTACTACTGCAATCGTGAAGAGGATAACTCTTTCCTAGAATAGACTTACAACTCACACATTGTGTTTCAAATGACAATGACTTAACTTGAATTTTGACCTCTTAGAATCAAAGTGGGTACTCAATCATTCTTGTTAAAAAATGATGTAACAATGACATTTTAATGCCAAAAGAGAAAGGAAAATAGACTCATCCCTGCCTCAACAATGGCATTCGAGAACATTTCTTGCTTTCAATACTTCGAGGGTGATATTGAAGAAAACTTGGCTCTGTCACCTTCCTCCCCCACAAGCAACGTGCACACGAACAATCCAAATCAGTCCAGACTCATCTTAGTTTAACTATTTTCAGAAAATTCCATCTATGTGCACGCTAGAACTTGAGCCTAGAACTCAAGTTGTCACAAACTTAATCATCAATCAATAACCAAGAACTGTTGGAAAAACACTAACTAGCATCTTTCAATTATGTAACATATAACAGGAACACGTCAGGTTGTAGTTTTGCTAAAATCAGCAATGCCTACAAAACCATCATTCAAAACATCCAAGACAAGGCAAATAAATGATGCTCACAAGATAAAAAATCAATATCTCAAGTCATATTTTATTGAGTATACCAATAGAAATAAATATAGCTGAGAAGAAGTGGTGACATACAAGAAATTGTTAAAAATCAACCAAGGCAGTACATCGGAGGTATCTACAAAAATAAATTTATAGTGCTAAAACTGTTAATATCAATACAAATGCTAAACCCACAAGTGAGGGGCTCAATAATGATGAATAAGAAGCTATCTGAACGATGAAACTACACTGCCCTTTCGAAATATTCTGCGTTGTGACCTGGGCCAAACCTTGAAAATTGCAGGCCAATTCATCCTGATTCTTTACCTGGTAGTACATATTAAATGCATATGAAGCATTTCCATTCGCATCCAAGCTATTACACGAAGAGCCATATCCGAGTGCTGTGCAATCTGAGTAAGTGCAAGCATAGTTTATGTTATCGCTTAGTTTGCTCAGATCTTTTGCACCAGGATTAAACATGCACCATTTCTGAGGGAGATATTTCACATCCTTTGCACCAACAAGGAGATTGTTTTGGCCCTGACCAGATAAATCCATTGGATATTTAGGCTGCCCGTCATACTTAAATATTCCCCAATGACGCTCGAAATTTCCAGGAGCAACGCTCTTTGCATCTTCATCGAGTAAACTAAACAGGTAAACCTCAATGTAGCCAGGCCGAAGTGGGGTGCCTTTATTGGCTGCAAGCCTTGGCAAAAGTCCATTATAAAATCTAAGAGCTAATCCGTTGTTGGCATTCTTGTCACCATCAGTAGGCCAACCCACCTCCCCTACCAAAATTGTTATGTCTCCATACCCAGCGGCTTTAAGAGCTGAAACCAAAGTGTCGAAGTTGGCATCAAAAACATTGGTGTACTGGATATTATTTCCACTATCAACAATGGGAGTAGCCCCGTCGAAGAAGGCATAGTTGAAAGGGAAATCATCATTCCCATAGAGACTTAGGAAAGGATAGATGTTCACAGTGAAGGGTGCTTTGTTCTTATTTAGAAAATCGACAATTTGGGTCATCAGTCCAGTGATGTCTGCACGGAATCTTCCAAAAGAAGGATAAGGGTTGTCGGTTGGAGACTCATAGACATCAGCATTCAAGGGCACAGTGGCCTTTATGTTGTCTCCTACACCAGCATCATTGAGGGCATTTTGAATATTTTGAAGAGCTGGGAAAGTGCTATTCAAGAATGAGCCATTGTAAGTTTTAAGGAAAGGTTCATTCCCAACAGCAACATATCTGTGTCAACATTCGAACAAAATAATGAATAAAACAATCTGAGATCGGACACTTTTTCAAGGAAGCATTCTCAGAATTAACAAACAACAAAGTTGGAACTTAAATAGTGATAAAAGTAAAAAAAAAAAAAAAATCATAAATTTTGTTAATAAGATGTAAATTTCTCAGCCAGGTGACTTGAAAATTAAACAACTGATTGCAAGTTCTGAAATACTCAAATTGCATTCCTACATGGTATGAATTTGTGACATAAAATATGAATAACCAAAATACAACAACAATTTCTATCCTTCTAGAAATTACCTCTTTCTGAAGAGATGCCTAGATTCTTGTTCCATCACTATATATTATTAATATTTACCTAGAAGATAAAAAGTTCCAAGTAGATTCTTCAACATAACCCTTTTTTTATTTTTTCATGATAACCACATAAAGAAGAATCAGATTCTCCACCTAAAACTATCAATCTAGCAGACAAACATCAACCTTAAGCATTGAAACTTCAGGATTGTGCTTATAACTCATTAAATTACACATACAAATCAAGAATAAGACTTGTATGAAACAAAGACCTAAGGAGAAGGAAATAGAAACAGAGTTATATCCGACTCCTTCAAAATTATATCCTGTTGTCCATAAAGCCACGGAATTAATTCTCTTAAAAAGTTCCAATGAGAGAATATAATGGTCCAATTGACAATTTGAGTATTTATTAAAGAAAAAGTAAATAAACAATGTCACAAATAACATGTTGGAACACAAGTATGTAATATTCCAAACCTTCCTTCTCCTTTTGTTAGAAGTTCTCAACATGTGCAACAGTCTTCAGAAAAGAATAGTTGAAACTCAATAATAGGCAATTAATTAAATGCACATCAGTTCAGGAATTAATTGAACCAATAAACAAATTCTAACTGCCAGTTAATTGTAGATTCAGAAAATAAGTCAACTTAAATAAACAACTCTCAACTTGTCTCACCAAAATTAATACATATTACTTCGTCTGCTATTAATGTGCACCAACAGAAGGTACAATTTTGACAACAAAAGAGTATCATACTGATGTAAAATCTCCCAAAACAATTTGTTCTTTCGTCAAACTAATTAGAATACATACATGATAAATCAGCAACTCATATGTAATACATAAATAAACAGACGGCCTGCCTGACATTTCAAATAAAACAACAAAATCATCAAGATTTACCTATAATACTAATGCATCAAAAGTTCATAATCACTCTAGCCAACACAAACTATAGCAAAAACATCAAAAAGCAAACAACCCCAGATCATAAATTTGGACCAGAAACATATAAAATGACTCACTTGATGTTGACACCGCCATTGAAATTGTATGCGGTGACATTCTTCTTGACCCACTGTTTGGCTCTATCATAGCTGTTCATGGCCAAAAGCTGATCATTTGGAATTGCAACCATGACTTCAATGCCAGAGCCAGCAAGAGCACTCATGGTGCTCTCATCTGCATCAAAAAGCTTCACTTTCGTGATCCCATTATCTTTCATCATTTGCACCACCGTCTTCGGTGGCAATTTGTGCGTGGCCTGAGTCCCCCAGTTGACACCAAGACCATCAACACATGAAAACAAAACACCAAATAACATCAACCATTTGACAGACCAAGAGTTACCCATCTCTTGTTTTCTCAAACTATAGGGGGTTTTGATTCTGTTTGATTCCCAGGAAAACAAACAGAAAACAATAAAAAAAAAAAAGACTAAAAAACGAAAATAGGTATAAAGACGGTTTCTTTGTTAGCGAATATCTAGCGATCTTTTTTGCTGATGAAAATGAAGAGAGATTGCAAAATAGAGAAACAAAAGTGAGAAAAGAAACAGAAACCGATATATATGTATGTATATATCTAGATTGAAAACGCGTTAGATAGAGAGACCCGGAAACAGAGGAGCCTTCAAAAAATAGATTAATTTGATGGAATTTGAAAAAATCCAACACTAACCAGGAAGGAAGAAGAGGGTGTTTTGAAAACAGAGGAGGTTTTCGGGGATCGAAAAACAAGAGGCTGCTTTTGATGCGTGAAAGAAGCAAAAATCGTGCAATGGAGAATGGTTTTTTTTCAAAAAGAGAGTTGAATTTCAGAGAGAGAGAGAGTGACCTGAAAGAGAAATGAAGGCGAAGATGGAAAGAGAGAATAAATTGGGTGGATATGGTGTCCAATTATTGAAAGACAAAAAGGCCACCCACGGGAGCGAGATGTTGAAAAAAACAGAGGATTTTGAGGGCTCGATAACGGCTAGATTTTGATGATATTCATGTGCTTAGTTTGTTGATGATGATTTCAAGAGGACGGAAGAAAATTGATTTAATAATGGAAGATTGCGTTAAGTGTTCACGTGAATGTCAATGAGCTTATAAAAATGGTCATATGACCTGGGCACTTTTGGTTTTGTTTAAGAAATCGATTGGTTTTTCGGATGCGGTTACATCTTATAATTCGGATGTATTAGAAACTATCGAGATGGTAAGATATATTCATCTAAATTACCTCTATCGTAAGTGATAATTACCTAATAAAAATTAAGATTCAAACTCAGCAAATTTGATTCATTTAAATTAATATAAATAGAGTTAAATGAAGATCTAGAGATCATGTATTTACCTAATTAAAAAAATCATAACAAATCACATAACGGTAACATCTCTTTTGGATTGTATTAAACAATCAATGGTTAGTTGGTTTAGGCAGCCTTCCTTCCAAATATATTGGACCCAATTCTTTTTCTTTTTCTTTTTCTTTTTTAAGGGAATATTGGACCCAATTCATTGGTCAAAATTAATTAATTTTGTTTGACATATTACAAATATATATTATACAAATAATAATCGGAAGTCGGACTTTCTTGATTAAAACCCTAAAATACGACTTGAAATTAAAGTTCTCAAAAGTAGAAGGAGACAAAGACTCTCAAACAAAAGGAATAACAGTATAAAAATTTTCCATATAGAGAGATAGGTGAGATTTGAACTCGTAACAAAAGTTTTGAAAATTGCATCATGATTTACTATCTAATTAAACCATAGTTCTTAAAATAATTGAATTTGATTAATATTAAATTGTTTTATTAATTTAAATAAAATGAATAAAAGCTAAAAATAAAATAAAATTTATCAAAAAATAAACTAAATTTTCCATATACATAGAATTAGAATCTCAACACAAAAATTTAGAATTAGAAAAATTTAAAGATATATTGATTACGGAGAAGCGAAAATATTATTATATGAGCTGCTGTCAGAATCCATTTAAGAGTTGTAACTGGTGCACACTGTTAGAAGATCTACCTTTTTTCATTTTTTCCTCTTTTGTTGAAACTTATACTTTATTTTAAAGGAAAAAAAATCATTTAGTCCCTAACTTTTAAAAAATGATCAAATTTTTAATTATATTTTTAAAAAGAATAAAATAAACCTTAACTTTTTGAAAAAATATCAAATTAATCATTCTCATTAGTCAACTAACAGTCAAACTTAACGAATGATATGATATACAAGAGTAATTTTATCATTTTAGGGATTAAAATGATCTGATCCCTTAAACTTTTTTCTTAATTTTTTTTCAGATCATTTTAATTCCTAAAATGATAAAATTATTCTTGTACATTATGTCATCCGTTAAGTTTGACTGTTAGTTGACTAACGAGAATGACTAATTTAACACTTTTTCGAAAAGTTAGGATTCATTTTATCCTTTTTTGAAACATAGTTAAAAATTTGATCATTTTTCAAAAATTAGGGACTAAAATGATCTTTCTCCTATTTTAAATTATATTAATTCATTATATGTAGGGATAATCCTAATTTTTTTTCTATAGTTTGAGGAAATAGTCAAAATTCTCCTTTTACTTAAAAAAATTAATGAACAAAATAGAGATTTTAGCTATTTTTTTAAATTATAGGAGAGAAATTGAGATTATCCTTTATATTTATTAATAAAGATTAAAAAAATAAAAGCAAAACAAAAAGTAGAATGGAATCTTGCGTTGAAAGGTCATGATGACGCGTCCCATTTAAAGATTTGCTCTTCTGACATCCCACGTTGCATCAACACAGTGGTCTGTGTTGAATCAGTGGAGGGTGTTATTTTCATTTCATAATTATCTTTTCTAATTTTAAAAATATTTTTTGTGTACTGTGTTTTTTGAAAATAGTTATTTTGTAGCTTGATGTTGAAGTAAATAAAAGCTTTTAGTGGTGGTCGGTCACGGACAGGATGCAAGAATAACGTTGGGTGGGTTTATCTTTTTTGAGATTGATAAGATTAACTTGTTAATACATGTCTTCTTCTTGTTGTGATTAAATTTCATGCCCCTTAAAAAACTCTCCTCTTAGTAAGACAAGTGTCCGTTTTATTGATTAAAGGGTGATTAAATGATTAAAAGGAGACTATATTCAAGTTGAATTACAATGTTATTCAACGTGGTAATCATGTTAAAGGTGATATTAGGTGTCAAACCGAAATAGAGAAGTGCAAATGGGATGAAATGGGATTGATTTAGTACTATGCTTATGCTCTTTAGTTAATGAATTTATAATTTTAAGTACCGTTTTGATTTATAAATATCAAATTGTAATAAACCTAAAAGAAGCGCCATATTTAAATATCATTTAACTTTTCCCTTAAAATTAGATGTTAAATACTAAAGATTCTCAATGACTGAATTGCTAATATATTTATTTGTCACTTGTCCTTTTTTCTTTTTTAATAATTACATAAATACTATCTTATATAATTATTCTTTCTCTATTCTTTAGAGAAAACATCATCCAGATAAAAAAATAAAATATAATTTTTTTTCTCAAAATTCATGTTCAAATTAGGTAACATGTAATTTGTAATTTACATTGCAATAACATTTAAGAAAGTAATACTAGTCTAAAAATGATTAATAAGCCTAATAAAACATATATAGTTTTTGCTATATTAAATTTTACTTTTGTCTTAAATTTGTAACTCTATTTTCCTTTAACCCAGAGGTTGTCATAGTTTGAATTCATTTATTATTATTATTTTTTAAACTATTTAATTGAGTGAAATTTGAGAAATTTGAAGTCACAATCTTAAGTTGTTGGTAAAACAATTTTAATTAAAAACATAGAAACATATAAAAGACAAACAATAAATTTATTTAAAGATTGTAGATTAACATTTATTACAATAAATGTAGATACTTTTAACTTGTATTTTTTTATATCAATAACTATCAAACTATCACTTTAATTAATTCAAATTTAATAAAGTTAGAAAAATAAAGAAATAAATGAAAGATAAAAGAATAAATATCAATTAATAATTAACAATTTTGATGTAACATAATTAGATTTTAGATTTAAAAAGATATATATATATATATATATATATAGACAAAGGAAAGAAAGTAAATTTATATAGGATATAAGATTGATGAAACATAAATGGAAAAAAAAATTACTAGTTAACAAAAATAGAAACTAGGTTTAATATAATATAAGATTATAATTGTTATATATTAAAAAAAAAAAATGAAAAATCCAGGAGAGGCATGCGTCCCTCCTAATCATGCACTCTGTCGGTAATGGGAACAACGATAGATACATTTGTTAGTTCATAGAATATACCAAACACTTCTTAAGCAAAAAATACGAGTATATTTAACATATTTCTCAAATAAAAAAGAATAATTACTAATTGTCGCTTGTGTGATACATTTTTTTTTAAACTAAAAATTCGTCTACATTTAATATGCTCCTCAAATCTAAAAGTATCAAATTATTAATTTTCACTTCCACAATTACAAACATGTCAAATCTTACACATTAGCATCACCTCCAAAAATACAAGATAACAATAAGCAATTGTCAAAGCAGTTGTACTAGAATATTGATTGAAAGGTAATATGAAAGTTCCTAGTAGAGAAATCTACATTCATGCATTAAAGATGGTAGAGTTTGAGGCGTCCTTAAGTAGAGGAAGCTGTAGAGCCACAGGCACTTTTCATTTATAGTGAAGAGAGACATGATGGCAAAATGCCAATTTCTCTAGTGAGATGATGGTTCAACACCATTATCCCCACTTCATGTTGGTCCTTCTCCCATCTGTATGTGGGCCCCTCCTCTTTTCCCTCCCACTCTTGTATGGATCGTTCTCCCATCCATGTGTGGACCGTTCCATTTATATGAGAATCGCTTTTTAGGTCACGTTATCAGTATCCGATTTCATTTGATTTCGATTATTTTTTGGATTGGTCTTGATAATTTAAAAAAAAAAAAAAAAAGTCATTTTCACGAGAAAATGACTTCACTAGCAATTAACAAACATGTGCGCATGCCAGCCAAGCAATCAAGAAGATAAGTGTTCCCTTCTTAATGTATTGCATTGATATAAATATATATTACATTTTATTTCAATATATGTGTGTGTATATATATATATATATATATATTACATGCACACTGCACCGACCCAAATCTTCCACACGTTTTCTTTCTTTCTGTTTTTTTGATATGGGTCCTCACGATCTACCTGTCAGTTCGTTGTTATTATTTTAATGGAGTGTGTACTTTTTTTTGTGGAATTGTATGGAACTTTACAACTTGTATCCATCAAGCAAACTTGAATCGATTTATGAAAAACATACTCACTTTATGACTCGATTACCCCTTGTAAAGTTTGTATCTTTTAGCTTTTTTGGGTGTAGCCTTTTGTAACGTTACCATAAAAGAATTAAGTGAAAGGATGTATGTGTGAAAACTGTAGGATTACATTCAGCAAACATTATAAATTGCAATCTTTTTTCTTTTGATTATTTAAATTGAGGTGGTGAATTGAATGTAATTATGTAAATGGATGATATAGTTTAGGAATTTTCAAACATTAAGATGGACTGGATAATTAGGGTTTATGATAATTAGTTGAATGAATGAGTGTAAAAAGTAATTTTATTTTATTACTTCAAATTATCATGTCTTTATAAATAGTTTTATATATGGGTATTTTTATTTTTCAAAAAATTGGGTGTGAGAAGTAGTTCTTTTGGTGGTAATAGCTTCACCCTTTTAATTTTAATATCAGAATAAATAATTAAATTATTAATTGTTGAGGTAAAAAAAAATATGTAAAAGTTAAAAAATGATCGAAGGTAATTTTCTTAATCTCAAATATTTTTGTATATCCATACATAATTTAAGTGATTATACTCTTTTCTTTCACATCTATGATATGTATTCAAGTTTTACTATACATATTTATTATCTAGTGTGAGAAAAATTCTTTTCATATCGTGAGAGTAAATATTTCTTAATATTATGTGATATTTTTAATCGACACATTACTCTATAGTGTTATTAGGAATAAAATAATAAAAAAAGTTTATTTACTTTCTTGAATTCGTTTCTTCAAGTTCTTACTTTGGTTATAATTGTTATTGTATCTCCTTCTTTATAAGATAAGAACAAGGTGTTTTATATTCCAAATATGCAAACGCCTTCATCAAGTAAGATTTGGGATTCGTCTCCCATCTCTCTATTGATTATGTAATGAAGAAGAAAAAAAAAACCCTATTAATTTGATTATTCACTTGGATTTCTCTTTCTTTCTTTATTTTAGAACATTTTCAACTTGTTTGGATAATCGCCTTTGATTCCACGTCAACCTTTTCACATTGGATTGGATCATGTGATGCCCAAAAACAAAATCAAATGTGACAGTGAGAATAAAGCACTTAAATTTTGTGAAAGGGAGATGACATGTAAGGGTGTGAAAGGACTAATATACGTCATTAAACACAATAACATCATGTTTGGTGGCTACTAATGTTTGACACGTTACATAGATATAATGTGAGAAGGGTCAGCATCAAAATCGGATTTTTGTGGATTAATTTAAGGATTTTGGATCAATTTGGTTGTAGGGTTTGTTTAAAATGGTGACTATTCTATATCCATTAAGGTGGCTCTATGCATGTCCAATTTCTAGTAGTCTTTATTAATGAAGAAATTATAGCATTGGCTGCATTACCACCATTAAGAAATTTATTAAAAAAAAAAGAAGGTCAAAATCTATGCCCAAAAAAAGACTCTGTAGACCTTTTGCACATATTAGAATTGTAGTTTATACCTAAAACTGCCAGTCTACTTGGTCATAATTTGAATTATGAAAGTTGTCAAATTTTGTACTTTCTTTTCTTACGCACACTTTGCATCATCTGTATTTGAATAAGGCAACAACTTTGCTACCCATTTTTGAAATATCTTATGACATGTAGACTTTGTCAATCATAAAATATTGAGCCAATTATGTACTAAGTCTAATTTGTAGCGAAAAAGCTTTTTGAAATGTGTTTAATGGGTCTTTGTTGGAGTTGCTAATAGCCAAAATTTATCTTCTTCTTATATGAAAGGAGGCTGAAAAGGAAATCTATGATTATATACTCCCTGAATAAATATTTGTTGTAACAAGAAATGTAAGAAACTCGAACATATAATTATTTATAGGGTAGTGTTTATTTGTACCATATGATATCCACAATCAACTAATGAATGGATGTAAGAGAAAAATAAAGATAAAGACAAATAATTGAATGGATAAAATTCGTTAATTGTTTATGGGTTAAATTGTAAGTTTCTAAACATTAACTTGTGTCCTGAGAGCACAAGTTAATATTACCCATATATATAAATATACACGTTAATTTAGAAGGACAAAATAAAAAAAGATAATTGAATTTAACTCGAGTTTCTAAGAAAATTTGTGGGGAAGGAGTTACTAATACATGCGGAAGGGGGAGGAAAGAATCCTTGTGATGGTGATCAAAGAATATCGTGTAAAGTGATAACATTATATTGAGTTACTAATACGTGGAGAGGGGAGAGGAAAGAATCCTTGTGATTGTGATAAAAGAATATGTTGTAAAGTGATAACATTATATGGTGTTAAAAGAAATAGGTGACTCACATTTTCAAGCTCGATATTTCAACTGTTTCCATGCCAGCAAAACATGAAATGTCTATTTCTTTTAAGTTTTAATGGCTTTTTTTTTAAAAAAAATTAAATATTAATGTATAATAAGTAAAATGTTTTCCTATTTGTTTTCTAAGTTGATATCGGATAAGTTAAAATTTTGTTATAATATGTTAAACTGATTAAACAATTTAAATATATATTTTCGTAATAAAAAAAATATTTACTCCCATTAAACAAAGAAAACTCTTCACTATTAAAGTGACTGAAATATACAACCTAAACTAGAAGGGGATGTATAAATGAAGTTCTTTTATTGTTTAATAAATTAAATATTTCAATAATAATAGACTTTTCACTATTATTTCAATATATTTTTCCTAGCTGAATATAACAATTGAATTCACTATCATCGACTTCTGCAATTTGAGCCTTATATATGTTTGAAATGAAACTAGAGTGATTAAAGAAATTTAACTATATAATCATGGAACCAAAATTTTTGAATCGGATCATGAGATTGGGTGGGATTAAACTTTATCAATATCACATTAAATTGAATTAAGTATCAACAACTTAAAAGGTAAAACAATATATATATATATATATATATATGAAAAACAATATATATATATCATGATGACCTAGAATATAAGCTTTTTATATCAGGGTCCATATCATAAAGTAATGTGATTAATTAAAAAAAAATGACGATTAAGTCGTGGCCACGACAAAACCCACCTGCTTGGGGGTTTGGCCCATTACACGTGTTGATGATAAATAAAAATCCAATCTAGTTCAAGTGTATGCCTGTCTTATCTCATCATGTTCCTTCTGGCTGAAAACAGAAAAACACAGCACAATTGAAAATAATAATAATAATAAAAAAAAAAACATAATTTTAATTCTAACTCATACAAAAGTCCTCCTATATAAATATATATATGTTTTGAGGTCCTTGATTGAAAAGTTGGTGGACAACTCAAGTGATGATTGAACAAGTTGGTAGAGCCGTAGAGCTGACGCAAAGCTTCAAAAATTGGGAGCATCAAAAGCCAAATTGAAAATTTCTCATGGTCTAGCTAATTGTCTTAAATTATACATTATTGAATTACTTGCTTGGCGAGCAATTGGTTGTTTCTTAGTTATTAGATAGACTGCATTTTTAAATTTCAAGTTCCAAACGAAGGTAAAGAAATTTTTTTTTTTTAACCACATAATTAATTCAAAATTTCAGGTGTGAGAAATATGATTCAAACCCAATCTGAATATATACATATAAATATAACAATGTACCAGCCTCATATTGTCAACAAAACCTTAGGACTTGTCAAGCAGAAGTTCCGTAATCTGATGACAAATACTGCTTGAACCTGAAGCAAATTTCATGGATCTCCAAAGCCATCAACACTGCAATGTCACGGTTTAATGGTTTCACGTTTACAGGATTATTTTCATCACACCAAATCCTCATGCAAGTAATATTCACAAATATATAAACATAAAAAAATAATAATAATAAACAAATCTATTATATGACAGAAAATTGGGTTAACCATCAATAATTTCATTTATCGAAAGAAAATCTCTTCTACAATTAATGGATATAAAACACAGACTAACATTTTGTATCTCATTATGATGTTGAGCATAATGGATACTATATAAAGTTGCAAAGTACATTCCAAGATAATACGTACCGAACAAATCAGGAATTGGAAGAAAATACTAATACTGCGTTGTAACCGACTTCTGCACATGTTTTTATACCATAAGGTCGTCTTCAAGATAGTTATACTCGAAGGTGAACTCAGTCTTGAGTCTCTGACACCTGCAAACCAAAATGAGGGATCATCACGACCACAAAACGGATTTTTCATTGTGAAGTTATAAAATCAAACAAGTTACCAAAATTCACCTTGCAGGAACGTATTGCCAAATTTGACTAAAAATGTCACAGCAAATTAAAAATGAATGAGAAGTAATACCACAATCAACTTACCATCCATGCTGGAGATCGTCAGCAATATGAAAGTCAAAGTACACATATGTTCCTTGTTCATATTCATCAGTTGTAACTTTGGGCTCCTCATGCCGTTGGAACCATGTGCTGTATTTCCTGTGGTATCTCCAGGCTTGTTTCTTCAGCTCTTTTGCAGCTAAATATTGTTGATAGGTGTTCTATGTAATAACAATTTACTTTAGAACCATATAATGGTGTAACGGGAAATGCAATTACACAAAAATAGTAAAATTTAAGAGAAAAATCACCTGCTGAAAGTAAAACGCAAAGAACAGAGGATCGGTATTATAACCATCCTTAGATAATCGCTTCCAGAAGGCAGGGTTATTCACAATGGGCGCCTGAGTTTGAGGATAGCTAGAAGGTGTTACCGCAGGGTGCCTCTGTAGGTAACACAAACAATAATTAAAACCACATATTAGATATGCTCAAAGTTAAAAAGGTGCAATTATGTGCATCCATACTGGAGTGTAGCTCCTGGTACGTTCTGAGTCCTTTGGTTGCGGAAGTTTGTAATATGCAGTTTCAAGCATCTGCAAATTGTACATCTGATCATGTCCACCTGAATTCAAAGTTAATCCACTCAAACTATCACCAATGGCACCGAGATCAGAAACACTTCTACGACCAATAACCCCAAGACCACCAGTGGGCTGACTGGATGGCAAGGGCTGTCCAGGAGATAGATCAATGTCTCTAGCCAATTGAGTAGACTCTGTCAAAGGACCAGATACTCCAGCCTGCAAAAGGATGCATTCATGAGCAGCTAAGATTAGGCCAGTTTGATCACATGCAAACGAACCCTCACCTACAGATTATACATCACCATAGTAGCCATAACCAACAATTACTTGACGAGAAACAAGTTACAACTATAATCCAGAGCTGGTTATTCTACTCCAAACTTATGGTCCAAAAAAGCCACTAAAAGTTCTTTTGAACCAGGTTCAGATAGGTTTGAAAGTTCCATATTTAGCTCACTAAAATAAGTTCTACTTCTACTTGCTTTACATGTGTATAATTCTTGATGTAGACCGATCGTACCTAATTCATAGCCTATTCATAGCCTACCCCACTCCCATATCAGTCCTGGTGGCTTACATAGTGCAGGATCTCATCTTCCCTCCCAAGTTTCCAACCACATACCTTTTATAAGGGAAATGAAGGCAACTAACCAGATAGGCTAAAGCATAAACTAATTCCTTTTCGCAGAAAGAACAATAAATTCATTTAGAAGTTAAACCAATATAAAAACAAAGAGAGCACAGAACAATAAAAAAATTAATCAATCCTTAGGATATTGACAACATATATTGTTAATCAATGGTGTCAAACAGTAGACAGGATAGATTTATTCAACATACAGGAGAATCTGTTGCATATGGAGCTTTAAGATCATCCTCATTTGTAAGGTTCTTGCCAACCCTAGGACTGGGAGCAGATTCGAGACTTGATTCCTCTTGTAAACTCTGCTGTTGCTGCTGCTGCTCATCCACCTTCAAATGGCCAACATCTGTATTGGACAAACAAACAATACACCATAATCTTTTAAGATACTATAATAAGCAACACAAGGCCATCTATTCTACCCCTTCATGCTAATCAGTATTTGGTACAAATCTTTCATGATCTCTTTTACTTGTGACATTCACTAATAACAGAATTACAACATAGTATCTCATAATGTTTTGCCACATATCATAATGAGCTATACCTTTTAATACCCCCAGAACTTCTGAATTCATATCAACTTCAGCTTTTTTAATACAAAATTGTTATTGATTCTAACAGACATTAAAGTTAAATCCACATGAACTAATACCGCAAAAATGAACTAGGTAGACACAAAGAAGTAATTCTACAATGAAATATACAGACAGAAGGGTTGATATAAGTCCAGTAAGACTCTCTCACTTGACATAACGATTAGCTGTTTGGCGAGCTTCCTAAATGCCGTTCACAGGGTGCCCCTCATAAATTGAAGGCAAGAATGACGCAATGTCATTAAAAGAAGCAGAGAAGAAGGAAAAAAAGGAAGAGTACCAGCATCTTTTTGACCACTTGACATCAATGGCTGTTGATTAGATTGTTGGAGCATAGAATTCGGCTGCTGCTGCAAGCCGGCAGATGTAACAGCATTGAGAGCTGGTGTCTGAACTCCAAGTCCCAGACCAGGTTGAGGAGAAATGGAAGAACCTTGTGAGGTGAACTGCACACATTAAATGTTATCAATATAGACTATCTAAAAATTTTGCATTACACATCACTGATAAAGGATATATACAGAGTCACATGCAAAACAGGTACAATCACAAAAAGAAGCATTCAAATGAAAAAAAGAGTCTCAATAAAGATAGCATTCTTATTCTTAAAAAACCTAATTGTATTTTATTTTTCCTTAAGTTGTTTGCATTGGAGGAAAGCATTGAAAATCTTTTGCACAAAAGTGCACCTGCTGCAATAGTGGGCTCTGTTGTTGGGAAGAAAACTGCTTATGGTTTCCACCAAGAGGGGGCATGCCAAGAAGGGTACTGTGACCCCCTTGCTGTACTTGTTGAAGCCGTTGCAAGAACTTCTCCCTCTGGTCAGGTGCAATTTCAGCTCTTTGACGCACTTGGCCCTGAAAAGAAAAGGAAGAAAAAAACACACAAGTTTCAATAACAAACAGAATGGGACTGCAAAAGACACATAAACACGTAAAAGGAACTGTACAAAAAAACAAACCGATTCATTCGGGTTTTGAAAGGCACTTCCTGGCCTCCATTGCATGCCAGAGACCACAGGGGAAAAAGACCTGCCAGTTATTCCAGCAGCTTCTCCAGCATTACTAGAATCAACTGATCCAGTTCCATCATTTACCTTGGCAGCTTGTGCCAACATCATTCGGTTACTAAGCGGAGAAACTAACGACTGTGCCATGCCACTACTACTAAGTCTCTCATCAACTCCCAAAATATTTCTCTTTGTTACCTCTGAGGCTGAAGCAACTGCACCAAGGTTTCCATTGCTAGGAACTGCACTAGCAGAACTAAGCGGAATACTGGATGGAGGCTGGTTGGAGAGGCCACCTCTACTTATGCCCCTCACATCAGTTAGAGATGGAGACGATCTACGGCCAGGGAAGCTGACAATATCTTCTTCCTTTGCAGGACTTGTCAGATTTAAGGAAGATGAACTAATGGGACCAGTGTTGTCCAAAGCACCTCGCACAGAACCTTGACCTTGAATGAGTGCTGAAGCATTTGACACACTCGACAAATTATGAGCAGGAACATTGATGGAAATTGGAGTTGCTTGACCAGCAGCTGGTGTTGTTGCAGTGGAACCAATTGCACTGCTTTTCGATGGTGGAGTCCGAGCAGCGGCATCAGAATTACTGTCCTGGGAAGCGGCATCCTCACCTTGCTCCTGAGCAGAGGTACCTTGCTGCTGTGTAGAAGTGACCGTACCCTATAAAGAAACCAAATTCCATACTTAAGACGTTACAGTAGCATATCAGAAGACAACAATTTCATAAAACAAAACCTTGGGCACAACCCCAAGCAGTATAATTACACAACATTTAGGTGCTGAAATTAGAGACACTATAACAAACCTACTGTCCCAATCCAAAAAGAGAACAAAAGAGAAGAGGAAGAACACAGAACTTTCACATCAATTGAATATTTGTTACAACTACAGTTACTAAAATCCACAAGTAATGAGTCTGATAATACAAATCAACATCAGCGTCACTGAAACTCAATAATCTTGATAAACAAAACCATATTAATGAATTTTAATCAAACATCAACCACTTAAAAATAATAGGTATTAGTTTAGCATATCCGCTGGGACCAACAAATGACCTGGGTGCTTTTTTTGACAAATGGACAAAGGCTTTCAGAGTGCCCACCAGCACCATCACACAAATACAAGTTATTTAGTTAATAAGAACATGCATCCCTAATTTATTCAGAGTTTTTTTCATTAACTAAGGAAATAGAAAAATCAAACCAAATAGTGATGTACTTTAGCCAGCCTTCTATTTCAATTTTAATATCCATAACAGATAAAAATTCAAGACAGAAATCATTACAATGGTGTCAATCTGAATAACAAAGAAGGTTTTTTCCTTTTTTTCTTTTTGGTGGGAAAAGAAGAAGTACAGAACATTTACAGGCATTTGCGATGCTGATGCTGCCACCGAAGTCTTCAAGCTAAGAGCCGGAGCACTCTGCCAACAAACCAAAGTCCCTTTATTTTCAAAATTTCATATTAATTGACTCACAAGATGTAATCATAGCTTTATTTTCTTGGACCATGAACATATTTAAACCCAGAGCTCATAATGGTAAGCCAGAGATCACTGAATACCATGACGGAGAGAACATTTGAAATGCATAAATGTTCAATACCTTAAATAATATTAACCTCTGTCAAACTCACAGGAACAACATCAATGAAATTATTCTAGCCATTACAAATTCAGCCAATTTGGAAAATGCAATTGAGCTGTAGGGTTAATCAGAAATAAGTTGCAGTCCTTTTCATTAACTCTTATCTTGCCAAGACAAACCCAAGGGATAAACCAAGAAGCATCATCATACTCAAGCAATCTTATATATTACATATCTGCCAAAGGCAATAATTAGATGCATTTAGCCAAAACCCACAATCTACAAGAAATAAAATTCTTGATGAGGCTTGCATGATCAATATCAATACCTAAAACATCTTATGACTTAAAAAGAAAAAATCCAAATATATGAACACATTCTCAACAGTATATCATATTAGATAATAAAAGTGACCCACTATAACGTAAATCTTAGTTATATGTTCAGTGTTTTCTACATGGATATTGCCGTTTTTGAGAAATTCAACACTAAGAAAGAATGATATCATTCAAATCAATTTGTTAAACAAAAACCAACGTAGTTAATGCGTTTTGGCATGTCAACATTTGAGAATCAGATAAACATTGTAGTGAAATTAGCAGTAACTGACGCATTATACTTACAATCTGTGCCCACAAATCCATTGACCACAACATACATCCAAGTTTCAAAGTTTATACTACATACTTACATTAAAATAGTACTAATCTGTAAAACCCAACTGACCAATATTTTTTCAAGCTTAAAATCATACCAACAAGTCCTGACATTGACCACAACAGACGTACAAGTTTCCAAGTTGCTAATACATATCTCAGGGGGAAGAGGAACAACAATCAGCAAATCACAATCCTAACAATTACACTTCAACATCTGACATAATACAAGAATGATAAAGTAAACAGAATGCAGCACAAAAACTTCACCTTAACAAGACCAGGGGGGCCAATTGCAACCAAATCTTCAAGAATTTCGACCTTGTCTAGTGGTAATGTGTTGTAAAGTTCATCAACATCACTAAATTCATCAAAATCCTCCTGGGACAAAAAAAAAAAAACGAAAAACAAAACATATAGTAGACGGATCATTCAAGTGACCAGCAAACAAGCGTATAAAAGTATTTTCTAGTAAAAATAAATGACATTGAACAATGATAAACAAGTTAATAGGCAGATTCTCTCAATGCTGCATGTTGCATCTTAATAATGCTGAAACAAATACAAGCAACATTTTAACCATTACAAACCTGATTGCGTTCCACATAATCGTCCAAGAAGTCTTTGACATCATTAACCTGCTCAGGGCTCAATTCATCATTATCCAGTAACCTCAAGATCAATTCTAACTTCATAATATGAGCCTTATGCCGAGAGATTGATGTTTCTAGATGTGTCTAAAGGGAAAAAGGAAAAAAAAATATATATTATTAATTTATCAGCAATCACTAAGTCAAAATCATTGACGGATGATGTTTTCATTCTATCTGACCAATCTGGGCGGCCTTGTCTTTCCTTTCTTCACAGATAACCCTTCAATCTCTGCTTCGAAGTTATCAATCTGGGATTCCAACTCACTGACCTACTTGATGCAGAATATCACAAACTAATAATGAGATAAGAATTTATGTAGTCAAAGTCCTAATATAAAAAGTAAACTTGATAAATTAAGATTTAATTATTACATCAAAACATCACAAATGCATTTAACATGGTATAATAGCCTAAAAGAAAATGAGAAAGAACCAAATACTATTCATTGATGAAACAACTTTGAACATACGTGCCACATGAATAAATATATTAATGATAACCAATTTGATAAGTTTCTCACTTTTGCAAAATTGATGATGTAAAAAGTGACCAAATGCAGCATGCAGAAGAACAAGCTAGTTCCAAACAAGTCAACTAGATACATGATAAATGATTTATATCACCAACAGGAAAAAGACTTTTTAAAAATATTGTACTGCAACAAGCTATTTCAAGAAACACAAGTGTAAGAATGCGAAAGTTACTCAAATGGGATAGTTCCATACCACATTGTTCAACCAATCTCTTGTCTCTGATTTTGCCTTCTCCTTTGGATCCTTCACAGACCACAAGCATTTACAAAACAAAAAAAATTGACATCATTAGATTTGATTACACATGTAGGATCTAAAAGAATTATAAAACCACATAACTGTACTATCACACAGATATATATATGCATTTCATTTTCAGGCACAACAGTGCACAAGGCATGGAAATTTAGAAAATAGAGGATGACAAAAGAACCAACAAAATTATGATTTAAATTTTCATAGAAAGCCATCCACCAAACTCAATCAGAGCATAAAGAAAGCATAAAAAGGTTCAACAAAATCGGTTAGCTTAGTTATACTCAGCCAGAGGAAATCCTTCAAACAGTCTAACAAAATAAGAAATCAATTTAACAATGCACTCTTAACAGTCAGCACTTCTTTCGCCTCATGTAGATAAAGTAGCTGGAAGCCAGTTTCAGCACAATCACAACAGACATTAAGAACCTTTTTTTTTTTTTTTAAGATGTTCTTACTGACCCATTCCCTCTCTCAAAAGTTTCTACATTTGCAGATACAAAAACTTAAAACTTACAATCAATATTTAACTGGTTCATGATAAAGAATGCAGAAAGAGATAAAGATAGCAAATCACACTTACAGTTTTAGGTTGTTGTCCCAATCCTTCCTTAGAAAATGCTTTTGTTTTGGTCTCCTTCTCACAGATCTTAAATCTTTCCATTTCGCGCTCAATAAGCTTCCGGGCATCAACTAGAGCCTGCTCATAAGAGGCACTGACCTATGTCAACATATACCAAAAGAAAAGGATTAACAATCAAATCCAAGCGCAAGAAATACAATCCATTAATTAACATCACAACATTTTTGCAACACGCTACTCCAAATTAACTGGAGACCTTTAAGCAAGCAAGATACTAAAGCGATGCTATTGCTCATGATACTAAAGCGATGCTATTGCTCATGATACTAAAACAAACATGGTAGAAATTTCATATAAGAAATATATTCATTTATGCTTTATGGATAAATCAATTTGAGCACATCAATTGCATTAATTGTATACAAGTGAATAACTGAATCCAAAGCACTCTGACTAAATTATTCCAAAAACAACTAGTCTGGTCCTTGATCTCCTAATCTAAATTATTCCAAAACACAAAGAACAAGTAAATAAATGAAATGATTACAAAAGCGACTAAGTCGGACCCTCTAGTCCTTGATCTCACTAGACAGGCTAGTCCATGATCTCACTAGACAGGCTAGTCCAAGTTAACTAATGATCGTTAAATCATCAAGATACTAAAGCAATCCTATATTCCTATTACTAACAATGATAAAACAAACATGGTAGAAATTTTAAAGAAGAAATGTATATGTGCTTTATAGATAAGCCAATTTGAACACATCAATTGATTAACCATGTACAAGTGAATAATTGAATCCAAACCACTCTGACTTAACATTTTCCAAACGATACCAGTCTCGCAATCTAAATAATTGCAAAACACAAAGAACAAGTACTGTAATGAAATGATTATGGAAGTGACGAGGACAGACCTTCTTGTCCTTGATCTCACTCGACTGAATCCAAGTCTTGATCTGGTCCCTGTACCTCTGCAGCTTCTTAATCTCCTTCTTCAAATCTGCCTCAAACTTCTCCTTCTGGTTCGCATTGTCCGTATCATATACCTAAAACCCAAAAACACCCCACCCCATTTAAAGCAAACTAGGAAAATCTACAAAAGCAGAAATTGATTTATGACCATAACCCTGTAATTGTCAAAACTTAGAAAATAATAATAATAATAATAATAATAATCTAAAAAAAGTAAAAGAAACAATCAAACAACCAAAGAAAGACCGCAAAACATCACACACAAAAACACAATAATGCAAAAACATAAAACGGAAACCTGTATTCCTCTCCTTATAACTGCAAAAATAAATCTAAAGAAACAGAAGAAAAAAAAAAAAAAAACAGAGAGAGAGAGAGAGAGAGAAATATAAGAATACCCAGTGACCTGTGTACATAAATCATACAGCATTTATGAACGCATACAGATATACCCAGTAACCCATCGACAATCCATTTTTTTATACAAAAAGGAAACCTTAATAAACACTCAATCAATACAAGCACACTATTGGTTTACTACAGTTAACAATATCCAATTCATGGCTTGTATATATAAAAACAACATCTATACACATACATCATCAATGCATATGGAACCTCTAAGTGCCCTAAAACACCAAAATTTCATAAGAAACAAACACTCAATCAATCAATTCAACTACATGAAAAAAAAACAAACTGAACACGTCGCAAATTGGATATAAATATCATACAGCATTTCTTTTTTAACTACAAGCACACCATTGGTCATTGATTGACTACAGAAAACAGAATCCAACGCGAGGCATTTATACATAAACACAACCAATGCATACATACACTCAAAAAGCAAAATTGAACAAGGCATCAATTTGTTCGACCAATCAACAAGTCTCAATTGAAAATATTGGAATGGTTTGGTGTTTGATTGAAGAAAAGGACGGACCTTGTTCCAGATGCTGTCGAAGACGTCGACGCCTTCCTGGACCTTCTTCAAGACTCGATCGATCTCACCTTGGAGCTTGCGACTGGCGCCCATTTTGTTGATACAAAACTGGACCGACCGAAGAGCGCTACAATCGGAGTGTTGAGCATTCAAATCCGGTCAAAAGCGATGGCGACTGTGGTTGCGGTGGTGGTGTTAGGGTTTGTTTCTTCTGGTGATTGTTTTGCAAAAGTGAGTTGTATCATGTGAGTGCGTGTGACAGTGATGACGACGTGGAACCCGTACGTAGTCGGTAGACTTGATTCGTTAAGTACTGGGCCGGGCTTCTTTGGGCCCCAATTGAATAAAGAAGAAAGATAGTGCTATTTGCACCCCACTAAAGCTATGTACACCCCTATTAAGCATTGTTTTGACAAATTATAATTTATAATTATATTTCACTTAATATAGAAAATATTTTTTTAATTTTATTTCTATTAAATATTTACAGACAAAATTCATGTTAATTAGACATTTAAAAAAAAAAATACTTAATGTGATGAACTTGACAAATGGGTGTACACATAGTTTCAGAGGGGTGCAAATATCGATCATTTATAAAAATTTATGGGATGAATAGTGTTCAATTATAAACCATATCCACACCTCTTAATTTTTGGCTATTTAAGATTTTTTTTCTTAAGATTTAATTAAAATAAAATATGGAATATTTTTGTTTTAATTCATAGCATTTCGTTCTTGTTTTGAAAGTTTATTTTGATTTTTCTTGAGTTGATACTCAAGGGTTTTGTACTAGTTTTGTTATATCATTAATTTTGCATCTCGGACATGTAAGTGTGCATGGGGACGTGGGGTCCATTATGAGCAAGGAAATAAATATTATATCCTATATATCTCCGATTTTTTTTTTCAAATTTTGGGATAGCAAATAATAAAATATTCCCGAATATTTCAATATTTTAATAACATTCCCATTATTTTCAATATTTTTACCAATATTTTTATAAATTTCATCAAGATTAATATTTAATTAAGTTGATTTACAAATACTAATTGGCTACGACAACTACTATGATGCAGAGAAAATGTTGACTATAAGAAAACCATGTTCGTGGACAAATGATAAGAAGACGTGCCTGTTGCCATATGGGAGTCCCATCGAAAAATCTTGGATGCACTTGTTGCACTTGTTGAATCGCGCACGTGGCACACCCGATCATTCACGAGTTAGACACATAATTCATCTATAAGCATTTTGCATGAATTTTCACACTTTTCTTTTTCGCTTTATCATTATTACTTTTTCACTTCTCTTTCGTCCAACTAAATCATTTTTTAGATAATTCTATTTTCCTCTATGTAGTTTGATGTAATAGTCAAAATCCATCAATCATTAAAACTCTCTATTATTTAATTAAATGGACAAAATATTTTTTATAGTTTAAAAAAATATCTAGAAAATCCTTTATAGTTTAGAAAAACATCTAGAAAATACTTTAATCATTTTTATCATTATACATATAGAATCACAAAAGATATAAAATGAGGTTACATCAAATAACATGAGAAAAATTGAGATTAGTCTTTCTTTTTATTATTCTTAAAAGCTTATAAGATTATATGAGTACAATATTATCTTTTGAGTGGCCGATTATATGAGTAAAACATCAACATTCGAGCGGCATCAACTTTCGAGTGTGGCTGGTTATATGAGTACACCATCAATTTTTAAGTAGTCAATAACGTGAGTACAATATCAACTTTTGAATGGCCGGTTGTACGAGTACACCATCAACTTTTGAGTGGCCGATCATATGTGTACAACATACACTTTTGAGTGCCTGGTTATATGAGTACAACATCAACTTTCGAGTGGCTATTTTTTTATTATTATTATTTTTTAATCACGGATATCTTATATACTAGAGAACTATTGACTTGTTGAGATGATTTTTTTTTTTTCTTTTTAAACACTAATATGTTACGGATCAGAAGATTATTGAAACTTATCAAGATAGATTACTTTTTTTTAAACATTGACATCATGCTAAGATAGATAATTTTTTTAATACTAATATCTTACCGTTTAAAGAACTATTAGGGTTTATTGAAATGAATTATTATTATTATTATTATTATTATTTTACATTGATACATAAGGACCGTTGGCACTTTTGTTTTTTTAATAGGCCTAGCAAAATGGGTCACTTTTTTTTTTTTTAAACATTGACACGTTGTCGAGATGAATCATTTTGTTATTAAAATACTGATACTTTATGGATCAAAAGATTATCAAGACCTACAGAAATGAAATACTCTTTTTTTTTTTTAAAAAAAAAAAAAAACACTAACATTTTTTTTTTTTTTGGTTAACACTAATAGAAATGGATCACCCTTTTTTTGTTTTTGAACACTAACACTTACAAATCAGATAACTACTAGGATTTACTGAGATAGATCATTGATAGCATAGTCCGAATGACTATTCTTACAATCGAGAGATGACAACTTCTATTAAGAGAAGACTCACATCCACACCTTACATTTTAAAGAACAAGAATGTAACTTGAATTATTAACCTTTTAAGATCAAATAAAGTACTCAAACATTTTTATTAAGGGATGATGTTCTTGAGAGTGGTCGTTTATACCATTCAATAGGTGGACTCGGTGCATTCAAGATTATCTTGTTGCACCCAAACTTTTTTAAGAGGGGAGAAAAAGGGATTAGTGCTTAATGAATGTGAATGTTTACTCAACTTAAGTTTTAAAGAATAAGAATATGAATTGAACCGTTGACCTTTTAAGATCAAATGAGATACTCAAACATTTTTATTAAGGGATGATATTCTTGAGAGTGGCCGTTTATACAATTCAATAGGTGGACTCGGTGCATTTAAGATCATCCTGTTGCACCGAAACTTTATTAAGAGGAAGAAAGAGGGACTAGTGCTTAATGAAGTGTGAATGTTTACCCAACTTAAGGGAACAATAGATACAGAAAATTTATTACAATGCGGGATTCACTTTTTTTTTCCTTCATGCGGGATCCTAGATAGATCATTGCATCTGATAATCAAATTTGTCAAATACAACAATCGAAAGTCCCTCATGAAAAAATGTATGGGATGTTGCACCTCATAATTTCTAATTTATTACATATATATGACATAGGCAGTGACTCATGTCACTAGTACAGCTTTTATTGTTCATCTTGCTCACTGCGTATTCTGGCATAGATAGTGGGCATCACAGGCACAAAAAGAAACATAAGTTTTTTGTGATGCCCTTTTCCACCTGTCTTGTTAGGGGCACCAAAAATAAATACATGCATTCCAGGTTCTGCTATAGCATCTATCTTTTTGTTAGAAACTCAAAAAGAATATAAATCTTTTTAATGGTGCTCACATCTGTTTTTAACTGAAAGTAACGGATGGAACATGAGCAGGTATTGGAAATGGCATAATAATACTGCGGCTGTGCACCAAAAAAGCAAACGAAGTTTATTTCTGTACTGAGAAAATATTAACATGCAGGCAAATGCATAGCTGACTTTTTCAGGTTATGCAAACATTTTGTAATAAAGAGATAATGGGGTACTTCTAATATCCCTAGCACACGTCCAAATTACAAAGTCACGTTGCTTGTTATCATAGTCATATATATATATATATGATATTGCATTATATAATTGTCAAGGTTGCATTGAAGGGATTATTTCTTTAACTTTGACTTAAATACATATATGAAAAATTTATTAAAAACCTGGTGACAAAAAATATAAACTTGGTTGATTTTTGGCCTGTAATTAGAGCAAACGTTAGATAAAATGATTCCTTGATAATAAAAACTGAAAAGGAATTATAACTTTTGGAGAATACAACTTTTTAACTTGAAGGAATTGGGGGAAGGGCAGGTGGGAAAAGATGAAGATGGACCAGAAAAGCCTAGCTAGTTCTTCTGGACTTTTACCACTGTTAATATTGTGTCAACAAGTTGGCTTGTCAGCTAATGAAAATGGTTGAGAATATATGCCTGAAATGGACAAGCTTGAGTTGAATGCTGCTGCTAGCTAGCTCTGGCAGAAAGTTTTTGTATGCAAAGAGAATGTGTGTGAAAAAATTAAAATAAAAGTGTGGAATTTAGCTTTACATATGTCGATCGGTACTTATCACAAGAACCTATTTCTGGAATTTAAACGTGAAATGAATGGTGAGGCCAGAGTCATTTTCCTCAGCAGAAAAGTGAACCATAGATTGAACATGGAATATCTCTATGTAAATTAATTTATGTGTATGCATAAGAAGAACGCATGTTATCAGGTTCTAGGTTCTATACTTGATATTTGTTTGGTATATATGGTTTTCTGTTTTTTTGTTTGATAAAGAAAAAAGAACCATTCTATGTTGCTGAGGATTTGCCTTATTCTGTCAGCACTTTCGGCTAATAAATTATGGGAGATAAGAAAGCTTAAGGAAGGGAAAGTAAATGGAGATGACAGTCAATAGCGAATAGAATAGTGGTTCTAGGATTCGGAAGATGATAGGATCCTAACATTATCTATTCTCAACCTTTGTTGAACAATGAAACCTATCTTAGTTCACTTTCCACTATGTTGTTCATGTAAAGTACTATTTGGTTCTAGTGGCTGCGTATTCTTTCTCATCCATCTTGATAATAGGGCTTTTATTCTCACTATATGCATTTTACAAACATTTATAGAGAGTTTTTCTTTCATTGTGGGAGTGGATTTCTTTCAGTTATGAGACTAAATATTCAGACCATGTAAATAATAATTGATACCAATAAATCCCAAAAATCTTTTGACTAATTTGAAATTGTTTTAAAAAAATTTGTTAAAACAACTCTTAATCGTTGAATTTAATTTGCAATTGTGCCTTGACATTCGAATAGAAAAAGAAAACAACTCGATTTATTGTTGAACTAACTAGATAATGTAAAAGCTTTGTATCATTGTATCATTTCTTGATTAATAGCTTAATCGTTTGGGTCAATTGATTACCTAATATGGAGTGTTGCCAAGAGTCGGTTAAAAGTTTGAGTCCTTCGCATGCACATTTGTTTTTGTATTTATTCTGCTTTGATATTTAAATCTATATTTATATTTGGATTTGGTCTCCTATCAAACTCTTAAGTCTATCAGGTATAATATACGAGCGGATGTGTTAAGAGTTTTGTGTTACTGTCTGAGCTCTTACAAATTACCTAATGAAGAGAACTTGTTTGTGTGAGATATTACTATCTAGTACTCTTCCCTTCCATTTTGTAGTAATTCAATGACAACAAAAGGAAAAAAAAAAAAAATGTTCTGATCTTCACACTTATACTTTTAATTCATTCAGCAAATGTTGTGATTAATAATATGTTCGTTAGTGTTTATTAGTAATTTGCAATATGAAAATCAGTGTATTAAAATGACTATCGGCCGATCCAAAAATGCTAAAATCGGTGGTTCTAGGCGGTGAGCAGCCTAGGACGATCTACACAACCTTCTTTTTCTTTTAAATTTTGGAATACTTCTATTTTCCCCTCTGTAGATTGACATAATGTCAAAATTCTTTAATATATTTAGAAATAGTTAATATCACTCTTGTCGATTTATGAAATAGATCAAATACCCTCTGAAGTATATGAAAATATCCACAAAAAAAAACTCTTACTGTTAAAGTTGACTTTAAAAATCAAAGATTAATCATTAATATAAAAAAGGCAAAACTACAGAAGTATTTTTATCATTTCGATTATTTCAGTAATAACAGTAACAATAGAAGTAAAATAAAAGTAAAATAAAAGGATAATTAACGATTACGTCAAACTACAAAAAAGAAAGTGAGATTATCCTTAAATGTTTTGGTCGAAAACGGTATCGTTTTAGACTCCTTAAAATAACGTTGTTTTGGTGTTCAATGGTTTAAAAAAAAAAAAAAATCTGAACAGTGTACCAATTCCTCACTAAAGCCCCAAAACAGAACAAGTCACCACCACCAAACCCTAACCTCGACCATTGACAGCACCTTGATATGTGTTTTTAACCTCATCATCTTCATCTTGATTTGTGTTTTTAACTGCACCTTGATATGTGTTTTTACTTCTGTTGTGCACCTTGATTTGTGTTCAAGCTATTTAACTGCACCTTGATCTATGTTTTTACTTCTGTTGTGTGGTGTATTTGAGGTGTACCGAGTTTAATTGCACCTTGGCCCTTGACGGCCGGTCAAATCGCCTAAGCGCTAGGTACATATTTACAACATTGATAAAATCATGCATGACGTCCTTTGAAATCAATAGTAAAACACAACATGGTTGGCAAATTCAGCCAGCCATTGCATAATTATTCTTCGTGTAATTAGTTGAACTTCTTTTTCTTTTGTTAGTGCAAATTGATCATTAACAACAGTGATAAACTACCTCCTCAATACAAGAAAGATGTCTTCCTCGATAATGGTATAGAATAAATAAAGAAAATGTGGATTGTTTTAGCAGCAAATTTTATAAGAATATTCCGGAAAATATATGGCCCTAAAAGGCTAAAACAAAAGATTAGATGACTACTGCACTAAAAACATATATTATATGATCGACAGAGTCACTACGTGAACGAACAAACACCAATATTAATAGAAACGGGAAATAAATTAAATTGATACAATAAGTATAAATCCAATTATGACATGTCAAAATGGTTCAAATAATAATAATATTAAACTACGTATAATACCATCATCCAGTCAATGGGAATTAATGGTAAGGAAAGCTCGTTCACTTTGGTTATGTTTTAAGTTTAAGTTGTTTTACCGTTAATGATGTTTTTTTGTTTTTTTTTTTTTTTAAGGAAAAGAAAAGAAAAATCCAATTGATAATATTAAACTCTTAATTGGTAAAAAGTAAAAACATTTTGTGTGATTCAAGTGAAATTTATTATGAAATATTCTAATTCGCTCGAAGCAAGTTGGCTTCGTGCGAATGCAGAATTTGCACCAACACAATCATCGTTGTTTGATTAAAGTTTGAATATGTGCGTGAATTTATAAAATATATGTGAAGTAGCAAGTTGATCGAAATATGAAAGCTATAATAAATTAAACTGCAAGAATCTTTTCACTTTAAACCTTCCATTTGGTTTTAATTTGTCATTGATTTGAATATATACGCAGTTGTTCGAATCACAAAATAAGCTACTCTCTTGACCACACACATAAAGTCTCGATTGTACATTTTTCTCTTGTCTTAATGACGTTCAAATTCCTTCTTAATAAAGTGCAAGTGTCCTGATTAATTGTTGCATCAGTTTAATATATGGTTATTTGACTAGCAAGTAGCAACTTACATATGTGATTGGGAGAGAGAATGCAAGCATATCAGAGAAAATCTATCAAAAAAAAAAAAAAAAAAATTCCAACTCTAAGGAAGCTTTTGTTTGTGACATTGGATTAGATTACTTCTAAAACGTAAAATTGAATTGGATAGGATTGTATTAGATTAGATTGGATTGAATTAACATTGTGATATGTTTGATGTTGTTAGGAATAGATTATTAATAAAATATATTAAATTAATTTTTAAAAATAATAAATAATTAAAATATAAATCATTAAAGACTAAATAAATAAATAAAAGAATAAAAGAAGGAAAAAGAGAGAGAGAGAGAGAGATATGAGAGGGGAGTAAGTAGTCCCACCTAGAATTTATGCTACTCTAACGGGATAAAAGAGGAGGTGGTATTATATATTATCCAATCCTACCTCCTCAACAAACATGAGATTGCACAAAAAATTTGTTCAATCCTATCCAATGTTGGGTAACAAACATGCCCTAAAGAAACAGACAGAAGGATCTAGGAACACAAATTGGATTAAATTGACTGACCGAGTACTACTTAGGCTAATGTCAAGTTAAGCTGGATAATGTGTGTCAAGTGAACTGTTTATACATGTAGAGTACTCATCTTTGATGTATGCGTTCCTTCTTTTTTTTTTTTTTTTGAATCAGCATTTCATATTTTTCTTAATTTATCTGGATATATATAACTGTATGAGATATGTTTATATTTTTAGTCAATTTATTTCGTAAAATCTCTATGATCTACATAAATGGATAGAAGTAAAACAATTTTTTTTCAAGCATATGCACTTGATAATAGAAAAAATCAGGTTTATGAGAATTCTAAGATGGATAAAATTTATTTTCAAGTGCACATTTTTCTCGTAAAGTTATTATAAAATGCACAAGACAGATATTTATCATTGTTGACATCACATTTAGAGTCGGAGCATCAAGTTTTTGGCCTTGTTTCTAGAGGAGTGTAGCAAAAGCTGGATCCCATGTTTGCAACTAAAACACCTATAGAGTTATTGGGTTCAAATCATGAGAACATTACATTATCATTCAAGAAGAACGTGACAGCACTCAACATTCGTCACACCCCTCAAAGGGAAGGTCAAAAACCTAACACTCTGACTAAGGGTTCGAATGTGGTGTCAACTATCATAAACTACGACCATAAGAGAGTTTGGTCTATTTAATTAATTATTACTATAAAATTCTTTACATTATTTAATATTAGATTAATATTATTTAATGCACTAATTTAATGAATTCTTTAATCTTCCAATGATTAATCATCAAAGGGAAATCCCAAAGGTTTGATCGTTTCTAAAAAACAACCCTCTTATTTTGATTTAGATGGAATACCCCCTATAGGGTGGTTTTTCGCACACAATTAGGAGGGTTTCCAACTAAATTTTATGAATACAAGATTTTTCTATGTACAAGAGACTTTTAATCCAAAATCTAAAATATATGGTTACTTTTAGAGAAAAAAAAAAATCAAACTTTAGGTGAGCTTTGTAATCTTATACAATTTTAAAACCTCATTTTAAACGAAAATCATGTATACCACAATATGTTGTCTACATATACAATCATATGTATCATATTTTTCAAGCGTTTTTATCTACTGTTGATATTTTTTTTCTTGATTTGAACTCTTATAAGCAGATAAAAATTCTCAGAACATATGACTATTATCAACCAAATGTGATTCCAGATGTACTCGCACTTACCATTATTTTTTTTCCTAATGAATAGTCAATCATAAGTTGAAATTATGCTTTAATAAGATTTATGATCGTGAAAGAATCAATGTCCTAAGTAGGAAATGTAAGCTAAAACTATAGACGGCCATTTGTCCCTGGATCAATTGTAGCTATCAGGCAGTGGTGAAAGAATATAATAAGAAGACAGTATCCAAGCTAAATGTATATATCTCAATTGAGAACCTAAGCAGAACCTAAACATGGCAATATTCACATATTATTAAAATAAATAAATAACTCAACTTATAAGCACATTACTAATCAATAATCATAAATATTGAAAGCATCTAGCTGGCTAACTAAATGAAGCTAAAAAGGAGTGAAAAAATAAAGGTATGAAGGAACCCATTTTTTGTGGTTTTGGGTAGAAAGGAATAACCATATTCTTGACTTGAGAATATGACTTATTGGCTTTACTTTGAGTTAAGATTCTCAAATTCTAATTCCATGGAACTTTTATAGCTTTTGGGTTCCCTCTTCTAAACTGTTTTCCACAAGGAATATCATTCCGTGGTCATTTCTCACTTATTATTCCCCAATGGCATCAAATGTGGTCAACAAATTTCATCCAATCAATGCCTTGCACGCCGGCTCTCGATTGCTTATGATTGACTAGTCTCACACACTGATGTGTTTCTCTTTTTATAGATTGTAATTATTAGTATTATTATTATTATCATTTTTCATCGAAAGTAAAGATATATTAATGTGGAATCCACAAAAGGAAATCAAAGTACAAGCAAGAACAAAAATTCATGCCCTCTATCCTAAAGGGGAGAATAAGATCCATAGTGAGAGGAAGGTAATAGCAGTTAGCTAACAAAAGGAAAAAGCTAACTATTCCTTTGTACCATAGGAACACAAACACATACACACGCGCGCACATACCATGCACATGCAAAGAGATTCAAGAACAAGGGCATTTTGGCAATGTCAAAGAAAGTTTTGTAAGTACTTTTACACGTACTGTTATTAGAAATTATCATTGGAGTCCATATATATGGAGACATGAAATGAAAGTTATAAGCACTATGCTTATTCTATTTATGGTTGAGCACAATCACTTTAAAACATCATATATATAGTTAATTCTCCAAGCAGGAACACTTTTCCAGTCAACATATTTTTGTAATTAAATGGGAATTGTATATATATATATATATGAAACTCTAACCAAATATTTTAAGTATGATTTTCATTACCAAAGTCTATTATTTCATCATTTACATGTTATCATGATTTATGACATGATCACATCATACATAGTCCATCAGAAAAATGAATAACAAGTAACATTCATTAATTGAATTAATATCGTGGAAAGAATTGAAGTAATGTTTATAACTTGAAAGGTACTCAATTGGTGGCTCTTGAGCAAAATTTATTCCTATCCACATGCCTGCAGACTATATTGGAATTTTTTGCTTTAATGCTTTACCCCCAAAGACCTTTGATAGATTCTCCTCCCAACTGTATAAAATATCCTGACTTATCAAAATCAAATAACTTGTGAAATGGCCAATTGGACTAAGTATAAAGACATTTGTTCAAGGAATATGAATTTTGGTTGCAATCTTCGAAATGGAGTTTCTTATATATAATTTTTCTACATGTATAGTCTGGCAACACTAACTAGCAGACATCTCTTAAACACTCTAGTTTTAATGGGTATCAGCATATCCGAAATGTCTTCATTAGTTAAATCAAATTTTAATTTCCCGTCATCTGGTTTAATGTATTTGGCAGATTTGTTTTCGATATCATAACACACGAATTTATTCTGCATTATAGCTGTTGATCTATTAGATATTATTCTTTGTATTTTAAATAGGCACAGTATAATTCCTGATCATCACACCACAAACCAGATCCTGCATTGCAATTCTAGGAGAACAACAGCATAAGCATAATGCAATTGAAGTTGACATATGGTCCGCGAATTATGGAATGCTAATCCTGATGAACTACAGTTACATATGTGACCACTAACCAATGTGTGTACCATATCCAATTTTCAATTCCAAGTATGCATTATCAGTACATGTTACTGAAACATCACATATTCAAAAAATGTACAAGTTGTACTACAACACATTTCTTGAGTCTCTTAGAAACAAAGAAATTAATGCTTTAGAAGCCTAAACAAGTGGATGAATATAAAGAACAAAGTAATCAAACAGAGAGGAAGAAGAGTATATAGATTCATAAAACAGAATCTGTGAAGTTAACAAAAGCAGGAGTCAAGGGCGGCCAAGGGGTCATCTCCCAGAACTTTGTAATATGTCTTTCATGATCAAAATGCAAGTATTTAAAGCAAGTACAATCCTTGTTTGCTTTATTATTTTCATATCATTTTACATGGTCCTGGCTGCTTAGGATTCGCCGGGGAGGGGTCGGCTGTCTTACACCAATTGAAGAATGAAAAAGATTTGGGACCCTCATTGCTTATATTTTATACTGTGTAGGCTGAATAAGTACCAAACTTACTGAAGGCGACAGAAAAGAATGTATTCCATATTCCATTCCTTGCCTCCAAACAATCTCCAAGAAAAAGCATCTATCCACCATATCATTATTATTATTTGGGTTTGCTTCTTTTTCTTGTATGTATCTAATTCCAAAGTATTTCAGGTGCTCCAGTCAACAGAATCTTCTTCTACATTTTTTTCCCAAATGTAGCCTATCAAAATCACTCTAATATGTCTCTATCTGCACCCTTTAATATAGATAATATTCATATAAACCTCATTTGCAAATATCATGCTAATTTTACTTTTATACATTGACAACTGAAAAGTGACTCCAATTACAAGGTGATGAGGGACAAAGATGTAAGAGTACTTAGAATCTTCCTGAAGGTGAAAGACTCAAGGCAGGCTGTGAATGAGAGAGCTTTGAAGGTCTTCAGGACATAATATAGAGATAGTGGATTCCTCCAATCCAAGTCAGAGGAAAAAAAAATTCCCTTGTTAAAAATCCTGGAATAAGATTCTTGCCTTTGCCAGAAAGACGATTACTGATTTCACAAAAAAAAAAAAAGGAAAGAATGGAAAAAAAAATATACCCTGGTGGATCAATTCTTGGTACCTAATGCAAGATGTGAGTTGTTTGAGAAAGTTGTAGTGCACAGGAATTAAAATGGGATAGTTCTGTCTGAGAATGGAAAGTGGAGCTTGAGATCAGGGTCCCACTGTTAGCAAAGTAGGCAGGACAATATCTCTTTTCCAGTCACTGTGAATTTTGGATGGGATTGGATTGGTGTTCCAGGCAGTTTCCTTCAAGATTCTATGCTTACTGGCTACCCCACCACCTCCCTCTCTCTCTCAGGTTTCTTTATAAATCCATGCTTCGCCACATCTTTGGTTTGTGAGAATTGGCCAAGAGAGAAAGGAGATAAGTAGTAGCAGAGTTCAGAAAGTCGCATCTATCTCGGAGTGTTGAAGCCTCTGAACTTACCTGAAGAATATAATAGATATATATAATATAGTCAAGTTCCATATTTCAGGAGGCGGCAGATTGGATCGACGGAAATAATAAAAAGCATCATCAGGTAAAAACAAAGCTGATCTTGACAACAACAATTCTGGTTTTTGTAGTGCCTTGTTCGACTAGATAAAGCTTACATTCTGAGTTCTATTGAAAGACAGAAAGAAAAAGCGCAAAAAAAAAGAAAAATGTACCACCACCACCAACATCAAGGAAAAAGCATCCACCCTTCATCCAGAATGCCTATCCCTCCAGAAAGGCATTTGTTCCTTCAAGGTGGGAATGGTCCTGGAGATTCTGGCCTTGTCCTCTCAACTGATGCCAAGCCAAGACTAAAATGGACACCGGATCTTCATGAGCGGTTCATAGAAGCTGTCAATCAACTTGGAGGAGCAGACAGTACGTATATACAAGTTTAAGATTATTTTCTGCTATGTATAACTTTCTTTGACTTCAGGTGATTCAAATAAATTTATCTTATTCTTTTAATGTCACAGAGGCTACTCCAAAAACAGTCATGAAACTTATGGGGATTCCTGGACTTACCTTATACCACTTAAAGAGCCATCTCCAGGTAAATTTTCAATTTTAATTATTATAGGCACTCAACAAAGTTATTTTTGGCCACAGACTCTTCATTAAATCATCAAATGTGAAATTCATTGATCTCTCTAAGATTTTGTTTAATTACAGATACACTTGTGTGGTTTCAAAATTCATTAGAAAAATTGGGAGAGATCCTTGAAGTTTACTTAGTTTATCGATTTTCTGTCAAAGTAGGAAGTGTCTTAGATCATTTTCAAGGGTTCTAGGGGGTGGGGACTATGTTTATAATATAGCAAGGCACATATTGATATCTGTTCACTTTTTGGCTTGCAGAAGTACAGGCTTAGTAAGAATCTCCATGGACAAGCTAATAATGTGAACAACAAAGTTGGTAAGATAACAATGTCTCAATTAAAGTTCTTTAAACACTTTCAAATTAAATAGAAGCATAAGTAATACAATGCATATTTGCATTGCTATGAGGAGTAAAGTTTAAGTAACCTGGTGTAGGCACCGCTGCCGTGGCTGGAGAAAGAATTTCTGAGGCAAATACAACTCATATGAACAATCTAAGCATTGGACCCCAGACAAACAAGTAAGGATAAATAGTTTTTTTTTATTTTTGCTTAGCTTTACGTTTAGTCGTTCGTTTATCTATAATTCGAAATATTACTCTTATGTCATTACTTCTAATAGTGAAAAATCTTTTATCGCAGAAACTTGCATATAAGCGAAACAATACAGATGCAAATTGAAGTGCAAAGAAGACTACACGAGCAGCTCGAGGTACTAACAAAACCTTGAATATAGAATCTAATAAGCTGACCTGTTTCGACATATCTAAAGCATTATCAGCAATGAACAAGTAAAGCAAATTTTTTTTACCTTCAAAATGTTAAAAACAGAAAGGTTATATTTAACACTAGTTTACACATAAATGTTCACCTGATAAGATTTTAGGCAGACTGAAACTAATTGCATTTTTTTTATCATATAGATGCATTCTGAATACTTTTTTGGACTAAATTAACCAGGTACAGCGGCATCTACAGCTTCGTATAGAAGCTCAAGGAAAATATCTACAGGCAGTGCTGGAGAAAGCTCAGGAAACACTAGGAAGACAAAATTTGGGTTCAGTGGGACTTGAAGATGCCAAAGTTCAAATCTCTGAACTGGTGTCAAAAGTATCCACTCAATACCTGAATTCCAGATTCACAGACCTGAAAGAGCTTCAGGGTTTGTGCCCTCAACAGCATCCACAAACAACCCAACAGCCAACGGATTGTTCAATGGACAGCTGCCTGACTTCCTGTGAAGGTTCCCAAAAAGACCAAGAAATCCACAATGGTGGGATTGGATTGAGACCTTATAATCCTGGAGGAAGTGCAATTCTAGAGCCAAAAGAGACTGAACTCAAGTGGGGTGAAGAATTGAAAGAGAACAAATTTCTTTCCTCTATAGTGAAGGACAACAAGGAGACAAGGTTATTTTCAGCAGAAAGAAGCCCTGGCGGTGATTTATCAATGAGCGTTGGACTCCAAGTAGAAAAGGGTAATGGCAGCAGCAACACTAGTTTCTTTGAAGGAAGATTCAAAGGGAGAAGTGAAGATGAGAACTTCCTGGACCAAACCAACAAAAGAATGGATTCAATCAAGCTGGAGAATGAGAAACTTTCACCAGGGTACAGACTTCCATACTTTGGAACAAAGCTAGACTTGAATTCCCATGATGAAAATGATGGTGCTCCAAGCTGTAAACAATTTGACTTGAATGGTTTCAGCTGGAGCTGAGAGAGGTTTCTTGTAAATGTGACAAGTGCATAAATGTGATAACCTGAGGAAAGAGGTGATCCATTGAGTTAGAGGAGGAAAATGGATCTGAAAACAGGCTGGTGGCTGCAAACACAACCCATCAATCGATCAATTAGGATGAACAATAAGTTGCACCAGCTAAGGCAACATTGCAGCTAGATGACACATATATTTTCTAGCATAATGTAATTTCTTTTTCTCATGCATTATGAGCTCATGGATCAGATACATTTTGTGTTGATTTAAGCAAAACACACTTACTTGATTGTATCAAGATTGCTTAAACAATTTGCAATTCAATCTTTCACATCCACTCTAGGTTGATTGTTTCTCAAGTATTGGATTGGAATTGGATTGAGTGTAGATATTTGTAGACATCTTTAGAATTGTTTTCAAAATCAGTTTTTCTGTTTCATGGCCAAAAGCCAAAAGCTTATAATTTTCATTTAAATTAAATATTTCATTAAATACCCCTAATGATGTTTTGCATAAAATTAATTAAAGTTGTTTTGAATAATGTTTTGAAAAAAAAAATTAAAATAAATCATTTTCTTATTTGAAACCGTTATTATATATATTTTTTGTATAATTAGATTATTTTTAATTATGACGGGATAATATAAATTCTTTTTAAATTCTTGTTTTAATAACATAATTATTTTAAATTCCACTTTGAATATAATAAAATCGTTTTTCTTTTGACACAATAATTGGTTTGACTAAGAACATTATACAGGTTGATAAAAGCTTTTGGAATAATTGCAATGAATAGATTCACAACGTATATAAGAAGAAAGCAGAATATATAGTAAAAGGTTATATCTATAGATGCATAAGCTGTCAACATACAAATATTCATAAATACCCTGCCACTGCCATACAAATATTCATAAATACCATGCCACTGCCACACGGCTCACAACTTTATCATCGGTGTTTGTCTTTTAACTTTAAAAAGTTAGGACGATTCAATTAAATTCATCAATTACATTTAAATTAAATAAAAAGAATTTGTTTTAAAAGATAGAATGCAATAGATGAATTTTATTAGTTTAAAATTAGAAAACATTGATGGTAAAATCACTATATATATATATATATATATATATATCAAATACGTAATTTATTAAGTAACTGATATAGAAAGTTTAGATTATTCTTATTCGAGTGTTGATCAAATATGTTAGTCTCTAAACAAGACTTGATTGTATACAACTTGCTATACATATAAAACTCAATTTCCTTGCATAGCCAGCCATATATCATGTCAAAGTTTATTTCTAAGGACTAAAATGGCATAAAAAATTAAGGAGTTAAATTTTTGTCCCATCTGATGATTCTTAACATTTGAGTCCCAATAGTCATGTGATTAGACAAAAATGCCATTTCAAGGGAAAAAAAAAAAAAGGTAACTTATTCTTCTCCAAACTTCCATAATCAAAATCCTTCTTTGTCCAACAAACTTTCTCCTCCATCCAACATCTCTTCTCCTACTTTTTCCTCCTCCTCCTTCTTCATCTTCTCCCTTCTTCTCATTTTTCCTCCATCTCTAGCGAGAAATTCTTAGTCAGAAATGCAAATCTATATTATCAACACTAGAAAAACTAGTGAGTTATACTATATGACTCATACCCATTTTTCTATCATTAATAACGCCAAAAAAGCTAGTGTGAGTCACACATGTAATCGCATGACTCACACTAGCTGAGTGTAAGCAGTTTTTTTGTCATTAATAACACCATAAAAGTTGGTAAGTCATGTTGCATGACTCACACAAGTTTTTCTATCATTAATAATGTAGATTTACAACAAATTTGCGAGATGGAAGAAGGAAAATAAAGAAGATAAGAAGAAGGAAGAAGAAGAAAAGAAGACGAAAAAGAAGAAGAAGAGGAAGGGGAAGAAGAAGAAAAGGAAAGAAAAGATATGAGTGACATTGGATGGAAAAGAGAGATTCGGGAGGTGAGAGCAATCAAAGAATGCCACCAAATGTTGAATAGGAAGAAATTTTGTATTCAATTTGAGTTACAACTTTGAGATACGCAAATGGCATTATTGTCCAAAAAATTATATGTTGGAACTCAAACGTTAAAATTAATGGGGAGTGACTCAAACTTCTAATATCTTTAACCATTAAACACCAAAAGTATTAGGAGGCACCTCCATATAGTGAAAGTTATAGTAATATTTCGAACTATATTTATAATGATTGATCATATTAGATCTCAGTAGACTCTAACCTACTTAAGTTTCTCTTTTGCTAGCATGTCCATAGTGTAACACCCAAAAATCTAATAACAAGAAAATAAGATATTATAGTTAAACTAATCTTAAAAAGAAAACATTGTATCGAAATTTATTCCAAATCAGTATCCTAATGACATTCATGCTTAATTTCTTAATCATCATATTCATCTCTCTTTTTAAAAAAATAAAATAAAATAAAATAAAATCTATATCTAAAGGAATACAAATATATAATCCAAATCTTGATATAAAGAAATAACACTTAAAACCTTAAAACCTTTTGATTCTCTAAACCTCGAGAACAAATTGATTATATTGCTGGAGAAAGAACGTAGATATATATATTTTCTATTCTAAAATAGTGACTATATAAAACCTATAGTAGCAGGAGTTCTAATCACTATGCAGTTCTTATTTGATGATATGTATAGATAATTAATAATATATTTTTAATAAATCAATATCCTTTTCTTAGTCAATATCCTTTTCTTTTTAACTTACCAAAAACAATGAAATTCTATCATTGGTCAAATTATTATTTCTTTCTCCTTTGAAATTCTAAAATTCTAATTAAACAAATAATTAATTATAAATATATAAAATATGGTGGTTACACATAGATTGAGCAAAATCTCGATTTGATTTTCGATTTTCTTCTTAAACACAATAGTAATTGTTCAAGGGTTCTAATAAGGAGAAATTACACTTAAATCCCTTAAAGTTTAGTCTTGAATATAATATAAGCTTAAAATCAGATGGAAGAATTTTATAATTCTACGCATTGCCCCATATAATGGTGAATTGTTACCATAGGAATATCGATTAAACGAGTTCAACGCAGGGTTAGATATTCCCAACCTTAACCCGAAAAAATTCACTCGCTCCCAAACTCATTCCAAACTCAATAACTGAAGATTGAGTAAGGCCAGGGGAGGCAAACCCACCCTTGCCACTAGTCCACATCCACCACCAAATCTAATTATTTTTTTCTACATAAATATTACAAAAATTTTGGAGATTCAATATTTGTTTCTATAAAGAAATTATTATCTTTTAAATAAGTTCAATACCAACATACAAATATACTTTAAAATACTCATATTTGACTGTAAAAAGTCCATGAACATAATTAATAAGAAACCATAATGAAAGTAAATTTTGAAAATCATAATGAGTTATGAGTTGCTTAATAGGTATTTGATAAATTATATAGTTTATATATTAATTTTTATTAATTATAAAAATATTAATTAACAACAAATATTCCAATATCATTTTGGTTTCAACATTTAATTTATTTATGATAATTTACCAAAATTTATAATTACAAATTTAAAACATCAAAGAAAACCTAATAAGGCTTTGAGATTGGATAGCCGTTAGAATAAGATTTTATTAGAGTTTGTTGGAGTGTTTTTCAATAATAGATTTTGATGAATTTCATAGATTCCGTATATTTCATTAGATTTTGTTAGAATTCTATTTAAAGAGTTTATTGGATTATTTAATGGATTTCATCAAATTTTGTTAGAGTTCTATTTAGAGTTTGTTAGATTTTTTACATAGATTTAAATAGAATTTGATAAATTCAAATGGAATTATTAATTATTTATCTTTAAACTAAAAATTAATAGATGAGTAGTATGTTATAAAATTTTTACTGTTTATATAATTATTTTATTTATATAAAAATTGTTAGTTTCAACGGTCTCCAAATTTTTTTTGAAAAAAAATAGTTCTAAATTGACAAATATAATAAATATGAAATGATGTACATTATGAAAGTCTAAAAAAAACTATCATCTGTAATTGTCATTACCTAATCTGGTTTCAACAAGCACAACTGGGATGTATACCTTACTTTTTTAAAGACCTCATCCACTTTGAAAAAAAAAACTATATTAAAAAATAAAATGATAAAAACGGCGTCCGTTTAGCTTTTTACCTTCTTTTAGATTTAATTAAGACTTACAGAGTGATAAATTTTACAAGATAATCGTTTTGCAGCTTTGCTCCTCTACGAAATTTATTTTCTTTTTCCTCTCATTGATTTCTTTAAAAGTATCTACTCTTCTGTTTCTTTTTTTTTTTTTAATAATTTGTAAATTGCATGTAAAACAAAATGTTTGCGGGGCTACCTATCAACTATTTGATGAAATATTTCAATGGTACTCTTAAAATTTTAAGACATTCATTCCCACCTTAACATTTTTATATTTGATAGATGTCAGTTGTTCAAAAAAAATTTCTCTTCATTTCTCTGCTTGCATTTTCTTTAAACTATCACTTGGTAATTACATATTTGTTATTTTCAATTAAAAAAAACAGTTAACAAAACATATGATAATCATCCACCTTAAATTATTAAAGACCTTAAATGAAACACAGAACAATCAATTCTGACATAAAAAGCATAAAATCAAAAAATAAAATTATAAAATTCAATCTCATGATCTTCCTTAAACAAAACATAGAACAATCAATTAAACTGAATGAATCAACTATAAGTATAAAAATATATATAATTGAAAATCGAAATCCAAAATATATATGAAATGGGTTGAATCAGGAAATTTGTGAAATGGATTTAAAAGCCAAAATTGAAAATACAACAATTGAATATGGAAGAGAAAAATAAAAAACACACTTTCAATTCACCACCACCAAAAGAGTATTATGTGAGCCAGAGGAAAAAAAAATGTTCGAAAAATCAAGCAAATCTTTGGGGTGAGGGTAAGATTTCATATGAGTTTTCTTATTTATACTTAGGGTTTAAAAATCAATCACAATCATTTAAAATCCAATTCCGATAAAGTTATTGATTTTTTTAATACATTTAAACTTATTTGAATTTCTTAAAAGTCTGAATTGAATATACCAAAATTTCGTTAGAATCTTTACAAATTTAGATTGAATACACTCAGATTTTAATGGAATTCTAAAAAGTCTAAATTGAATATACCCAGAATTTTAAAATCTTTTGGATTCTTATAAATTCCTAAGTTGAATACATCCTCCTTAATTATTTGAAGTAAATTATTTGGATATTTTATTCACATAATTAAGGGGATTTTAGACCAGATATACGTGGAAAATAGAAAGACACTCCCGAGCTGAACTCCACCATATCCGACGACACCATCCTCTACCCAATCCCACCTCTCCTACTTCAGAGGTCTTTAGAAGGGTTTATGCTGCCAACGAAAACAAAAACAAAACCACGTCGAAACTAGACTTCCATGGCGCCAGATTCCAACCCTGACAAAACTAGATCTCGATGCCATCACTGTGCTGGCCCCCTCTCAATGGAGATGGTACAGATCATGTTTACATATGCACAATAATGGTCTCTTTTTTTTTAATAAATAAAAAAAGGTTCTGATTTGATTGCTTTTTTGGGTTGGTTGCAGGAGACGAGTGAGTGGACTGTGGCTCCTTTTATAAGAGACAGCTTTTCTATGGTAACTTCTCTTTGATTTTTTATTTTGAATCATGGCTTGTTTTTGTTTTTCTTGAATTTTGTATCTGAATCATCAAGTTTTGATTTTTATCATAAGGTGTTGAAATTTGGTTATTTTTTTAGTTATTTTAAAAGTGGGAATTTTTGTTAGTTGAATATAAATGGGGTCGTGGACAATTGGAAATTGAGTTGATTAAGGTTTTGAATTTGTCGTTTCTAGTATTTGAATATTGAGTGATAATAAATTGAGCCTTTTATGCACTGGAATTTTAATGTGGTTCTGGAGAAATTGTGTTCATTAAACACTGATTGAGGCTGTTTGTGTGAGTATGATATATATATTTTATATATGTTTGAATTATAAGAGTGGGACAAACTGGTATCGGGAATTTTTGTAGAGGAAGGTGATGTCTGATTCCATCCAATTCTAACTATGGCTTATTTTTCGTGGTACAACATGCTGCTGTACTGACCTTGGCGATCATCCTCTTGGTAATTTTGAGTTCTTGCTTCTTATTTTTGTCTTTTGCTGATGTGGATAATATAGATTGGGTCTGCTGTTGGTGGTACGACCAGTGCTTTCTACGGATTCAATCATGGTAATTACTTCTGTTTCATGTAGCCTGTTTTTGTCAATTGGTGTTCCATATTTTGTTTTATTATTATTTCAGTAGTTGAATAATTAAGTATGGCTAGAACGGCAATTACTGTGGTTTTAAGGAGGAATTGAAGCTAAGTCTCAAAACTGTGTGCTGTGAATAGAAAGTCTAACCACTTATTACCATTTAAACCAATGTTTTTTCTTTATTGATCAGTCACCGTCATTGCTTTGTTACCTCACTGTACTATATCTAAGCTATGACTTGTTCACAGTTCGGTTTCTTTTGCCATATTCTTCTTTTTATCTACTCAGTAAATTTGTTAGATTCCTTATAATTAGAAAAGTGTCGAGAAAGATAAAATGAAAAAATAAAACGTAAAAACAAATGTACGAGTTGCAGTGATGCGCTGGAACTGCAGCTGAAATTTTACCTTGTATTGCTTTTAAATATAATGAAGCGATAAGTGTAACAGCTTGTTTAACATCTTATCAAGAATGACTTTAGCTATTTGGTAGGGGGGAATAAAAGGAAATGAGGGAAATAGTAGAGGGGAATGTAAAGAGCAAGAAGAGTCAAAAGAGTCATCTATCCATTTATCAATGTCGTTGAAAAGCAGGGGGGAGGAGAAGTTTGTTGCTCTTTGCTGTTTGGTAGCCCCTAAAGGAGGGGTGGGAAGAGAAACCATTATTTGTAGTTGTACCATTATACTCATTTCTGTCATTATATCCATTTATCGATATCCTCAAGTTTTCATGTAAGATAACGGTAAAATTATAAGTTAATTCTGTCATCCCAGTGAGTCATAATTCATATGTCCTGTTTCTGCCTATGGAAGAACTGAGTTTTGAGGGTATGGACAATCCTTTTACTCTTTTGTACCCTTTTTTTTTTCACTTTTTGCTTTTGTTTCTGGCCTACCAATTTAAGCAAACCACCTCTGTTCCCCTTCTCCTGATTAGGTTTCTTTCTTGTAACTCGTGCACTTTGTAATTAGATGCTTGCATTTGGAATTCCAACTAGGTTTCTTTCTTGTAACTCTGACTTTTGGATTTTAAATGAGTGTTATTTATTATATTATTTCATACCTGTTGATGCCTTAATGTCTCTGTTCCTTACGGTTAAAAGATAAGACTACTGGGCTGTGTAATGGTTTCCTTTTATAAAGCATCTGCAAAGTTGATTGGAATATTAAGAGTTACCTCGTCTGTTTTTGTTGATGCAGTGATGCCAATTGTGCGGAGATGGGTAAAAGGACCCATGTGGGTGCATTTCCTAGTTGGTGTAAGTGTCTTTGTGCACATTAGATCGCTCTCGTATAATCATTCAGCCTTCCGTTTATTCCTTTTGGTGTTTTTATGTGAATTGCTTTAAATATCAATTCATTTTAATTTTTACATTGCCTTGATACCATGACTCCATTGTGGATATTTAGGCGCCCCCTGTGATAGTGTTCTCTTCTGCTTGTGCAGGCTTAGCAGGTAAGAGAGTTACTCCATACTTTATTTTCATTTGCCTTGCAACTTTTATGTTCTTGATACATGGTTTTTTCAATTGGAAGTTTTTATGTTAGTGAACTGCAGTGTTGACTAATGATTTGAAACCTAAATTATGTCAAAGTAGACATTTCATGCACAATTGGCTATTATCAATCTGGTTGATCTTGATCATTAGTTGCCAAAGCTTGTAGCCAACTAGTTGTGCAATAAAATGACCACGCGGTTGGAAATTGAGATCATAGAAAATATCATTACCAAGGGAAAAATATTTAAGACGTCACTTAAATGTCTAGGAAATGCGAAGTAATGTCGTCGTTGAACATTTGTTAAAATTTTCAGGTGGTGCCGTTCCAGCCTTAGCCCAACTTGCTTCATCTTCTTACCATGCAGCATTTTCATCACGTTCACTACCACCACCGCCCTCACAGGACGATAAGATGCACCAATCCAGAACTTCCTCAACTTTGTAATATAAATTCTTGTATTCCATCCCTGTGCATCTGTGAGAGTCACCAACGCCTGTGTACATGCCCTTTTACAGCAGTGTGCCAAAGATTCACTGGAATCTCATACTCATACCCTCAATAGTGTTGGCCTTTCTGTAATATATTCTTCTTTATATTTATCATTTCCCCATGTTTAATAATTTTTTTTTTGTATTTCAAGTTTCCGACGGAGGAATAATATAATTCTCCCTTCTGACCCCCTTGCTTGCTGATGCAAATCTCTATCAGTTTGATGGAAATTCATTGTTGATGTGGTATATTTTGAATGATTAATGGAGTTGATAGACATATTCATATCAAATATTTGAAGATAGATTTTGCTTCAGTTCAGTGCATCGAGACCTGTCGGACTTAACTGGAAGTTTTGGTTTGGTAGAAAAGTAACCTGCATGACTATATCAGTTAAATCCAAGAATGTATGCCTCCACGTAAACTATACCTTCATAGCCAGAAAATCAATGCTTTGTTTGTACGCATTGAGAGAATTTGAACATCTCTTTTAGCATTCTTTGTGGTGGGGGATAGAAAATAATGTGAAGCTCAAATTTGACCCCATATCTTTCACAGTATCATTTTGACTTTAGAATCTCTACTTTTCTTCTCATTCAATATACAAAAATTTGAGAGTTGGGTTGAGAAAGATGTAATTCGAACTAACAATTACATTAATCAAAGTGTAAGAGGTTTATGATTTATCATTGGATTACCTCCATAGAGTGATTATCTTAACCTCTATCGATTTGAGCATCCTATTGTTTTATCTTTTCACCAGTAATCCTAAACAATAGCATTAGAAACCTGTTTTTTATTGTTAAAATAGCTAGTCGGTTTAGTTTGAGCGAATTGAATCGTATATGATTATTACATCAAAATCAAACAAATCAAATCTATTTTTTGGTACGTACGGTTTGTTGAATCCATTAGAATTATTGATACCGATAAATTTTCACTCGAAATTGGACTAGTTTCATGCTGCCTATCACCAAATTTATAATTAAAATGATCGTATAGATAAGTCCAATCTAATTCTACCTTGTATTAACGTGTGACATAACTGAATTGTACCATTTCACATATACTTAGAATATGCTCCAAATATTTTTACAAATAGATAATTACCATAACAACCAAATGAAAGCAATTATCAACCCAATACATAATAGTGTGAGATTCCATCTCGAATTAACTATATTAAAAATCTTACGAATTAAACTAATTAGTATATAGGCGGTATTTATCATGCATTCCTAGAAATGGGATTTGGTATACTACTTATGAGATCGATATCCATCAATAGGGGTAGTCAAAATAACTTTAAACCATGCTTAAGATATACAAAAGCTTGAAAAGGAATGATAATATGTGGAGGATAATCCCTTAACGCTCAACAAGGAGCAGCACAAGATGCTTATCATTATTAGTTTTAAGGACGGCAACGGACATAAAATTGTGGTGAATAAGCTTCTAATATTTGTTTGAATATATTCTTTTAAATTAGCACCCACTTTGATGCCATTTTTTTACTGTGGCTTCTAAATAAAAAATAAAATAACGAGCAAAGTTTAAATTTCGACAATGTAGTTGGTATTTAAATAATAATAATGACCACCCATTTTGGGTTTGTGACAGCCAAAGTTTATCGTATATAGTCCATGAGAACTGCGTGGTTAAATCGGAATTTAATTCTACTTTATTAAATTGAATATATTATATATTCAAAATATCCCATGCTACTTTTCCCCGTACTTTATTGGCCGTTTCAAAACCAATGAAATTGTAACAGGAAAGTTGTTTTGGTTTTAAAAGCTAGGGTTACAAGGAAACCTTTTTTATTTTAAAATTTATCACATTGTTCTTATGCATTTGAAAATTGTTAACTCCCTTAAAAGAGATGCAAGAGTTTTCTAGAAGTCTTGCTCGAATCTGTAAGAGTTTAACAAAACTATAATTAGACGAAACCCTACCTAAATGTTTAAACCTCTGTAAAAAATAACCCTAAAATAAACTAAAATTTCTTACTATAACAACATGATGCAATACAAAAATGACATGAAAGATAACTCGTTTTATAATTAGGATATATTTTAAAAATTTTATGTAAAAACACTTTTAATAATTTTTTTTTTGAACATTGATACCTTATAAATTAGATGACTGCCGTATATTAATAGCACGATCTGAATTCACAATTAAAGAGAGGATCACTCTTACCAAGAGGAGACTCACAATCTACACTAACTCACACCTTATATTTTAAAGGATTAATATGAAACTTGGATCTTTGATCTCTTAGGGTTAAAGTGGGTATTGAATTACTTCTACTAAAAAATGGTGTGTCATTTTTAATAATTTTTGTTAATTGTTATTAGGGTATAAACTTCGAAGTCAAATTTTCATATAAAAATCATTTCCTAATAGAAGAAGTATACATTAAACAATGATCAATCAAAATATCATGGTATTAATGAATTAATAATTTTCTAGTCAAAAGCACTCATTCAGTTTAGTAATATTCAAGGTTTAAATCTTTACACTATATTTATGTGGTATTTCAAATAAAATTAATTAATTAATTAATTAAAATTATTTTTTTTTTAAAAAGAAAGAAAACTGTTTAGAATTAAGATAGCGAAGGTGAATAGTTTTACTTTAGTGACAAGAAATCCGAAGCAAAGAAGAATTAATTACCGATACAAACATGCGTGCTCCCAACACTTTCTCTTCTATATATACTCTCTCCTTCTCAACTGTTGTCTCAAAAAACCCTTCTCTTCTCGCTCTCTCAGTTTTCAATTCACATCAACTAGTACTACACAATGAGGAGTATGGCTAATGGAGTTATGGCCGCTGCCGGTGCCGGTTCTTGTTGTGAGAATAAGAAGCCAAAGACTAAGATAGTGTGCACGTTGGGGCCAGCTTCACGCTCTGTGGAGATGTTAGAGAAGCTCTTGAGAGCTGGCATGAACGTTGCTCGCTTCAACTTCTCGCATGGAACTCATGCTTACCATCAGGAAACCTTGGACAATCTTAGAACTGCCATGGACAACACTGGCATTCTATGTGCTCTCATGTTGGATACCAAGGTTACATCACATCTTCAAACTGCTTCTATGTTTCGTTTTGTTTGTTTTGTCTTACATTCTATCAGGGTTTTTCTTCTTATCTCATGTCTCTTAGGTTTTCTTGTGTTTTTTCTGCTTGTAACATATTCTGTTTTACATGAGACTGACTGGTTTCTTGTTTGTTCTGGTGTATGATATATTAAGTTGTCAAATATTATATACAATCCATCAACATATTATAAAATAGATACATCTGCTACTAGTTGAATCTGTAATAGCATTGTATAGAAGAAAAAAACAGATGTTTAGTTTCAAATCAGATGAAAATACAGTTGTTATTTCTAACACTTGTTATTTTAGTAAACATGGAAGATAAAGTTTTAACTAAGTTTCAATATTTTTGGTCACAGAAGCTATGATATTTTATATTTTGATCTAATGTGGACCTCTAATATTCTGTCACTAGTTGCTTTATAAAAAAGTCAGTGTGAAAAGCATGATTTGTGTGGTATATATAAACTCCAATTATATCCTAGAGATATCAATGTAGATGGAAATATTACAGAAAGGAATAGTTGAAAGCCTTTTTTGGATTCCATAAAATGTTTATGTTCCTCAGAATCATGCTTTTAACTTTTTGTTATTCAAGAATAGAATAGTACTATGCATATGTGTTGGTATAATATTCTTATATATGGATTGTATTTTGATTTTCTGCCCTCTAATAAGGTGCTTGCCTAACAATGTTGATTGACTTGTGAATGTGTTACAGGGACCTGAGATTAGAACTGGGTTCCTGAAGGATGGGAAGCCAATACAACTTAAGCATGGTCAAGAGATTGTCATATCCACTGACTATAGCTTAAAGGGTGATGAGAATATGATCTGTATGAGCTACAAAAAGTTGGCAGAAGATTTGGCTCCAGGAAGTGTTATTCTGTGCTCTGATGGCACAATCACACTAACAGTTTTGGCTTGTGATAAGGAATCGGGTTTGGTCCATTGTCGTTGTGAGAACTCTGCAGTTCTTGGTGAGAGGAAGAATGTTAATCTTCCTGGGGTGATTGTTGATCTCCCTACCTTGACAGAGAAGGACAAAGAGGATATCCTGCAGTGGGGTGTCCCAAATAAGATTGACATGATTGCACTTTCATTTGTTCGCAAAGGTTCAGACCTTGTAGAGGTCAGAAAGCTACTAGGAAAGCATGCTAAGAGTATCCTTCTTATGTCAAAGGTTTGTTAAATTTACCTGAAAAACTTTTACAAACGTTTCTTTTCGTGATGTTTGTGCATATGATTCATGGAATGAGTTTGGTTGGAGATACTAATATTGTGTTCTGGCAGGTGGAAAATCAAGAAGGGGTTGCTAACTTTGATGAAATTCTGGTGAATTCAGATGCATTCATGGTGGCTAGAGGTGACTTGGGAATGGAAATCCCAATTGAAAAGATATTCCTTGCTCAGAAAGTTATGATACAAAAGGCCAATATACAAGGAAAGCCAGTGGTAACTGCTACTCAGATGTTGGAGTCCATGATCAAATCTCCAAGGCCTACTCGCGCTGAAGCAACCGATGTTGCCAATGCAGTTCTTGATGGTACTGATTGTGTGATGCTCAGTGGAGAAACTGCTGCTGGAGCCTATCCAGAAATTACTGTCCAAACCATGGCCAGAATTTGCGTGGAGGCAGAGAACTTCATTGATTATGGGGATCTTTTCAAGAGAATAATGGAAACTGCACCTATGCCTATGAGTCCATTAGAAAGTTTAGCTTCTTCAGCAGTGAGGACTGCAGTTAGCATAAATGCTTCCCTGATTTTAGTCCTAACCAGAGGAGGAACCACTGCAAAGCTAGTGGCAAAGTACAGGCCAAGTGTTCCAATTTTGTCTGTGGTCGTTCCACAAATAACAACAGATTCGCTTGTGTGGTCATGCAGTGATGAAGCTCCAGCAAGGCATAGTCTTATTTACCGAGGCCTGGTGCCTGTTTTGGGCACAGGATCTGCCAAAGCTTCGGATAATGAATCAACAGATGAAACGATAGAACTCGCCCTTCAACATGCCAAAGCAAAAGGACTTTGCAAGACAGGAAACTTCATTGTGGCATTGCACCTCATTGACAATGCTTATGTGATGAAGATCTTGATTGTGAATTAATCATATTGAGGAAGTAATTTCTTGTTGAGTGTAGTATATTTTTTCGGCTTTGAATTTTTGTTAGCTTATTTCATTTTAATCAAAGATACAACAGTTTCCTCTGTACAGCATTGATAAAATTTAGACAAAGGAATTTCTTGTTTTGATGCTATGACAATAGTCAATATTTTTCTGCTACTAATCCTAGGTATGGATGATATAAATACCTTCATAAATAGATGAAAACAAAGAAATCAGTAATGTTACAGGATTTCTCAAACAAAGCTAGATTTCTAGCAGTACAAAGGTTTTAAATATGAAAAGTTTACCAATTTCGTACAATGCAGAAAATCATCAAAAGACAGAAAATTACCGTGTTAACATATAATATATGCCTTCAAGTCTCATCTCTATGATTATCTGATCCTTGCAAGGCTGTTGATGACTGTGCTGAAGTAGAATTCTCACCATTTTGAGATCCTGACATAGAAAACAAACCCTCAAAAGGCCAAGTGATTGGAATCCAATACCTGTTCCCATTTCGTGTTCTCTGTTCTCCTGTACTTATGGTCATACTATTCTGTGCATTGCTGTTTCCTGCACCGTTTCACCATTTCCGGACCTGTTTCCTTCAGTCTTGGAATCATCAGATGGCATTTGGAATCTGCAAACCGGGCAAGAACTATGAAGTTCAAGCCAAGGAAGAATGCATTCGCTATGAAACTTGTGTTTACAAGGCATCTCTTTTGCTGCAGCTCCAATGTCAAAGTCCTCCAAACACACTGAACATTGTAAATTTTCATCAATAGCCACTGCTGGCAGTGCTTTGACTGCTTCTCTCTGTGCCGGGGGAGTTCCATATCTGTTAGGATCATTCTCGAGCAAATGTTGAAGCAACAAGTCCAAACCAGGTCCTATGAGATAGTTACCTAAAGAGCTGAGTGCATTCTGACCTTGAATAATTAATGCTTCTTCATTCATAGGATTGACTAAAATCACACTCCCTGGACTCTGACTCCTCTCCCTATCATTTTCAGGATCTTCTGATTGAGAAACCATCCCAGACCGGATTTCTTGCAGCATATGTAACATTGAAGCGGGGCTGCTTCTTCTTCTCCTCCCAAGCAAAGACTCAAGTACCCTCTCTTGCTCAGCCTCTTCAACATAAGACCCCTCCCAGGTGTTGTTGTGTTCTTGGTCTGCTATACGTGCTCGTGAAGAGCCTAAACCACCCATCAAACGAAGTAGAATTGGAGCCCATAAAGAGAGTGCACGGTCTGATCCTACATCAATGTCATTGTTGATGGGGTCCCTGAGGCTTCCCATCTCTTCCACAAACCCGCCCCCACAAAATGGACATCTGATATCAGAATCCATTACTGGATTCACCATTTGACAGCACATGTAACACCAGTATCTCCCTGTCGTCGTATCCCCCATCTTTCTTTCTCTATGCAACAATCTGATTAAAAAAATACTAAACAGAAAAAAAAACTGTATTAGTGTATTTGAATTCCCATCAAGAACATCTCTATGTATATATATGTTCTTATATATGCAAGAATATAAGCAGAATCAAATGTTTCTTGGATAACAAGTTAACCAGAGGAATAATGCAGAAAGCAAAATCTTTCTCTCTTACCCTGAAGACTAAAAAAAATTGAGATAATCTACTTCAATAGATAAACTTTAGGCAACATTAGCTGTTTTGTATAAACAAATAAATGGTGTAACAAACCATGGTTTTTTGCTACCTTTTTGGACAGAAATTATGGTTGTTGATTCCATCCTGTGATGGTAGAAGAAATGCAACATTACAAGAGTTTAAAGTTGGAGGAAGAAGGGACACAAAAGAATGGTGTAGTCTCTATTTTTGATGAAGACATTTTTGGTTCAATGATTTTGATACCAATCATTTGTACTTGATTGTACCTAAAAACACATTGTTATCTTGTTAATATTTAGTATTGAGCTTTGTTTGCCTTTCTTGCAAGTGTGTTGTTGATTGGTTGGTGTGAGTTTGAAGAAAACTCAGCACCTCTAATTTACTTGAGATATTTATTGCACCATTAATCTCCTTACACTATGAGAAATTTTAATTAAATGTATATTGTATTTTCAAATGGGGCATCATGACGTTTTATTGTTGGAATAAGATACCACCCTCACATTGTAGAAAAAATAAAAGTTCAATATTTATGAATAGTGCCTCGTGCCAATGAATCAAGTCATGAATTCATATAAAATCATAGCAACTTTTATTATACCATGAAATTTGTATGGCTGTCTCAATTATCTAATTTTTAAAAAGATAACTTGTATAAACAACCTTAAAGATAAAAGAAATTTAATACATTAACTTTGTCTCTCCTAGCATCTTATATAGTAAGAATGAAGTGTACCATCCAATCATATATTGTATCCATGCCACATGTCAAAAAAATATATATAATTGGAGTGATTTTGATTCATTTAACTAGTATTTACTAGATTTTTTTCCTCATTATAATCCAAAAAAAAAGTTTTAACCGTCATCCTAAAATAATTGTAAAAATTATTTGAATTATTATGTAAACAGACAATATCTATTAGAGTTGAGGCAGGAAAAGAACAAAAGTTTTCTGTTTTTTTTTTTTGGGTTAGCTTTTATTATAATTTTTTTTTTTTTGGAAGAAAACTTTTATTTTTATTTTTTAAAAAACGATTGAATTTGAAGATATAAATTGAGAAAAAAAACAAGGTTGAATATGTGATTTGGAAATAAAGAAGAGGGCAAAACTGGAAATAAGAAGCTATAAAAGCTGCAAACAACCCTAACCAAGAAGCTCACTACTTGATCTTATCAGAGCAGGGAAGCCGAAAACCTCCTGTCTCTCTCTGTCTTCAAATGGGTGGCGCGTGAAAGTCACCCGCCCTTGTATAAGGGTTTGCTGGAGGCTCCACCCCGCCCGCAGTCAGTTTGAGAGATGGGTTTGGCCTTTTGAGTTCCTGCAATGACGACTGCCCGCAGTCAGAGCCCCCCATCAAACCATTCATGGTTGTGTTAGGCTGTGATGGCTTTGCGGGCTCACCCCAAAAATCATATAAAAAAAAAAACATGCTTTTGTTTTGTTGGGTTAAAAGGGGTTTTTTGGTTATCGTTTTTAATATTTTTTGGTAGAAAATAATTAGGTTTCTGTACTCATTTTGAAATGTTTTGAACTAGTACATGTTCCAAGTTTAAAGAGTGTTGTTATTGTGGTATGTTCTGTAACTTTTGTGATGTTTATTGGCAAGTTTGATGCAGGTGGGAGGTTGCAGTGTGTTGGTGTTGCTTGCTTGGGTACAAGGATGGGTTCCACAAGACTTGATCTTGTTATCAAGATGAACTGGTTGAAGCTCTTTTCATTGGTTGTACAGATCGGTGTTGTTGGTAACATCATGTGTTACTAGTTTTTGTATATGTTACATTTGTGGTCTAGTGAATTGTATTTTCTTTGTGTAACAACTTCTCCAATGATGTTTCAATGGATAAATGATGAATATACATTTTTGGTTGGTTATTTGAGCTTTGTTTGTTTGAAAATTCCATCTTGCAGCGAACACTAATATTTTTTTGTATATTTGTTTGCCATAAAATATGAAAACAAGAACTTGTTTATAATTAAAAAAAAAAAAGAAAGCCCGGAACTAGTTTAGTTTATGCTGAGATGTAAACACATTTTAGTAACATCACATGGCAATGGCAGACATGAACTGTGAACTATGATTTATGGTCTGCTTGAGGGGTCATTGACTTGTCACAGGCAAAATGGAACTAGTGGTTTCAGTGGCCGGTGGTTGATGTGATTGGCAATTTGATTTTTTATATTTTCAGCATTGTGTAATGTGGTCCTTGAAATGATCCAATCTCAATGTAGACCCTTCTGGCAGACACATTTGCCTAACACATGTATCATTACTACAATAACAATGAGGTTGCTGGAGTCTGCAAGCACATACACTAGTCTAGAATTAAAGCAAGAATTGTGGAAAATATACGGATCAGTATACATCTCATTTTCATCAGCCAGGGATATGATCATCTAAGGGAGAGATTTCTGCAAATCATAGAATGATAGGAAATGCCCATGCCCTAATCAACCAGCTAACGAGTAGTTTTACAATGCATAATTATGAGTTTGTTCCATACTAATAGTAAAATACAGGATGTATTCAGAAGCTACGCGACCAAATACAAAGATCAAGTTTCAGTTCAACCTTAATGAACTGAATCAACCTACAACATTTTCTTCATTCTGCAACAAACATAATGAATGATTCCTGAATATGAGATTGGTATGGCAGAGACCATATTTACACCACAAACCTATTAATATTACATTGAAATACCATCAGAAAGCTAAAAGCAAAGAGAAGCAAACACATTCAAGGCTACTTCTAAAAAGCCCTATGCCGTGATGACACCATTGTCATTACATTTGCAAATTTACTGCTATGAAATCAATGTATATAACACATGTAAATTAGTCATGGATACTCATATATCTAATAGAGTCAGTTTTTGGATGGGTGTTTTAAAACTGCCTCCCTCTATAAGTTTGCCCAAAAGACCAGTTGGGAGGAGCCACATTGTTGGAGACAACAGACCGGCCATCGCTTGTTGTGACCCTGAAAGAGAGGGCTTGACCATTAAGGTAAGAGTTGCTTTGCCAGTTTTGGCCCCAGTTCCTTGACATGGGTTGCCAACCAGTTCTGGACCCTTTGATGGAGACAGACACAACATCACCAGCACCACCAACATTGGTTATGAGCACAAGGTTGAAGTACGAGTGACCATTTATAGTGAACCTAATCCCACCACTCTTCCTGCAAGCAACCCTGCAAGCACAAGGCTCTCATTAGCATGAGATAAACCACTAACATAGGACTTTTCTTCTCTGATGTTTTTGCGATTCAAGGGTTAAGATCATTGATCATTAAAGCATCTTTAACTGCATCTTCTCGAGGTCACAGAGCTAAATTAGACTAGAGAAACGGGTATTTCTTATTACCTTCTATATTGAACAGGAACAATTCCTGCTTTGTAGTGAGCTATGTGTTGGAAAATTGGCTGAGAAAGATCAAAGTGATGCAAAGGAGGATTGCACCAGCCTCCTGCATTACTCGGAAGGGCATTGTTTGGAGGGCAGAAGTTTGTTGCTGTGACTATGATAGATCCTGCGAGACACCATCTGTTGTCATTTACACATTTGATCTCAAAGCATGCTCCACAGGTTTGTCCTTTGTTGAATAAAGCTGTGCTCAAAGCTGCTGTGCTAGTGCCATAACCTTGACTGTAAAGATTTCCATACCCACAGGCTCCTCCTGCAACACATATTTAAAAAAAAAAAAAAAAAGTTTTTAGGAATTTAGGTGTTGCGAAAAATGTGTTTAATTAGTTAATGGCGCATTGACGTTTATTGTATGCTGTTTGATTTAAATATGAACAAATTCATTTTCTAAGATAAAGCATAATCGATGATTTTTGGATATCAACACATATAAATGTCTTTTTACGATGTAATTTTCGGATTAGCAAAGAAATTTGAAGTGCTTCTTTAAAAAAGTAAGTGTTTTTCTTCTGAAAGGGACTTCTCAAGTGCTTTCACTAGAAAATGCTTCTACTTCAAAACACTTTCAGAAAGCAATCTCAAATGCGCCCTGAGATTTTTCGACAACCCAAGCTTTAAGTGGATATGGTTCTCACCCATGGTGCCAGAAGCATCGCCTCCACCATAGAAGGTAGCATGAGCACTCGACCATCCACCAGCATAACCATGAATGGTATTGAACATGGACAGAAAGGCTACCACAAAGACTCGAAGAACATCCATCTCCCCACAAATATCTTTAGTACTTTTCAAATGGAATGACACAAAATTTCATGGAAGAAACTGCAGCCTAGAATATCAGTGGTGGGTTAGTGCGCGCACACACACACACAAAGGCCTATAACTTAACAAAGAACCAACTTGGAAGGGAGAATTGAGAGTGAGAAAAGAAGGCAAGGAAAATGCTAGCCAATGCAAATGTATTTATAGATGTGTGTTCGAAGGTAAGAGTGATTTGTTCTGATGCAGCCAAAAATAAGGAGGTTCAGAGAATGTGCAAACAATATTTCTACTTGATGATTGGTTGACAGTAAAAGTGAGAAGCAAAGAAAAAGATTGCAAAAAGGTTGTGCCCATCAAAATTTCTTTGAATCTCTAAATCTTATATGGATAAGAGAAAATGTAGCCTTGCAAGTAACTTAGAAAGTAACAATACACTTGTGACATGTCATCACTTGGAGATTAAGTTAAAGAACAAAGATTACGGTGCTTTGGAAATATTTTTGGTCTGCTGTTCTTTTAATCTTTTGGGTAGGCAAAAGGTTGAATTCTGAAACTTTTTCTTTTCACCCATATGTTTAGAGGTTTATTTGGGGAAAAAGCTTTTGTGAAAGTGAAGGCTTTATAAAATTATGGTAAATGAGGATAACAGAAAGGAGAAGCTAGTAAAAGAAAAATGAATTAGATGGGTTTGGACTCTTCTTTAAAATGTTAATATAATGTTGGCATAACACCAGATGTTTAACTCTTGTATGCCTAGCCTTTTTGTGTATAGTTTGACAACAGTCATTTTGAAGAATAAGGCATCTGAACTACCATTGTAACAAAACATTTATTTCTCTTGTGCTACTAGAGAAACATCAATGTGAAAGTTTCCAATTGTAATGCTTTGCTTGAGTGAGCAACCATAGGCACCATGTTGTAAGAAGCTCCGACATTGTCCCCTTTGGCACCAATTGCATGTTTCAGAGGACTTCAGTGAAATTTTGAAATTTTGATAGATGTCTAACAAATGTCAAATGTCTAAAGAATTTGAAAACCACCATGTTCCAATTGTATTTTTAAAGGCAATTTCTTAACAGAAACCAACTGCCTTTTGCAACACTAGCGTAACATGTCAGATCATGTGTGGTATCAAGGTAGGTTCCTGGCACCACCTTTAGGCTAGTAAAGGTCCAATCAAAGTGGTTTGCATGTGGCAAACTGTCCATTTTCAGAAAGAAGAATTATAATCGACACTTCTTTCCTTGCTTTCTCACCATATACTTTTCTGCTTTTGTTTACTTTTTATCACAGTTGTGTGACTTGTGTCCAGTAAACATTCTTTTATTGTTCATGCAGCCGCCTGCAAACTTCACCTTCAGAATATACAACTCATAATCATACAGCTTGACAGAACTAAAATAATGAGAGAAGCAATAATTGAGTTCAATTCATGTTAAAACATTATAAAAATGAGTCTATGGATATTCCAACTATCAGTCCAAAAAGCAATATTTCAGTAGTGAAACTGGATTCTGTGGACAAAGCAATATCTTATTTTATAATAGGTTTAACATCATTGTTGTTCTTTGTGTTGGAAGTTAAATACAGGACTGATACATATGTTTTCAAAATGCTTTAATAGATTTCTCAAAATTTAGAAAATTTTTGTAAATCTCTACTGAATCAGACAGGATTCTCTCCTAAATTTTGTTAAATTTTCTCAACACCACTATTATAGGATGGTATCTGGAGTATTAGAACTTTACAAGTTTATCCGCATCTAACTCAAGAGCCAATGAGGTAAAATTTTCCCAGTTAACATGGTGCGCCTCATGCATATTCCATAACTGTTGACCTGTGGTTACCAATTATGCAGTTGCTCAATGCAGTTTTTAAATTGGAGCATAAAACATACAATAATTTGATTAATAAAAGAAATCAACCAACATAACACCATATAAAACATGAACTTCCACAGCCCTGCTTAAGGTTTCTTGGCTTGTTTACCACAAAGCTCCAAAGTCAAATATTCCAGAGCTGCTGGACAGTTACAAAAAGTAATTAAAAAAAAAAAAATCATTACTTATGCATCAATGATAGATAATTTCAACAGGGTGTGTGCCAACTCTCTTTAAGCAATAATTTAAAGAACTTAAGTGTCATTTCTACAAGCATGCTTCCAATGGCCAGTTAGCATGTGCAAATGTAATATTTGGATTATAATGTTACTGCCCTCTAAAAAATTCCAAAGGGTATGCATTTCTGCATACATAAAATTATTATTTGTAATGAACTTGTATTCATTATTTAATAGAGTCAATAATGACTGTTTTCACGAACATATTAATCTACAGATAAGATTTCCTCTTGTCAACTTTTCTTCTATCTTGTAATGCAAAAGATGTTATTTGAAAGAGACTCAACCAAATCCTAAAAGAATCATAATCTGCATAACAAGATAACAACAACACTGATGTTGTTAAGAAGAGCCAAAAGAAAAACCAAACAAACTAGAAAGGAACATATGGTCATTTAGAATCTTGACGAGAGGGTGATTAAAAATGCGTCAGGCAAAAAAAACAAATTTCTTCTCACCTTAACCCAATTCATGTTACTGTCCAACTATTGGCTAGACTGTTCATTGTCTTTAAAAATATCTGAAATTTAGAATGCAGATTCTATATGGATAAGTTGTTGTACCTAATGAAAGATTATTTTCCATACAGCTTTTTAAGTATTCAAATTTTCAAGCTAGCTATGATGACTATACATTTAAGTACTACATATATTAACTGGTCTTTCCTTGTCATCAGGTTCTACAAGCTAATAGGACCCGTTTGTTTTCTGTTAAATACAGATGGAAATGAGGTTTCATTTTCTTCAAATATGTCTCCTTTTTATTATTATTATTATTTTATTAATTCAAGGTTTTTAGGGGACTCACAACCTTAAGAGTGTGAGGGACATCCACTAAGCCAATCTCATCTTTGTCCCAAATATATCTTCTAAGTTTATGAAAAATTTCTAAACGTTAACTACAATTTATAACATCTCTCATATTTGGTTGAAACATTCCATTAACCACCCGGATTCGCCTGTGTTTAAACTGAAAAGTCAATAAAGGTCAATAATATGACCTCCTATAATGGACTTAACTACCAGATCATGGAAATCTGTATTGGTTATAAAGCAAGGAAAATCAATCCCACAGAAAAAAAAGTATCAGGTATGAAAAGAACTATCAAAGTCAAGCTATATGCTTAAGTTGGTCGAGAATTGTATACCAAACCTGCACATGGGATCACATGGCCACTTGTTCAAGCTGTAGAATAATATAAAAAGTAAAGCCTATGGGCCTAATTGAGATACTTTTTCTACAAACACATGCCCCCACATTTCATCAGAAACACAGTTTACTCATTATTTACAAGAGATTGACAATCCCAAGCAAACTCTGTGCCGCATGCAAGTTAGAAGTCACCTTGTATGTAGTGTCTCACTAGTCCAAATCATGGGAAGCCCACTGGATGTTGTTTGTTCAATAGCAGTATCAGCCACTCAGAGTTGGAACCAGCATGCATGCATAATCCAACACTTTAGACTTGGAAGCATGTGGATGGATAATGCAATGGGGCAAAGAAGAAGATATTGACCTGCAATGAAATGGATGTGCACTACAAAAACTGATTGCTTAAATCTAGGCCGGCAGTGTAACTTTTAATGCTAAATTCTGTAAGCAGTGTCCCAAAATACTGTAAATTTTGCATTTTAGTTTCATGCTACATAATTCAAAAGCCATATGCTACATGAAAGTACTTTGTTGCCTCCAATGACAACAAGTTGGGATGATCATTGAAAGTGTTAGCAACTTAGATTCATTCACTGTATGGTAGCATAGCGTACTATTGTAACGAACAGTCCAGATTAAAACCAATATGGGATACCATGTGATATGCTCACAACTCATCACTTCACTTGATTTGAACAAATGTGACCTTGCAAGCATACCGGTGCCTCTGCTTATTTTCTAAGGGCCAAATGGAGCACATTAAAAACGTCTGTGAGACACTAACTACTAATGGTTATGGGGGCCATTGCTCAATTTTCAAAGTCTAGGGGGTAGAGAGAGTCTTTGGTGGCTCAACCCTGCAAAACTTCCAACCATTTCGCATTGAGAATTCATACAAATAGATTAATTTACAAAGTGAAAGTTCCAGAAATAGAGGTTCCTAGAATCTTATATTGTAAACAAGCATGCAATTAGACATACAAGGCTCCTCACTGGTTGTCCTAAAAGAGGAAAAAATGAAAGAAGATAACCTGAGTATAGAGTTAAAAAAATCTGCAAAATGGAAGAACCTCAAACATCTAAATACTCAAATCTATATGCAAGTGAATAATTGTGTATGTATATATATATATATATATATATATATATAGCTATCCAAGAGACATTTGGCGTTCAACTGGTTCCTTGCTTGAAGAAGCAGATCCAAACCTTTGGAACACCTTGGAACTGAATAAATCTTTGGTTGCTTTCCCTCTAAACGAAAAATGTTTTTTAAGACGGTCTTTTATGGAAAAGCCATAGTCATTCGATTGTGATGCTGCCTGAGACCAGTTTCTTGTCAATATATTCTTAATGTGGTTTGAGGCTTCGTTGTTACTGTGATTTCCCTGGCCATCAGATATTACAATTCCTCGGTTCCTTTGCACGGATCGTAGGGCCATTCGCAAGGGTTCTGAAACTGATGGGGACTCTTCCTCTGCTGCAAGGGTCTTCAGACACATGGGGCAAGGCGGCTCATGAATCTGAGTCTTTGGGGTCAGTTGATCCAAGCATTCGGCATGGAACACATGACTGCATGGTAGAACACCAGCGGTTGGCATATCACCACCTCTCATGATCCGATGTGAACTCCAAGGGGACTTTTGGCACAAAAGTTTTCCACAAACTCCACACTTTAAATCGGTTGCAGGGCCAGTAGGAGACCTCAGGCTTTCAACATCAATGTGTGCTGATATGTCAAACCTTTCCCCATCCAACCCAAGATCATAACTGCTGGCACTACTCCACCTAAAGCCCTCTCTCCTTGAGCTAGCACCCGGTTCTGGTGATTCCTCCCACCTTTGTAGTTCTGTGAGTGTTTTGTGGAACTTCTGTACAATACTCGAACTGCTATCAAGCCAGTGAGACGGAGAAACCTGATCATCACTAGGTGTCAACCTGCCAACACTGTTGGTATCAGCATCGCCCAAAGTTTCACAATCCGACACAGGATTGTGAAACACTACTGGGTAAACTGCTTTAGAAATGTAAGACCGTCGGCTTGGTAGGTTGCGACTGGGGACAGAAAAGGGCCGTTTAATAGTTGACTCCCACTGGCTGGACTCAGAAAGTGAGGATGGGGAGCCGAAGCTTGGGGATGCTGCAGTCCTCCTAACTGCATATCGCCTCTGCACAAACAACAGTAAATGCAGGAATCGTTAATAACATAAATTTCTTGAGCCAGTTTAATGAAATTCATAAATCTGAAACAAAACTTACCCCAGTAGAATGAGGAAACCACGATGTCTGGGACCTGGATCCTGATAATGGAAGAAAAGAAATAATAAATAATTAAATATAGCTTATATCCAAAGAGACAACATAATGAAAAATTTTGAAATGCAAAAAGCATAAAAAATAAAATTTCGACACTTCATGCAGATATCCAGATATATATATATATAGAGAGAGAGAGAGAGAGAGTAACAATCAAGTGACATATTCTTAAACAAATAGCTAGTAAAAAAAAAAAAGAGTAACAATCAAGTGACAAAAAGCACCCTTGAAGTATAATCCTGCTCCTAATTGCCTTAAACAAATAACTAGTAAAAGTTGGCGTCATTATTGCATATTCACCAACCTATTCTTAATTAAGCCCATTACACTATAGTCACTCCGTCACATTAAAGCTCATTCTCATCAGCCTTCATATCCTAAAATTGATTTCATATTCTCAGTTTTCGGTTTCTTCTTTGGCTTTGAAAAGATTATTCTCATTTATATAAAGCACGACAGATAGCTAATATTCCAATTGCCGGCATTATTATAGTAGAACTAAAGTCAGGAACCTAAAGCATCTGGTCAGTTTAACATGTAATTACAGTAAAAGCAAAGATCAACAAGAAATTCCAAGTACCAACCTCAGCAACAAAGCACATGATGCTCAACTGACTTCAGTAAAAGCAAACATTCAACAGTTTTTCTTTCTTTGGGTGGGTGGGCTTATATGGCTTCCCTGCATAAGATTCTTGGTTCCTATTCTACAAAGCAGCCATCTGACTAAGAAAGTCATCTAAGTATGCGAGATTATCCAAGGAAATCTCCTCAAAATTTGCAGCAAGATTCACTTCAAATTCATAATTTCTATGTATCATCCTCTTTCATATTTCTTTACTTTAATAAAGAAGAACAACAATTAGCTATAGACAACACCTGCTGCTGACCTGGACCTTGAATAACTACTTAATTTTTCTAACAAATAACCAAATGCTTACAAGGTTAAAAATCCAAAGAGTTTCTACCAACACAAGAACTAACTACCCATGTAATGTTAAGAGGAACATATCCCTGCAGCGGATACGTTCATCAGGCAATCTGCCTACTAGCAAATAACTAAATTAACACCACAGAAGACAGTTTTGGCCGCTAGCAATTTCTGGTTGAGATTTGCTAAATTGAAGGCAATTGTACGAAAGGGCTCAAATTATATATATGTAATGTTAAGAGGAACATATCCCTTCAGCGGATATGTTCATCAGGCAATCTGCCTACTAGCAAGTAACTAAATTAACACCACAGAAGACAGTTTTGGCCGCTAGCAATTTCTGGTTGAGATTTGCTAAATTGAAGGGAATTGTACAAAAGGGCTCAAATTATATATGCTTAATTTTGGGAAACAGCTTAAGAGATGTGACAAAATTTATATACAGCAGAAAAAAATTCAACTGCTACTTCAAGTAATTTCCGTAAAATTACGCTCATGGGATAATCCAAGGCCATGAGAATAGACAATAATCAATTTACTAAGAGTTCAATGCTTTAGGAAGGTCAAAGAAATCAGGAATACAGATGCAGAGAATGTCTCCTAGCTCGAAGATCTACCAGAAACCAAGAGTGAGAAGGAACTCACAACAACAAAATTACATATTCCTCTAAACTGAGATATGAAATTGTCTAAAAAAATTACCTATAAGTTTACCCCCAAAATGAGTTGATTTCACAATTTGACTAATTACAGTTAATTCTAATTTTGAGAACTACTGTTACAGAGATTTAATGTCCAGATTATGTCAATTTTAAAAACAAGCAGCATAAATCACTTTGAGAGCCGATTTTGAAAACCAACAAGCATCTATCACCTAGACAGCCCTTTCAGTTAGTGAGAAAATCAAAGTTCCACATATGTGTGTGTGCACATAACCACATAATATATGCACACAGTATTTCAATATATATATATATATATATATATATGCACAAGTAGAACTTCAATGGTCAGTGCCTCCTAAAAAATTAAGATGAATCAATCATATTCAGCTATTACATTCTCTTTCCTAAAATAAATTCTCTCTCCTATTCAATTCAAATGTAATGGATGAATCTGATTGGTTCATCTTAACTTTTTACAGTTAAGAGTCACTAACTATAGAAGTTCTTTATATATATATATGCACACAAGCATTACATACATATTTAATATTAAATAATTGTCCTTGAAAACATAACTTGTAAACAACCAAGACATGAAACATCCAATAACAATGAAAGATCAACCAGAGATTACCTCCTGCGGTAGATGCAGCAAGCTCGCCTAAATTGAATTTTGGAACAGGTGATGTCCACCGGGGTGCCTGGATATTATCAGGTGGGCTTCCAGAATAAGAAAGCACTCCATCTGACACAGAATGATGATGATTGGTATACCGCTCGCTGCCCACCCTACTTCTGCTTCCTCTACTATTGGAGGATAATGATGAACCGTGTAATGGAGCTCCAGACCCATGTTGAAACCCATCAGATTGCAGCCTACAATCCCATATCCTGAATGGAGGAGGTGAGAAACTAGAGTTGGTCTGCCAACGTGGTTCACCGGGATCCACGGAATTACCCCTACCACTTGCAGGTGATTTTTCTCCATGTGGCCGAGTGGCCACGCAACAGAGTTGACCCGTGTTAGCTATTTTCTATTAACAAACAGTATATATGTTTTCTAGTCTATAGAACAAATTTTATAGAAGAATGAAGCTCCTCATGCCAAAAGACAGGTGCTGAATAAAGTCCAATGGAATTAGAAGAACCACAAATTGCAGTCAAACATATCTATTAACCAACAAAACATTTATGCCGGTTACTTCCATGCACAGTCTACAGGGGAACGTAGGCATATTAACCTTCCATCTTGCAAGAAGATAGAAACAAGAGCTTTTCTTCAAAATCCAAAACACACCTATACAGCTTGCAGATTATGTAGGCTATCAAAACTTAACAGCATCCCTTCTTACTCTCTTTAATTAACAAGAACCACCTGAAAAATCCAAACAGTTGAGAAGAAATTTATTATTTACGTTCAGGATTCATTTACATTCACTCTCAATTTCCAAAATTGTCTAAGACATGATAGTGTGTGCAAGTTTCCCAATAAAATTTCACTCATTTGGACATATAACGATTTTGTTAATTGTTATATCTTTGACTCATCTTCTCAGCCATACCAAACCGTATAAGCTTTCCACATATTTACCCAACAATTTTAATAGGCAAAATGTCAATAAATTTACGAGAATATTATACAACGGGTGAAATTCCATAATGTTAAAAGACCTTTCTAAGAAACATACAAAAAGGGTAAACAAGCTACTGTAATTACATAAAAACTACATGGAACCTACAACTTTTGAGCATAATTTGATATGCGAAAGGCTTTTTATGTACCGTTCCACCTAAAAGTAACAATTACAAGATTACAAGTAATTCAATTAAAAGCAGGCCAGTATCTTAACTAATCAACAGCATACTGCACCACTATGGCAAAAGCTCTCATACAACATTACCAAATACATTAGCAAAAGCTCTCATACAAGATTATTAGTACCCCAAATACAGTAAAGTTCCAAATCTCACAATTCCACCTAAAAATAAGAATTACATATAAAAGCAATTTCTTTCCAAACCCAACAAAAGTCCTCACTGAAACCTAATAAAACCACACTCAATTCTTAATTTCTTTTTACAGCAACAGGACTAAACACAAATTGCAACACCCCCATCACCAAAAATCACAATAAAAATACAAAACATATACATATTCAATAATCAAACAAAACACAAAAACCATCACACATACAAAATTAAAACGACACTTACAACAAAAATAAAACAAAACCAACATTGAAAAGGCAAAATAAAAAATAAAAATAAAAAAGAGGGGGCAATAGAATACCTTGAAAGGCTGATCTGGGTGGTCAGGTGAGGTAAAATAGAGGGTCCAAAGAGGAAAAAAAAAATTGGAAACCCTAGGTCTAGTCGGGTGCAGTGAGGATGATGGGGGCAATGATAGACAAAAGGAAAAAAAACACACACACACACATAAAAATAGATTCTCTTTTAGTGGAGAAACGAGACAAAAGACAAAGAAAATGGAAAAAAGACACACTGATAGTGATGGCCATTACATTTTTTTTAAAAGAAGATTACAAAAACAATTTTTTTTTTTTTTTTACAGTATTGGCACCACTTTTTATACATATGTGTGATGTTGTGGTGTACACTTTTTATTACCACGTTGTATGTAATGCCACGTAGTGGGCATGATTGCGTTTGTGTTTGTATATATATAATCCGCATGGCCATGGACAGGAAAAGCAAAGCGACTCTGTGAAATGTGAAAATCCAGACAAGACAAAAACTCAACTGCTTTAAACGGGAAACTGTACAACTAGTTTAAACTGAAACCTATAGTAATAGACGCGTTGGTCGGCAAAATGGATTGATTGGGCTCATGAGCTGCTATGTTCTGGGCCTACTTCTATGTGTCTTCCAGGCCTATTACCCTGTCTTTTCATTTACAAAATGTTTATAATTTTTTTAGGGTAAAATCATATTAATCCCTAAATTTTAAGAAAGTGTTAACCTTTTAACTATATTTTAAAAAATGATCAAATAATTCCTAACTTTTCAGAAAAATATCAAATTAATCATTTTCGTTAGTCAACTAACGGTCAAATTTAATGAAAAATGTGAAAAGACTCATTTAACCTAATCACATATACATATGAAATCTACAATTAAAACCTAGTTATATATGTATAAAAAATTTACAACTAAAACCTATCATTTATGCATTGAGTCCAAGGGCAAACGAGTTTTTTCATATTTTCCATTAGGTTTGGTTGTCATTTAATTGATGTAGAAGACTAATTTGACATTTTTAAAAAAAATTAAGGATCATTTGATAATTTTTTAAAATACAATTAAAAATTTGACTATTTCTCAAAATTTAAGGATTAAAATGATTTTTATCCTTTTTTTTTTAAGAAATAAGTAAGACACATTTAAAAATTAACATAAGTCTACTTATGATGTTTAAGAAAAAAAAATCACATACAAATCGAATTCACAATTTTTAAGATGTGTCGACGTTGTTTTCTGGTTGACAAAAGCCCAAAACTCAATATCTGCAATCAATGTGAAATAAAATAGAAAACAAAAGAAAGTGGCAGAGAATAAGAACAACACACCAAGATTTTTAACGTGGTTCAGCCAATAAGCCTACGTCCACGACTGTCTCTCAATATTTCTATAGAGTGACAATATATTATTTTCTATGGCTCTGTTACAATAAATTCAGCATCTATTTATAGAGAAAGAGGCGTTACAGTTTAGGTAGAGATAAAATAGGAAGAGAATCCTGAATTAATTACATTTCCTAATCAGTTAGAGTAAAATCAGGAAATTGCTTCGTAAAACTCGGGATTACGTTGACTCAGTTTAAATTTGAATTAATTTCCAATTCTGATGAGAGAATTACGATCAAATCGGATCACTACCTTTTTTGGAAGACTTCCTTTTCTAACTATTCATTGTACGAGCTAGAGCTTGTCTTGGATGGCCTTGAGCTAGACCCTGCTCTGAGTAATAAGCTGAGAGTTGAGTCCTGAGAGCTCATCAGCGAGCTAAGGGCTGAGAGCTAGATTCGTTATTTGGGTCTTAGGTTTTTTCTATTTGATCAACGCTCTGGGTCAGTTCATTGGGCTTTTACCAGCCCATTTACATAGCCCAAAATATACCCACAACATTAGCCCCCCAGCTCTCAGTTCGATCTTCGGACTGGGAGTTATAGTCCGTTGGTAATAGCCGATGCGTTGCTATCTATTGTGCTATATTTTCATATTCTTTCTCATCATTTGACTCATGGTGACTATTTGAGTTAAATGTTTACTCACTGCATTTCAGGCCACTATGAAAGCGATGAAGCGGTTGGGGCTTCAAGTCTTCGAGAAAAAGAAATAGCTTGAAAAAGTTGTCTGGCAAGCTCCCGTTCACGATAATGGAAGCTGAGAGATCAGCAAATCCTTCGAGTCAAGCTGATGAATGCTGAGGAAGCTAGAGAGGAGGCTGAGGAAGTTAGGGAGGAGGCTGAGGACGTTCTGATCGTAGTGAGCTGAAGCTGCTGAGTAGCGAGCTGTAGTTGCTGAAGCTGCTGAGTAGCTAGCTGAAGCTGAATAGCTAGCTGAAGTTGCTGAGTAGCTAGCTGAAGCCGAATAGCTAGCTGAAGTTGGTGAGTAGCGAGCTGTAGCTGCTTAGAAAGAGGTTTCCAAAGCTCGCTCCACAAGATCATCTGATGGGAGCTTTAGAAATCGCTGATTTTGATGCGACGTAGCTCGCAAATCATAGTTCGCAGATTACAGCTCGCTGATTTTGTCGAGCTAAGTAGCGGGTCGGAACTTCAGCTAACATAGTGAAGGTAAAATCATAATTGATGGAGCTATCCAGAGGGTTGAGACCTCAGCTAACAGTACAATTGATGGAGCTGTCCAGAGGGTTGAGACCTCAGCTAACAGCACAATTGATGGAGCTGTCCAGAGGGTTGAGACCTCAGCTAATAGCACAATTGATGGAGCTGTCCAGATGGTTGAGACCTCAGCTAACATCACAATTGATGGAGCTATCCAGAGGGTTGAGACCTCAGCTAACAACATAATTGATGGAGCTGGCCAGAGGGTTGAGATATCAGCTAACAGCACAATTAATGGAGCTATCCAGAGGGTTGAGACCTCAGCTAACAACATAATTGATGAAGCTGTCCAGAGGATTGAGACCTCAGCTAACAGCACAATTGATAGAGCTGTTCAGAGGGTTGAGACATCAGCTAACAGCATAATTCTAGCTAAGCTATATTCAGTAGGTCAGACCTCAGCTAATATATTAAGATTTAATTAAACTTCTCAAAAAAAAATTTGATAGAGAGGTCACTGACAATCGACAAGGGAAATTCATAGTTTTTATTAATTTCAGATATTGAATTACAAGTTAGAGACATGACCTATTGGGTGCAACTGCTTTGTGAATGCATTACGGGTTTTATATCTCTTTTAGGGCCTCGCTAGGGCTGCAATTATACTGGCTATAGAGGTTGTTGAGGTCGCGAACTTGCGGATTGAATCACATAATCTCTCAAGCGGCCTTTCTTGACTAAGTCCTCAATAGCGTCTTTTAGTTCTCAGCATTGTGAAGTATTGTGCCCAACTTCATCATGATAGTCACAAAACCTGCTCTTGTTTCTAAACCTAGCAGGAGTTTTCATGGGATTAGGTTTCTCGAAGTTCTCTCTCTCTCTCTCCATTGCAAAGATCTTGTCCTGTGTATTTGGTAAGGTGTTGTAGCTATCATGACGACCTTGACGTTGAGGTCGCTCATTTCCGGGTTCATTCTTAGCCTTCTTAGCGACCTGACTATTTGCACTGTTACTCTGACTTTCACCTCCGTTCCCACCATTGCTTCTTTTCTTTAACTGGTTGAAACTGCCCAGTTCATCCGTTTGGTTAGACTTTTTAAAGCCGAAGGTTTCCTCCCATCTAATCTCCTTGGCAGCTCGCTCGTAGAACTCACTCAGGTCATTCATTGGAGACTTGTAGATATTCTCATAAAGTTTCTCATCCTTACGAAGCCCAGTTGAGATCACGGTTAGGATGCTTTCATCTAAGGGATTCTCCATATTAGTGACCTCACGTCTGGACCTAATAATGTAATCTTTCAAGGACTCATTCTGTTGTTGAAAGATTGTAGCGAGGTGGCAGGGTGGTACAAGCTGCCTCTTCAAAGCCCGGTACTGGCTGATGAATTTTTGCTAATACTCCTCCCAACTACCTATACTGCGAGCTGGAAGACTCTTGAACCAAGTTCGCGGAATGTCGCCCAAGGTGGCCTGAAAACACGACATTTTACTAAAAGGTTAGACGTCTGTAGGTCCATCTGTATATCGAAAGCATCTAGATGGTCGTAGGGGTCACTATCCCCACTATAAGGTGAAATGTTAGAGAGTTTGAACCTGGAAGAGAGAGGTTGTAACTCGATCTCCCTAGTGAAAGGAGACCTCTTCTCATGCCAGTGGTGTTGGTTTAAAGTGTCGGGGAGTGCTTCAAGTTGCTGGACCCTTTGAAAGAGCTCTTCTAATATTGGGTTCTGAGGGTTATATCCTATATCGAGCTTGCGACCTGGGGAGCTGCGATCTAGCATATATTCCAGACGAGACCTTGGTGTGCTCTCAGCTCTACGAGCTCTGCGACCTTCAGTTCTGAAATATGAGCTAGAGGAATGAACCGAGTTAGCAGGTCGTGGCTGATCTCTGAGTGGCCTTTCAGGAGTTGGTACTTATTCTAACTGCTGCTGGTAAATTTCTCTAAGGGCAACGACATCGGATCTAGGTGCGTTTCGAGCTTGGGCTTGTACCAGTGCCCTGATTGTCTCGGTGAGTTGTTGCACTGTGTTCTTTAATGTTTCTTGTCGTTGGTGCCATACATGTAGCCCTCTGGTTATAGAGTCCAATGGTGCTGGCTGACGAGAGGTTGGTGGAGGTATACCTACAACAACACCTGTTATGGGGGCGTGAGAGGTGTCTGATATCGGTTGGATATCATGCTGCTGCTGGTCTGTCTGCCTCTCTAGCTGATTAGCCACCGCATCTGAACTTTTGGTTGCTCTTCCTCTTGCCATGGTTGTTGAAAACTTAAAGATTGCAGTCTGGGCCCTTCTTTTAGCACCAAAATGTCCACGTTGTTTTCTGGTAGACGAAAGCCCAAAACCCAATACTTGCAATCAATGTGAAATAAAATAGAAAACAAAATAAAGTGGCAGAGAATAAAAACAACACACCAAGATTTTTAACGTGGTTCAGCCAATAAGCCTACGTCCACGACTGTCTCTCAATATTTCTGCAGAATAACAATATATTATTTTCTGTGTCTCTGTTACAATAAATTCAGTCTCTATTTATAGAGAAATAGGCGTTACAATTTAGGTAGAGATAAAATAGGAAGAGAATTCTGAATTAATTACATTTTCTAATCAGTTAGAGTAAAATCAGGAAACTGTTTCGTAAAGTTCGAGATCACGTTGACTCTGTTTAAATTTGAATTAACTTCCAATTCTGATGAGAGAATTACGATCAAATCGGGTTCCTGCCTTTTCTGGAAAACTTCCTTTTCTAACTGTTCATTGTACGAGCTAGAGCATGTCTTGGATGACCTTGAGCTAGACCCTGCTCTAAGTAACGAGCTGCATGCTGAAGAGTTAAGAGCTGAGAGCTCCATCCTGCTAGCTGTGAGCTGGAGGTAGCTAGCTGTGAGCTGCGAGCTGGATTCTGAGATCTGAAAGCTTGGAGCTCATCAGCGAGCTGAGACCTGAGAGCTGAGGAGCTGAGAGCTGAGAGCTCATCAGCGAGCTGAGAGCTGAGAGTTGAGTCCTGAGAGCTCATCAGCGAGCTAAGAGCTGAGAGTTGGATTCGTTCTTTGGATCTTAAGTTTTGTCTATTAGATCAACGTTCTGGGTCAGTTCATTGGGTTTTTACCAACCCATTTACATAGCCCAAATTATACTCACAACAAGATGCAAGTGTTAAGAGTATATCACTAGACCATTCTTGTCTTATCTAACACAATCAACTTTAAACTATAATTATTGTCAACATTTGTATTTTCAAATTTTTAACAAAATTTAAGGCTAGACATTTTCTCTAACAATAAATCCTAACCTTTCATTCAAGAATACTTTTCTTTCTTCTTCCATTCATAAAAAAAAAGTAATTAAATTTTTGAATGGTAGATCTCCTCCATTATATAGTTATGAAATCTCTCTTTTTCTTAAAATCTTAATTTCAAAAAGGGCAAATCCCTAAAATATCTATAATTTGAAAAAAAAAAAAAAATTTCCACACTAATTTCATTTTTACCCAAAATCCCCTTTGATACTAACAAGTTAATAGGAAAGTGAAGTCTGACAAGTACAAACTATAAAAGGCCATTTTTGACCCTAGTTAAAAATAAAAATATATATAGAATAATCTTTAAAAATAAAATTACAAATTAATAAAATTTTGAAAAAAAAAAAAAGTGAAGATCCAAATCCATGATCCATTCAATTTGGACAGACAGTGGAGATAATTAGATCTCCACTAACTATGGACTCCATCCATGGCTGATCTTCAAACCCTTCAATTTGAAAACTCTTCCATCTCCATATCTCTCTCTCTCTCTCTCTCTTCCCCCCCTCCCCCCCTTTCTATCCTTATTTGGGTTTCCACTTTTTGGGTTTTCAAACCTAGATTTTTAAGTTTCTAATAAGTTGGAAATCCACAAAAAAAATTGGATTTTCAATCGACTGGAAGTGGAAACCCAGCCATTAACCATTAATCGAACCATCATCAACCATCAACACCACTAACAACAATCAACCTTCTTAAAACAAGCAGCAAAAGGGAAACAGAAAAGAGAGGAGAGAAAAGGAAATAAGAGGAAAGGGGGAGATGACGGTGAGGGGGGTTAGTGGATAATGGTCTTGGTGAGAGATGAACGAGTTTTTTTGTTTTTTTTTTTGTTTTTTGTTATTTTATATTTGTTAATATTATTTAATTCATTTATTAATTATATATGTTTATTTATCAAATAACTTTTATTTAAATTGAGTAATGTAATTACCTTTTTGTCCTTAAAGTTAAATGATCAACATTTCAACTTAACATAATCTATGACAATAAAGGGTATTTTATATATTTATATTAACGATAAGGGATATTTGAGATAAAAATGAATCTACTGTGGAAAAAATATGATTAATTTATCAAACTACGAGTGATGTTTAAGAAATTTCCCTTTAAAAAATCTTATTTATTTCAATAATATTAACAGTATAATTATGAAACATGAAATTGATATTTATTAAAAAGAGTGAGGTTTATTAACAAATATTACGAGTGCTAATCTATTAGCATTAACTTCTAAGAAATAAAAAAGGGTAACTTTGTAATTAGGTGGGATTTATTTACATATTAACATTTCATTAAATTCTTACTTTCTTTTTTAAATCATTAGATTCTTACTTTTTGAAATTATTAAATTCTCACTTAAAGGTCATTTTACAAACGGAGTGCGCATATGAAGTATGGGGCACCAAAATCTCGACTCTAAAAATTTTAAGTTGTAGACCTGTCCATTAAATTAATTGGGTTGAGGCCTATGATGAGGGATTACTATTGGGCCTAGAATGTATCATAGCTCATCTTAGAAATGCCCAATCATGATTGACTCGCCATGTGGAAAACTTTTCCTATATTTTTTACCATTTATTTTTCAATAAATGATATCCAAACGAAGTGTCAATAATATGTGTAATTTAAACATTGATTTTTTTTTTAATTTTATTTTTATATTCAAAATTGCTATATTTTGTGCAAGGGTGTTTTTTCTTTATTTATTGCACGTGCTATTAAAATAAAATAAAATATTAATCATAACATAAATTTTTTAAAAAACATTTTTTATATAAAAATTTATAATAGCAGATGGTTGTAATTAAAAAAAAAAAAAATCTTAACATAGCATATCTTAAAAAATAATTAGTCATAATAGTACTTACTTTCAAATTTTCAACTTATCAGCAGCCACCATGACCAACCGAATATTTAAAATGCTCTACCCTTAATAGAAAACAAGTGTCTAATAAAATCAAATGTTTTGTCCTTTCAAGAGAAAGACTCCATCATCTAAGTATATTTACCACATATATTTGTTAAAATAACAAATGGCTTATTTTGACCAAAAGAGAAACTCCATCATGAAAAACTTGTTACTCGAAGTGTAGTAAACCGCACATTCCAAGCAATATAAATTAATATCTTATTAATTCTAAAACAGAAGCCTAAAGCAGAGTTGGATATTATCATCTGCATCTTACAATAATATTTTGTTAACATGTTCTAATTTTCATATATTGAACAGCACAACACTATAAGAAACTCATTAAGAAGTTCGAGTTTTTGAGCGACAACTCAAACAATTATATAAGAAAATGATTGAGAAAGAAAGAGAATTACAAACCTTTTGAGATGACCCTTCTAGGAGAGGACAAAAGCCATTATCTTTTTCTTCAAATTATGATCCAGCTATCTATGGTTTTCTCATAGATTTTCTTAATTTTATCATAAGAAAATGAGAATTTGGAATATTCATTAAAACATTATAATCTAGATATTCAATCGCTTTCAGTGATGCACTGACACAGTAAACAAAACGATATATAGTCTTTTTTAGTGATCCATTATCATTGAATAAAAAGATATATATTAATCCACCGTTAGTAGATAAAAAAATATATAGTTTCTCTTTCAGTAATCCATTAGATAGAAAGATATACGATTTTTCTTTCAGTGATTCATTGGATAGAAAGATATACCGTTTTTCTTTCAGTAATCCATTGTCAGTGGATTAAAATATATATATATATATATATATATATATAGTTTCTTTGAGTTGGGATTAAGAGTTGTATTGAATATCTGTTTGGATTGAAAAATTTTAAGGGATGGATTTTTTTTTTTTTTTGGAAATATTAAGGGATGGTTTTTGATCCCTCAATATAAAACATTTACAAAAAATTGCTTCAAAAAAATTTATAAAAATAAATTAACCCACTTGTTTATAATGATTCTGCTTTTTCCTTCTTGTCTTTAATATCATAAAATATTCACAGAATGAAAAGATAGTTATATTATTTGTGTGCGAAAATAAAAGGTTAAATTGTTTGTAATTGATAAATTAAATTGATAAATTTTAAGTTCTGAATCTCATGGAATTTTGCGTGTATATATTTTTCCCTTTAATACATGAATGCAAGCCTAAATGTGTCTCTACGCTACACATATCTCTGCTCCTTGTCTCATCTTCTGCCATATATCTTATTACAGTTGTCCTTACTGTATCTTCACCATTTTTTTATAAAGATTGGAGCTGGCCTTGCCAGACATCTACAGTATTTGGCTACCTGCTTCTGCTACAAAATGGTCATCGGCTATCTCAAACAGTTACTGAACTCTGAAAATTACTAGCTTATTATATTCTAAAACAGAAGCCTAAAATAGAGTTGGATTTTATTATGTGCATCTTACAACAATAATTGTTAACATGTCCTAAATTTCATATATTGAGTGGCACAACCCTATAAGATACTCGTTGAGAAGTTCGAGTTTTTGAGTGACAACTCAAACAATCATATAGGAAAGTGATTGAGAAAGAAACAGAATCACAAACTTTTTTTCAGATGACCCTTCCAGGAGAGGACAAAAGCCACTATCTTTTTCTTCAAATCAAGACCTAGCTGTCTGTGATTTTCTCATAGATTTTTTTTTTTTTTAATTTTATTAGAAAAAAATGAAAATCTAAAATATTTATTGAATTATTGTGATATAAACATATAGTCACTTTCAGTGACCCACTGATAATGGATAGAAAGATACACAATCTCTTTCGTGATCCATTATTAATGGATAGAAAGATATCTATTTCAACTAGATTTCAGAGTTGTAAAAACTAAATAAGTATACATAGTTTCATTCAGTAATCATTTATCAATAGATAGAAAGATATTTATTTCACTTGAGATTTAGAGTCATAAAAACCAAAATAAGCATACAGAATCCCTTTCAGTGATCCTGTAATAGTGGAAAGAAAGATATCTATTTTAATTGGGACTCAGAGTTGTAAAAACCAAAATAAGCATATATAAAGATGCCTATTTTGGTTGGGACTCAAAAGTTATAAGAACCAAAATAAACATATACAGCTTTTTTCAGTGATCTTGTAACAGTGTATAGAAAGATACTTGTATCAGTTGGAACTCGGAGTTGTAAAAACTAAAGCATAGCCACACAAATTCATTCTAAAGCAGCATTTTTGGTTCATACTCCTTATCAAGAACATGCATGCATTGAATCTCTGTTTGGATTTAAAAATTTTAAGGGATAGTTTTGATACTTCAATACAAAAACTATTTTGAGATGACCCTTCCGGGAGAGGACAAAAGCCACTATCTTTTTCTTTAAATCACGACCTAGCTGCCAGCGATTTTCTCACAATTTTTTTTTGGGTTAATTTTATCAGTAGAAAATGAAAATTTAGAATATTTATTGAATCATTGTGATCTAAATATACAGTCACTTTCACTGATCCACTCTTAATGGATAGAAAGATACACAATCTTTTTCAATGATTCACAATTAGTGGATAGAAAGATATCTATTTCAATTAGGACTTAAAGTTGTAAAAACTTAAATAAGTATACACAATCTCTTTCAATGATCCTGTATCAATGAATGGAATGATACCTATTTCATTTGAGGCTCATAGTTGTAAAAACCAAAATAAGCATATACAATCTCTTTTAATGATCCTTTAACAGTAGATAAAAAGAAACTTATTTCAATTGGGACTCAGAGTTATAAAAACCAAAATAAGCAAACACAAAGATGTCCATTTCAGTTGAGACTTAGGGTTGCAAAAACCAAAATAAGTATACACAATCTCTTTCAATGATTTTGTATCAGTGGATAGAAAGATACCTATATTAGTTGGGACTTGGAGTTGTGAAGCCTAAATGAAGTATAGCCACACAAATTCATTCTAAAGCAACAGTTTTTGGTCCATACTCCATATCAAGAACACGATACATTGAATCTCTGTTTGGATTTAAAAATTTTAAGGGATAGTTTTGATACTTCAATACAAAAAATTTATAAAAAAAAAAATTGCTTCAGAAATTTATAAAAATAAATTAACTCACTTGTATATAATGATTCTGGTCCTTCCTTCTTGTCTTTAATATCATAAAATATTTACAGAATGAAAAGATAGTTATATTATTTGTGTGCGAAAATTAAAGGTTAAATTGTTTGTAATTCATATATTTTAATTTTTAAGTTCTGAATCTCATGGAATTTTGTGCGTATATTGTTCCCTTTAATCCATGTATGCAAGCCTAAATGTGCCTCTACGCTACATATATCTCTGCTCCTTATCTCATCTTCTGCGATCTTGTTGCAGTTGTCCTTACCGTATCTTCATCTGTATTCTTTTTTTACCTTTATAAAGATTGGAGATGGCCTTGCCAGACATCTACAGTATTTGGCTACCTGCTTCTGCTACAAAATGGTCATCAGCCATCTCAAACAGTTACTTGAGTCCCCACTTCAGGATAAGGTGCAGATGGCCACCTGGAATTTACCGTTTTTGGTTATTAAAACTTTTCATTAATTTTTTGAGGTATTTTCTAATTCTACATCTTTATCCATGATTTAGTACATAATTAGAATTTTTTTTCCTTTTTCTTTTGAGAATACATAATTAGAAGGTTTTACTCATGCAGGTTTGTTCATGCATGACTAGGTTGCACCTTAAAAGAGATCAGTGAAATTTTTACAGCTCACAATAATTGAACTCATAATTATAACAAAACCAGTTGAAATTTTGTATTTTATTCAATTCAATGAAGAATCTGAACCTATAGAGGTGAGAGAGAGGGTGTGATATGATTAAACAAAAAAGAAAGACAGGAGGAGTGGCTTTTTTGCAAACCAAGGAACATGAACATGAACCTAAAGGGGAAAATAATGGAATAAGTCTATATATGTACTGTATTGAGTGCTAAAACAGTCCTTGATTTTCGAGTCGACTCACTTCCCTAGACTCAACTATTTTTTGCGCACTCACACACACACCTGCTGTATCAATGCCATCATCTTTCCGCTCTTAATCTTATTTACTTTCCTCTTAATTGCATTCGACATCGACCCTTTCATCTTCTTCAAAGTAATATTGCTTTAATTCTCGCATTATTAATAATTTAATATATCTCTCAATGTTTTTTACATGTAAATGCCTACAAATTTATTACAAGCATCATCATACCATATATCTATGTATACACATTTAAATCACTCCCTAATTGTTAATCGCTTTTTTTAAGTGTTATGAACTTTTACTTTTATGTGTCATTTATTGAATATTACCATTGTGACCTCCATAGAATGGAATCAATGGATACCCTCCTATTATTATTATTACCTTTTTTTTTGTCTTATAACTAGCTTTGGGAATGAGAGGAAAGGAACCTTATCACTTTGTTTCTATAGTGGCCAAAGTCATCATATCCATGTAAAGCTGTCCTCCTCCATCATCTCGACCATCTCGATAGAAGATCATAATTGTTCCATTTGTCAAAAAATACTGCACCAATCAATACCTCCCCACCTCAAATTCTAGATATACAGGCCTCACTAAAGCCTTCTTCCTTCATTCACACTCTCTCCTTGTCTTCTTGTTCATCAACTCTCTAACAGCCTTACATGGAGGCTCAGAAAGTATGGTTCAGCCAAGGATGACTTGCCGACGACTCTTCTTATATATATAGATGTGTGTAGTTTATAAATCTGTGCTTTGCATGGAGGATAAAGTTGGCAAGTTGTCTTTGGCTACATCTTTCTTTCTGCTCCTCATGTTAGGCGCTTAGAGATAATAAGGCGCCATCAATTCTTAACAAGCTACTTAAGGGTTCGGGCTTCATTAATGCATGGTAAGTTTCATTTTGTTGATAGTGAAGATGGAAAAAAATCTTGGTAGTAAATGTGAAATAAACCATTATCATTACACTGACATTAAATGCTTTCATGGATTTATGTTATTAAACACTGCCCTCTCTCTCTTCGCGCGTGATGATATGGTTTTTTCTTGATAAGAACGTTATGCATATCCTTGTTGCGCATAATCTGAAACAAACAAGTGCATGCACATCTGCTTTTTGTCTCCAAATGACAAAAGTCTACGTCGAAATTCAAATTTTAGCAATGATGCACGTGGTCCACCGCTTCTCATGCTTCATATCCGTAATGGGTTAGATTTCCTTCATCGTATGAGAAGATGCATCGATGTATATATATACATGGTTACACACATATATCCAAAAGCCTTCATATCTGTGAATATTCTGATGGATTAATATAGGATCCTTTTATGTTTGTCGATTCGTTCCAAGCTTCTAAGTTTTTCTTGCTCCCTTTGCACTTCTAGGACTTGCACTACTGTCATTTATATGTCAACTTATTCTATATATACAGCTATAGTATTATTGTTCACTTTCGGTCTCTTTTGTTTCTTTATTTGACATAAGTGGCTGCACGTGTGTTGTTGAGACTAATCAGAGGGTTTTGCCAATAATCTATTGACACTCACATCAGGTTTAGAAGCTGTAAAATGTTAAATTTTATTTGAAGTCTATGTATTGTTTATGTAGTTGTACACTAACAATCGTAGTTAACGTTAACCTGTGAAGAATAAATACATTTATAAAATATAATGTTAATTATATTTAAAAAAAAATATAATGTTAATTACTGTATGTAGTAAGAAAAAACTTTAATTAGTTTATGTAGTGCAAGTATTATGAATTATAAAAACAAATACTCTTTGTTATTATTACTTTTATCAATCCAGAACAAAATTCTTAATTAAATGCTTTCAAGTAATTATGTAGACTAGAGTATAATCATATTTATAAAAATAAAATTACTTATAATTTAAGTGATTAATGTACTTTTATATAAGTGTCACTTTAATTCCTAGATAATTTATATCTATTACAAATTTACAAGTCAAGCCAGGCTTAAAGAAAATTAAAGTAAATAAAATCGATTCCTTCTATTGCAACTATATATGTAAAGAAAATATTAATTGATTTCTTTCTTCTTCTTTTTTTTCTTAAGAATAAGTTGAATATATGTTTATTTTTTCACTTTAAGTTTTTACCCGAGTCCAACTAAGTATAGATAGTCATGAAAAGCGAAACATTTCTTATCACATAATTTATTAATTAATGACTATAGGTATCATAATATTATATATATGTAAGCTTAATTATTAGAGGTCAATTGAATAATCTCTATTATAAGAAGTGTATATATATATATATATATAGAGAGAGAGAGAGAGAGAGAGAGAGAGAGAGACCAAATTTATCAATAATTATTAAGATGTCATATTGATCATAATCCCCCAAACGTAATTACTTACAAGGAATTGGAGAAATATATAATTATTTTTATTTCATCATATTCATATAAACCATAATATTATTAACATATTTATTGTACTCAACGAATTTTTCATGTGGAAATTAGAAATTTATTTGAAATTACAAATTCTATTATATTCAGAAAAACGCGTTATGCAAAACCAAAGAAATAACTTTATTTTATGATTTTAAAAAATAATTTTCTAATCATATCATTAGATCCACTTATTTAACTTAAAATTTTGATATTTAGACTTCAACACCAACTCATTCCTTTAATTTAATAAAATTACCAGAACTGTATCATCTTTGAAACTCATTAATTAAAAATACTCTAAGATGACTATATGAGATGATAAATTGACAAGACATTGTTTTAATATGTAAATGTTAAAATTTAAATTCAAATAACAATTTTAAGTTAGCATGTCGGAAAATGTACAATTATTCAAACATAAACAAGACAAACTCGTCTATCTATTTCTTACCAAATCTCGAAGAATAATGAAATTTAATAGAGATGTGATGGAGTCCAGTTCGCATCTAGCCTCAAATTAACAGCCTCGCCTGTTTCCAAGCGCAGTAGTCCTATCCTGTGTTCAAAACTTGTTGACGCCTTTGTTCCTAGAGAGAGGTTTGAGACTAGGACCCGACTTCAAACAATTAAAGAAAGATTGTACCATGGAAAATTGTAAGTACACATCTCTTTGTTTGCATACCCCATTTTTTTTTTTTTATCCCATTAAATTTTTTTAAAATGTTATAATACTTAAGTTAAGCACATCCCATCTATTATCAATATATACTCTTTCATTTAATTTTTCATTAAATAATATAAATTAACAAATCCAAAATAATCAGAATAAAACATATATAAGTAGGGGAGGAGGTGCAAATCCTTGAAGCTAGACATCGAAAGAACTACACTTTTTGTTATCATCAGTTAAATTTTTATTTTAGCTTGCTTTATATAATTAAATGTAATGACCTTCATTTTTTTTAATGTTTATATTAGTTGTTTAACATTCTCAGTTTTTTTGTTTTAATATAATAATTTAAGTTTATAATTAATAAATAGTTAATATTTTGATCAAAAGTTATTATGATTTTTTTTTAAATACTCGAAATACTGCACAGTGTAGTAATATGTTACAGTAAGTGCATTTACAACAATTTTCATGATATTAATAAATTTATAACTTAAGGATAAAGTTGGGATTTTGACAAACTATTAACGCATACAGTTTTAGAGGAGTAAAAATATCATTATAGGAAAATCAGCAGTATAAAATACATCGGGCCACCAAAGCTCGATTTAAACAGAACTCATGGGAAGGTCGAGGTTAAGGTGAAAATTAATCTCAGCCCGCATTAAGCCTTTAAACCCAATTAGGCCTAAAAATTATGGCTAATCATGCCCAACCCATTTGACAGAACTAAACCCGCGGTAATTTTTAACTTCTTTTGATGTTTAAAGCTCCTACCATCACTCGCTAAAGAGCTATTGAGTTACATTAGTAAGTAAACTACTTGGAGAATAAGAGTCCATTAAACCGTAGTAAGAACTTGTTGAATGGGCATTATTGTTCATCTGATTCAAATCATGTCATAGGGTATACTCAATCAATTAATATTATAAGTAGAAGTAGAAAGTACCTAAGTATGTCTCTTCATTGAAATTCTGATAAACTATTCATTGCAGACCTGCCATACATCTTTACACTCTTTCAGTGCCCACAATTATATTCAGTACCATGATTTGATACACTGCAATGGTAAATTAACTACATTTTAATTAGATTGCTTCTTACATAGTTCAACAGTATAGTCATTAGATCATATACAATGTTAATGATGAAAATCACTCACGAGAACCAACGATTGTCAAAGGAAGAAAAAAATAATAACAAGGAGAAGAAAGTACCTAGGTAAAATGGGAGCACCTCGGAACAAATGACCATTCATCAATAGAAGGTAGCTCGATACTCGATATTATAACAAGAAGGTCAAAGAACAATAGTTCAAAAATCTCCATCTCCTCCATATAGGGATGGGGATTTAAGACTTCATTGACAATTCTATTTGAAATTTTACAAATGATGTTCAAGGTACTATTAGTAACACTCATTGGAAATTCGAAAGTAAAAACAAATCTAAAAGACATTTACACAAACACATATCAACAATATTATTGTAAGTGAGAGTGGATTATTATTGGAGTATAAAATGCAAACATTAATTATGGGAGAATTTATAAACCGGGTGTTTAGGTATATAAATATTTTTAATGGCAATACCAGCACCTAGAAGAAATTTAATTGGCTGAAAAGAAAACTGTAATCACCCCCTCATATTTACACCGATAAGATTGTAAGTTTGAATCGTGTCATTTTTCCCAAACCTCAAATTAATGTAACAGTAAAAAGAATGTATTACAAGAGATTGTTGCAATGGTCATTATATGATCAAATATAGAAATTACAAAGTAGAAATATCAATTAAGCGCATAACTTGATACACCAACTTACACAACTTTTATTGGATTTCTTAATATCTTAACAAAAGAGACGTAGCAATGATCTGAACATGCCTAAATATCTGTATTTTGAGCCCCAACAAGTTGGATTGAAACATTGAGAAAAATAATTCGACAAGAAGACATGCCTAAATATCTGTATTTTGAGCCCCAACAAGTTGGATTGAAACATTGAGAAAAATAATTCGACAAGAAGACGTATTATTGTACACAAAACCCATGCTTTTTATCTTCCATCCATATATGATATGGTTAGTCATTAATTGAACAATTCTCTACCACGTTTATGCATCTCAAAACTTTGTCTTCAAAACACTAATCATGTAACGTTTAATGCATTAGTTCTAATGCCGCACATTCTTTCCACAATTGTCATGCCTGAAATATATATTTTTTTGATGGGAAGTCATGCTTGAAATGTAAGTTCCATTTAATTTGAACATTCGTAGAGTAAATATTTGGTCGTTAACGTTGAAATGGGTAACTAAAGTTATACTACTTACAACCTTATAAAATTACACTGCTTATAAGCTTTAGATTGTTTATGATTAACTTAAATAGTGCTAGATTGTTTATGATTAATTAACTTAAATTGTGCTAAGTGTATACAAGAGTTGACAAAATGAACTTTATCCAGTGTAAACGCCCCCACACTTATGTCAATGAGATCATAAGTTCAAGTAATGTCCTTTTCTCTTAATCCTAAATCAATGTAATAGTAAGAAGAAAAAATGTATTACAAGGGTTTGGTGCAATGGCCATTATATGATCAGATACAAACATTAAAAAGTAGAAAAATTAATTAAGCACATAACTTTCATATGCCAAGTTGTGATTTGGAATATATAGACTCAACCTTTATAGGATACCTTACAATCTTGACAAGAGAGACATTGATGCAGTGATTAGAACATGCCCTTAGATATCTTTATTCTGAGCCCTAACAAGTTGTCATATTGGAACATTGAGAAAACGAAGTAGATAAGAAGACATATAATTGTACACAAAACACCTACCTTTTATCTTCCACTCATAACTGATATGGTTAATTTATTAATTGAACAGTTCTCAACTTCACCTTTATTTGGATTAGCCTCAGCAACGCTTCTTCCAATGCAAAATGCAGGTTGTTTTGGCATTGACAAATTTACACCTTCACTTGTTAACATAGATATATACAACTGACATCAAAGGCAACATTTATGCATCTCAAAACTTGGTCTTCAGAACATAAATCATGTAACATTGGATCCATTAGTTCTAATCCCGCACCTTCTTTGCACAATTGCCATGCCTAAAATATAAATTTTATTCAATTTTAACATTGACAGCATAGATATTTGGTGGTTGTAATGTGTAACTAGAATTACACTACATTATATACTTGCATATCCAATAGGATTGAGTAGTTGATCAGGATGGAAAAAGCTAGTGTTCCTTCTCACACTCACAATTTCCAACACTAAAACTCTAAAACTAAAACATCAGTTTTTTTTTTTTTTTGAGAAAATCCTTTCCATAGCATATTTAGGTGACTTGTAAGCACTAGATTTATCATGAATTATAGAATAATTGGAAAGGTAACCCTACAAACAAGTTCAAAGAAAGCAACGTAATTTGCACCAAATAAATTATAGAATTGTTTGATTTTCTTATTAACTTACTATGTGCCTATCATTCTACTGCTTGAGACTAACTTGTGAAAATTTTTGTCATGTCAAAATCAGATATCTTTAGATTCATATTTTAATCAAGTAATATATTTACCAATTTTCAAATCTTTATGAATAATTCTTAATCTGGAATATTTATGAAGATAGAGTAGTCTTTGAGATCTACTTTTAATAATTTTAAAACTTTTGTTCCAATCTAGCAGCTCTTTTTTAGATCCATATATCAATGGAAAAAAGAAATTGCAAAAAAGCTATAATACATTTTTAATCTGAAAAGAAAATAACATGAATATTAATAGAAAAATTTTCAACTTGATGAAACCTAGGTACTAGTGAAAATTGAAAGAACTAACCAAAAATGTACGAGTCCAAACTTTTATTCGGCATGTACTCATAGACTAGAATTTTCTCTTCCCCATGAATGCAGAATCCCAAGAGCCACACACGATTGGTGTGTTGCAATTTAGCTATAATAAGAGGAAAAAATATGTAAGTTAAGTTCTTTTACCTTTTTGCAAATTATTTGTTGCAAATGATATTGCATACTTATGTGTAATTATCACATTATTAATATATCTTTCTAAAGTTAATATGGTAGTTATAAATTAATTTGTCATATTATTTAGGCAAAATTTGTAGGAAGTGTATCATTACTTATAAAACAAACTATAATAAGAGAAAGTTTATATATATATATATATATATATATATAAATCAAGTTCTCTTACATTTTTTTTTTGTGGAAATTGTAAAAAATACCCATTTAAAAAGGGTAAAGTTTGTTTTTACCCACTATTTTTAAAAAATTGTTTTTAACCCCTCAAACAAATATATACCCAAATACCCAAATTATCCAAAATACCACTGGACATTTTTACAAAAAAACCCTGAACAGTTTAAAATTTACGAAAAACTGAATGATGAAATTACGATTAAGTCCCCCCATATATATATGTCAAAACCGATGGACTACAGCCACAGTCCATCGATTTCTCACTCAAAACCAACCGGTTTTTGCGGAACCCGAACCCGATCGCGACTCGATCTTCCCCGCGACGTTTTCGGCCATTACCGCGACGTTGTCGACCTTCCCCGAGCAGCTCCTACCGCCGACGAACCTGCAGAAAGTGTGAAAGTTAGATTTTGATATGTTTGTTGTATGTTTTGATTGAGATTTGGGATTTTGAAATGTGTGTTGTGTTATGGATGTTAGTTTAGGATGATTAGGTTTAGAATAGGTTGGATTTAGTGTGTTTGGTCGTGTTTGTGTTGAAAATGACCGATTCCGACGAGAGAAGAGTTGTCAGGATCGGATCGGTTTTTGAGATCAGTTTTCCACGATCGGTTTTTGAGATCGGTTTTCCACCATCGGTTATTCATTTCGATTTTTCACGATCGGTTTTCCACAATCGGTTTTCATTTCGGTTTTCCACGATCGGTTTTCTATCATCGGTTTTCATTTCGGTAACAAATGAAAAACCGATTACGGATAACCGATCGTGGAAAACCGAAATGAATAACCGATGGTGGAAAACCGAAGTGGAAAACCAATCTCAAAAACCGATCGTGAAAAACCTTAGTGAAAAATCGATGGATTTCATTAACCGGTTTTTCAGATGCCTTCAAAAACCGATCAATTTCATTAACCGATTTTTCAGATGCCTTCAAAAACCGATTCAGTTCAAAAACCGATTCTGCTACTGATGATTTCTTTGCTGTTTTTCTTTTCTACAGATGGATTTCGACTATAAATATAGTTCACACACAATTGACAGACATACAAGCGGGAATACACACATTGATCAAAGATTGGTTAATAAGATAATTATCGTTATTAATAGAAGAAAGCTATATGATCGGTTCATAGCAAAATATCCGTTCGGACATATTTTGAGGATAACTAATCATACGGCTGCTGGTTCTGTGATTTTGTGGGTGCTTGCTAGAGAGATAAATGTAGCGGATGCACGCCGTGATGAGAGGTGGTTTGAAATTGGGGAGAGAAGCTATAGGTTTGGGAAACAAGAGTTTTTATTGGTGACCGGACTTCCTTTTGGGGGCATCGACCGTAAAATCTTCGAAATAGCTCCAAATGATCCAAACGGTCTCCTAGGGCGAATGTTTAATGGAGTGTCGCCCGAGGTGAGGGAGTTGGTCACATTTCTTGAGGCAAGAAGTGATAGAGGGGAGGGAGACCATGCAGGGCAGGATCCGATAGATGATGAAGATCTTTTAAAGTTGACGAATGTAGGGATTGCTTTCCATCTCTTTATGGGACTGGATGATAGAGCTAGTATTTATCCATTTATGTGGGTCCTCATTGAGAGTACAGAGAGATGGAAGACATTCCCTTGGGGCACATTATGCTATAGTGTCTTGTTACACTGTCTCGACAAGGCACTTAATGAAGAGCGGGTCAGAAATCCACCAAAGACCATTAATATTTATGGCTATGTGTTAGCATTTCAAGTATAACTAATACTTTCAATATTTATTGTTTCCTTCTATTACATTAACTATATATGGTTATATGTATGTTTTAATCAATTTTGCATTATATATTATCTGACCATTACTAACTATATGTATATTTTTTGTTTAATCATTGTTACATTATAGTGGTGGTTAGTGGAGTTGTTCCCAGTGTTACGGGAGAAGATATCAAAAAAGACCCGGAACTCGGAAAGCGATCTACTAAGATGTATGGGACAATCACTGAAGAGAACACCCACAAATATACACAGCCTAGATGATTTCCCCCCCGTAAGCGGCAAACATAACCTAAATTTATATCAATTATTTGTTTGTTATAACTATCGTTATTTATATTAAGTATATAATTGTAGTATAACTAAATATATTGATATAATGCAGATAGTTGGCATTCGGCAAACCTTGGAGCCTACTGACACCGAGAGGGAGATGGATTATTGGAAATCGTTTAATCCGAATCATATAGTTCATGATGAAGTACATAAATATGGCGGCGGGGGGAGTGATGATGATGATGATGATGATGATGACGATGATGATGACGATGATGATGGTGTAGGGGATGAGGCTGAGATAGAGGTCGATGATGAGGTGGAGGGAGAGGATGATGATGAGGAGGTGGAGGGAGAGGATGATGATGAGGTGGAGGGTGACGATCAACCACTTAAAGACGTCCGAAGCGTGCAATCCGAATAAGAGGATACCTTATCAGAGTTGCGGACAAAGAAGGCACATGATGTACAGCACGTAGATTATGAGGTACAAATATTCTATTTATATAATAAAATTATTCAATAAATTTCAATTGTAGTAAATGCAAAAGATGTGGACATGTTATGTAGTAGTATGGAGTGTGAAAAAGAGACGGAGTCTCTAAATATGATAGACGAAGTGTAATTTGTTTAAATATGCAGGTTGTATTTTCTTGGATACTCAAAAAACAGGGGAGACTCTGTCAAATTTTTTTTTTTAAATTAAGGGTAGTATGTAAAATGATATATATTTATGATTTTATGAAACAGGTGAAGCGGTTGTTTGAGTTTATTGTGGATTTACATAAGACAACCCATAAGAAGTTAAGTAAAATGGATAGGAGGCAAAAGGCAACATTTCAGATGGTAAGGGAGATAGATAGTAGGCTGAGACGGGTGGAAGAGCATTTACATATTCCCAAGCCTCCGGTTGCTAAGCATGATCCAGACGACGATGATGATGATGGTGGTGGGAGCTTTCACATGTATTACCCATCACCACCACCACCACATCAGGACGAGGGTGTCCGTCAGTCGCCTATTGATGTAGGCCAGTTAGCCATCCATGAGGAGGAGGAGGGTGATCATCAGCCATCTCAGCAGTCACCCCATCAGGAGGAGGAGCAGGGTGAGTAGCAGCCACCTCATCGGTCACCCCATCAGGAGGAGAAGCAGGGTGAGCAACAGCCACCTCATCGGTCACCCCAGCAGGAGTAAGAGCAGGGTGAGCAGCAGCCACCTCATCGGTCACCCTATCAGGAGGAGAAGTAGGGTGACCAGCAGCCACCTCCTCGGTCACCCCATCAGGAGGAGGAGCAGGGTGACCAGCAGCCACCTCAGCAGTCACCCCAGCAGGAGGAGGAGCAGGGTGACCAGCAGCCACCTCAGCAGTCACCCCAGCAGGAGGAGGAGCAGGGTGACCAGCAGCCACCTCATCGGTCACCCCATCAGGAGGAGGAGTAGGGTGACCAGCAGCCACCTCAGTAGTCACCTCAGCAGGAGGGGGAGCAGGGTGACCACTCCCATACGGACTTATGAGGTGTATCTACTGCAGACACTGAGCGTGAGCATGACCAGATAGACTTTGTATCCCTATTGTGTTGCATTCTGAAAGATAATTGTTATTATTAATATTATACATGTTTTTAATTTACTTACAGCTGCAGGATGAAAGCATGCACGAACGAGACAAACGAAAGACAAAGCCAGCAGCACCTCTACGGACACCGTCCGTACACGGATCCGGGGCCAGCGAAAAAAAAAAAGAAAGTGGTCCAACAGCAGGAGGAGGAGGTGGTAGAGTCTATAGACCCCGTAGAAGTGGTCTATAATGAATATAAAGCGGCAACCACATTGGATCTCAGGTATATTTAAAAAAAAAAAAAAAACGTTTCTAATTTTTGTATCCTTATTGGTAATGTAAGAAAATATATAATAATGTTTAATACTTTTTTTTTTGAATTATAGGCGTTCGATTGATCGTTGTGGGTGGTCTGTGATACCAACCACATTGGTCACACTCGAGGATGTGGACAACTGGTTGACTAATGAGCACATCGATTCTTATTTGATGTGCCTAAGAAAAAAAGGGTGGAATGAGATGGCAGATCGTAAATACGTTGTCCATGACACTTCTTTGTTTGTAAGTATTTACATTTAAGTTAGTTATGCATTTATAATTTCATATTACTGTCGGTTGATTGGTAGTAATATGTTTAATTTTTATCATGCAGGCAATGATGACAGCGCATTATAGCCTACATTACGCCTGCAAACAAAGAACATTTGATTCAGTTACAGCTGATGTACCCTCAGAGTGGCTTGCATACGGTCGTGGGCATATAGACGCAGCAGTCCCGTGGTGACGGGTTGATAGTGTAAGTGTAGTTCGAACGTTAATATTTATTATATGATTATCCCTTCTAGTCCTATAGTACTAACGTTTTAAAATGCAAGTATTGCTACCGTGTAGCTTGAATCAACAACACTGGGTCCTTTGTGAGGTGCGCATTAGAGAGCAAAGAATCATAATGTATGATCCCTTGGCAAATGTTGACATAGCCTATCGACGAGAGCCACTTGAGCCGCTGGTACGTTTGATGCCTATTTTGTTGCGGTTTGTGGGATTTTACGAGGAGACACAGGTAGCTATGTCACTCGTGGATGTCCGGTGGAAAGTTCAGCGTCTTGGACGATCAGTTGTGCCCCAGCAACCTGATGGGTGAGTAAGTTTATAGGTTAATTAATATATATATATATTAATGATATTTAATTATCTTTATGTTAATATATTAACATAAACATAAATTAATATAATGTTAATAATATATGTTAATATAATTATCTTAATGTATATAGTTTAACATTAATATAATTATATATTATATGTTATGATTAACATTAATATATAATTATAGCTTAATTATTATACATAGTTTATATATTATGATATTTAATTATGTTAATGTTAATATATGTTAATATAATTATCTTAATGTATATAGTTTAACATTAATATAATTATATATTATATGTTATGATTAACATTAATATATAATTATAGCTTAATTATTATAAATAGTTTATATATTATGATATTTAATTATGTTAATGTTAATATATGTTAATATAATTATCTTAATGTATATAGTTTAACATTAATATAATTATATATTATATGTTATGATTAACATTAATATATAATTATAGCTTAATTATTATACATAGTTTATATATTATGATATTTAATTATGTTAATGTTAATATATGTTTATATTATTATCTTAATGTATATAGTTTATATATTATGATATATACAGGACAAGCTGCGGAGCATATGTAGCCATGTACGTGCGCGACCTTGTGCAACGGAGAACGAGTACATGGAAATCAAGAAAATGTGAGACCGTTGCAGATGTCATTGCACTGAGGGCCGAGATGGCCAGAGACATATATATGTGCTCAAAGCCGATATATAAAGTTAATAATTTTGGAAAATGGTTTGTAGACAGTGATGGAGAAATTGTATATAAATAAATTTAATTATTCTTTTATTATTACTCATTATTTATTTGATGGTATTACATTCTATATTTTCCAATTGCCAACAAATCATTATAATTAAACATTATAGTTAATAATATAATGTTAATATAATGTTAATAATATAATGTTAATCTAATGTTAATATATTAATATAATGTTAATATAATGTTAATATTAATATTAATCTAATGTTAATATAATGTTAATAATATAATGTTAATATAATATTAATCTACTGTTAATATAATAATATAATGTTAATTGAATGTTAATATATTAATAGAATGTTAATATAATGTTAATAATATAATGTTAATCTAATATTAATCTAATGTTAATCTAATGTTAATAATATAATGTTAATATTATATTAACATTATATTAATATATTAATATTAGATTAACATTATATTATTATATTAACATTAGATTAATATTATGTTAACATTAACCTTAATATTATATTAACATTATATTAATATATTAACATTACATTAACATTCTATTATTATATTAACATTAGATTAATATTATGTTAACATTAACCTTAATATTATGTTAACATTATATTAATATATTAACATTACATTAACATTCTATTATTATATTAACATTAGATTAATATTATGTTAACATTAACCTTAATATTATATTAACATTATATTAATATATTAACATTACATTAACATTCTATTATTATATTAACATTAGATTAATATTATGTTAACATTAACCTTAATATTATATTAACATTATATTAATATATTAACATTAGATTAACATTATATTATTATATTAACATTAGATTAATATTATGTTAATATTAACCTTAATATTATATTAACATTATATTAATATATTAACATTAGATTAACATTATATTATTATATTAACATTAGATTAATATTATATTATTATATTAATATATTAACATTAGATTAACATTAACCTTAATAATATATTAACATTATATTAATATAATCTAATGTTAATATAATGTTATATTAAGGTTAATGTGAATATAATGTTATATTAATGAATATATTAATATAATGTTAATAATATTAATATAATAATATCTACATTTGTATTATATATATTATTAATATTACATCCATATAAGTTATAAGTCATATTAGGATTATAGTTATAATAATTGTAAAATGATATGAAAAATATTAACCATATTAATATGATATATCAAGATAACACATATTATAGTAAAGGTATATTTATTAATTATTACTAATATTATATGAATATTAATAAATGATAAAATTAATATTTAATGATTTTAAAATAATGATATAGTTTGTAATAAAATTATACGCTCTCTAATCTATATAATATATTTAAATATAACGATTTATATAAATAATTCATGTAAAGGGAAATAAAATGAACATACAAATAGAAATAAAATCAACCCAAGTAAAAACCGGTTTTTAGGAGTACATGAAAAACCGTTACCGGTTTTTGAAGACCCCTTAAAAACCGATCCACACTTGGCGTGCTGGAACAAGTGGTGGCAGTGGATCGGTATTCGAGGATGCATGGAAAACCGATACCGGTTTTTCAGAGTTACTCAAAAACCGATCGACATACCTCTACATTGGGGAAACAAAAGGCAACTTGATCGGTTTTTCAACATATCTGAAAAACCGGTACCGATTTTCCAAGCTCCGTGAAAAACCGATTTTAATGGTTCCGAGATGATATGAAATGAGCCAAAAACAGTACACATGGAATAATAATTTATACAGCTGTATTAATACATAATTGAGTAATTAATATAAAAACGTTTACATAAAACATGCATAAACAAAATGTCAATCAATTGCTAATCATCATTTCCGTCAGTAGCCATTTGTGGATCGGGAGTAGGAAACCGTAATACACATCGACGTTGGTTGTGTCCAGTCTCATGACACAAGCGACATCTTCGAGAACGTGACTCATTTTCAGTAGCATTTGAACTCGTTCCAACATCCGCATCCACTTCTGCGCTTGTCCTTTCACTGATAGAAGTTGGGGGGTTAGGGCAACGAAGACGTCCCCTTTGACCACATCTTCCACACTTTTTTCGACGAGGATCTTCCCCAGCTGAAGGAATCCGAACCTCCTTCGGCCTACCTGCTTGTCTTTTACCTTTCGGTGGTAATACAACTATACTTCTAACTTCCGCTGAAACATTCCAACTGGCCAATTTAGGGACGGGATTAATCGGACGTGCATATACAGCTTTTAGCCACTCCACGCTATAGTACTGACTGCAAAGTGTATCACAACTGACGCCCTTGAACCTGACATGTATCAACAATTTAAGTGTTATGCTATGATATGAAATACTAAAAAAAACAATGTATAATTACCATACCTAACCACAGCACATGCATGAACACATGGCAACTGATCAAGGTTCCACTGCTTACACGTACATGTGTGCTGTTGAATGTCAACCATCGCATCTCCTTTGCTATAATGTATGACACTGTAATGATACGGTTCTGCAATGGGATATACGCTACCTTCTGTGGATAAATCTTTTGCCAACATGATACGATCGTATGCTGCAGTAGTAACATACGTTGTGAGCTTCTCAGCAGCAACACGTCTATTATTAAACCATCTCTGCAATACATTTCTTACATATTCATGTGCAGTTGTTATTGGCAAACGACGTGCTTGCATCATGCAATTGTTAAGCGACTCTACAATGTTGGTAGTCATCATTTCATATCTTCTTCTTGGACAATGTGCTCGTGACCACCTGCTCACTCTAGTCTTAACCAAAGCTCTATGTGTGGTCGAATGCAATGCACGCATTTCTTCCAATATTCTGTTGCATTCATCGGCACATAACAGTATGCTGCATTGTAAAATGCATTTTCCACATCCGAACGCTTTTTACACTGTTGCTTAAGGTTTTGCCACAAGTGGAAAAAACATAACACATGTGGGACTTCAGGAAAAGCTGTTTTCATCCCATTCGATATGCTCTTATGACGATCCAATACGATCACCAACTTATCTGACACCTCGATTGCTCTTCTCAACCTTTTTAGGAACCAAGTCCACGAATTGTCTTACTCTCCGTCAGCAAATCCAAAGGCAATGAGATAAATCATCTCCGACCTATCTTTGCACGCAGCAAAAAAAATCACCCCTTTATATTCACCTTTCAAATGAATGGTATCAATAGCAACAACTGGTCTCATGTAAGACCGAAAACCCTCAATAGAAGCTCCAAGTGCAACGAACGAATATAAGAATCGGTTGTTTTCATCTGTCTTAATTGCTGTCATTGTGCCGGGGTTTGAAAGTTTTAACATCTCGAAGTAGGACGGAAGCTGTTGATATGATTCATCCGCTTGCCCATATGCTAGTTTCTTTGCATATTGTAAAGCCTTCCAAGCTTTACTATATAAGATTTGCACTCCATATTGCTCTAGCATTTCTCCAACCAAACGATTAGGTGTATAAAGATCTTTTCTCACCTTTCCTGCATACAATTTTCCGATCACAATAGCCTTCACACTCTTCATATGTGATTCCATGGCTGTTTGACGACACGTGTGTTCCGCTACATAATTCAACACAAACCACATTGAACAACCCTTTCTGCATCTTGCACGAACACTAAAGCTACAAGTTTTATCTTTACAACCGGCTTCAAATCGCTCCGTGTCCGAACGTCTAACCCGATATTCAAACTTAGCTTTCAGAGCATATTCGCCAATAGCTATAGTCATTTCTTCTTTACTAGTAAAGAATGCTCCTTTATACAACGTACCACGTTGGTAGACGGTTGACGTAGCGCTTGAAGTAGCTTCAATGTCCCCCAATTCTACACCAGGAACAATCCAGTATGGTTGTGAAGGATTGTTCTGAAATTGTAAACCTGAAAATCTTATTTCTGGAAACTCTTCTTCTTTAGCGACATCATCAAATCGAGTTTCCTTTTCATCACTATCTCTGGTTTGCTCTTCATTACTATCTTGTATTCCATCACCATTATCATCTGTGTCTTCATCTTCATCATCAATACCATAATTCGTATAGTCATCATTAACGTCACGAATGAGACTTTCGACCGATGTAAATGAGGTGATAGAAGCATCAACTTGATTGCTCCCAATGTCTGAAGTGAGATAAAAATGACTTTCAACCATATGTGGATTTACTAGTCTATCCATATTTGCCTCGTCATGTCTTATGTCTGGAATTGAATTAGTGACAAATGGACGAACGGTACGCCTACTAACTCCAGCTCCAAAATCTCTGGCAATCTTATCGATATAAATCTCTTTAACATTAATATTTTTTATCGCCATCAAACCAACAACACCAAGATCGGACATGATACGTATCTTTTTAACCTGACCATTTGTTGTACTTTGTAGTAAATAATATATACGGATTTCCCACATTCTTCTATCAATAGCAGCCTCTCTGTATACAACATCCACCAATGATGAAAAACTACTATTTTTGTGGACCTCACACATGATCGACTCCCCTCCAATGTAATTACATCTATTCCACTCTCCGTCAAAGTTGATTACAACGGTCTCTTGAGCCATTCCTGCAACATTCAAATCAAATGATAATTAAATCTCATTTCAATAGGGTAATATTACAAAATATAATCATATCGAATCATATTCAATACATAGCAACACAAACATATAAAAAAAAACTATTAAAAAGATGTTAAATTCGGTTTTCCAGTGAAGTTATCGGTTTTTCATTTTCTCAAAAAACCTTAATTCGGTTTCGATTTTTCAGCCCGATTTTTCAGCTGAAAAACCGATCGGTCGATCAGTTTTTCAGCCACTGAAAAACCGGGGAAAATCAGGATCGGTTTTTCAGTAACCGGGGCTCTGAAAAACCGATTATCGGTCACGAAAAACCGATTTTGTCGCAGATTTCATAACATTTAGATCTCACAACCAAATCATTCTTATAGTCTTTTAGCTAGCAATATGAACAAAACAACCTAAAAATCAACCAAAAAAACTCATACATTACCTTTCAAACTCAAATGGAAGAAAAATCTTCAAAACTTTCAATGGATCCAAAAACTTCAATGGTTGAAGAAGCTCGAATGACTAATCCCCTTAATAAATTGTTTTTCAGCTGCAATGGATCTAAAAAATCTTCGTAATTTTTGTAATTTTCAACTGCAATGGAGAAGAAGATGGAAAAGGGAGACTATTGGTAGGAGAAAGAAGAAGGTTATTTTCGTAATTTCATATTTGAGCATTTTAGTCATTTTAACTTAAGTGTATTTTGGTAATTTCATATTTGAGTATTTTAGTTATTTTAACTTAAGGGTATTTTGGTAATCTTGGGTATACAATGAAAATAGTTTATTTGGGAGGTTAAAATCAAATTTTTTTAAATAGCTGGATAAAAATAAATTTTTTTTTTATTTGGGTAAAACCAATAAATCTCTTTTTTTTTTTCCTTTTTCTAATGCCTCCCAATCCACAACCGGCAAGTTTTGCAAGTACGCGTGCAACCCGCACTCCATCCGAGCCCAGCAAAAATTATTTAAAAAAAAAAAAAAAAATTCTATGACAAACCACTGGAATGGAACAGAATCAAATATGAGCCGAAGGACAGTTGCATTCTTTAATCAAATCAAATATGAGCGGAACGAACATAATCAATTAGCCTATTTTTTTGAAATTGTAGACCGTCGAATGATGACTTTCTAATTGTTGATATAATGATTAGACATAAGACATGCATTATTAATGAGTAATTAATGCACACTTACGGCAACACATATCAGATTCGCCATGCGATGCAAACCAGGAATGGCTGTAAGATGCATGCATATGAGAAGACCTTAGACTCAAGTGCCAACTCAGAATATAGTACGAAAACCAATAAGAAATTAAGCAGTAGTTTCCTTAAAAAGCCAAATCCAAATGTGATTATCAAACTTCACCACCTCTCTCTGATAATAAATTAAAACGTAATTTATGTGCCACACAAATCCTATCAAAGATCAGACCATTTAGACACCGCCAAAGTGTGTATGTCTGTTTCTAATTCAGAATTTGTAGAGTAACAACACCAACATGGATTTCCCATGATCAGAACAAAACGCATACAAACAGACAAACAAGCATGTTAACTACAAGATTCAACATATGAAACAACACTACAGTAGGTTCTAAAATAGATATATTAATCAAAATTAAACGGATCTTCAATCAAACAGAAATTAAAAATTACACTATTAATAATTTAATAACAAATATTACCAAGCAAATGAGGAACGCAATGCATGTTAACAAAATAAACCGATAAACTCAATTAACCACCAACATCATACTCACTTGGCTTGTTAACAATAACAAGGGTATGCAGTAAGCAACAAGCAACACAATCAACAGTATGCAGACTGCTAACCTCACTGCACCTCAGCTCTTTGATCACAGTTTTCGTCGTCAAAACTATTTTACTTTTTCTTTCACTGACCCCTGGTTGCAGCACAAAACACAATAATTGTCAACGGCGGCCACTCAGTTGGAGAAACAGATCAAGCGTGGTGTGAATGATGGCCGCTGGAAACTTGAAAATATATAATGACAGGTAGGTTATGGTTTATGTCTATATAATTTCCGAACTGTAAACTTTCAAAAGCCTTGAAATTTGGCTTTCAATTTGTCAACGCACATTTTCACCTACTCATTCAACATCTTTTTCACGAAACCATCAAGTACAACAAACTTCCAGATCTCATAGTCTTGTCTCAGTCCCACCATCTCCTTTCGTCTCACAGCAAACACCTTATTCCAACCAAGCTAATATTCGTACTTGATCTCTCTAAGTCTACTCGTCACATGCTTACCAAATCAAAAAAGGGATTCATAATCCGAGGCTGTATCAAACGGTCATTTTTCCTTCGAATAATGTGTCAAATACTGTTGAAGAAGCTTTAAAAATTCCAATACTTATCATCCGAAAGATGGAAAGAACCCTTTTATCATTCAACAAGTGATATGGCTTGAAGATGACCCATTGCGTGGCGTGGTGTTCATAAGCGTGGTGTTCTGACTTTCAAATGGGCATCAAGGGTTGTAACTGAATAAAAAATTAGAAGATCAAATAACAAAATTTAAAAGAAAAAAAAATCAAATATTAAAGCGATAATACTACAAAACCTTCAGTTAAAATGGGTAATTGACTTTAACCTTTTTTTTTTTTGAAATAGACTTAAACAATTTTCTGTGATATAAAATAATTAGATACAGTATCAGGAATTTTGCTACAATACTGATTTTGATTTTGTAACTATAGAGGGACAGTCCCTGTCAAAAGACATAACAAATTTACTTAGGTTTTTTAAATTTTCAAATATATAATAAACCCTTTGTTGATATCTAATTCTTATTAATCAGCCCAGTAACTACCGAGAAAACATGAACGAGCACAAAAATTTCTTCAAATTATATAGACATAGGTGTGGTGTTATGGTCTCCATCGCCTCCGGCTAGGGAAACCACTGGAGATTGGTTGGAATCTTTTTTTTTTTTTTTTTTTTAATATATATTTTCATGAACACTGAAATTTTTGTTTGATTTGGGTAATTTTTGGTTTGATAATGATGATGATTGATTTGAGTGATGTTGAAAATGATAATTTTGATGAAAACAAGAGATGGATAATGAAGAAGTTGAAATGGAGATGAGGAAGATGATGATGGATGTGGAGGACGAAGATGTTTTTTTCTTTTTGGGAAAAATATTATATTATTATATTATTAATTTTTAATTTATAAAAAAATAAAATATTGATTTTAAATTTAACTTGATTGGCATTTTAATCATTTTGTATCTTTGATTATTTACCGTGAGAATTTAACGGTAGTTGATTGATGATAGAGAAGATTTATATTAAATTTTTAAAACCTTAGGGAAGGTTTACGTGAGTTTTTCATATATTATTATTTTGTATAATTTTATCAAACCTTAGAGAAAGTGTGTGCAAGTTATCCATCTAACAAAGAAAATCAATACATGAATTGAAGAGAAACAAGAAAGGCAAACCCATAGGGTTTTAATGATCACTTTTCATAGGTAAAAGCCACCCGACTACTCATCTTTTGTTAGAAAGTGAGTAATTATATTTCTTTATAAATTAAACCCAAGGTAATTAATCCTAGTTTTTTTTTCCCCATATAATCTGATTTTAGTTTCTATGCGTAATGAATTTGATATATGAAAATTTTATTTTTATTGTGTTAGGTTCCAACTTAAATTTGATTTACACGGTAATTAGTAACTTATTATTATTAACAACATGTAGTGATATAAAAATTAGAAATGATCAAGTTGAAGATGATTGCATTTGTTTATTTTAGGTTTGGCAGGAGCCAAAGGAGAGTTTTAATGGAGCTATAGACGAGAACTAGAGAAAAAAACAAAAACAAAAACAAAAAGGAAGAGTTGAAGTTCATACCAAACATTTAATGAAGGGGTTGATGGCAATAGGCACGTAATATGAGAAGAAAATCAAAAAGATGCGTAAGAGATATGACTGCCTTCAGGATTTAGTTTACCCTGAAGAGAAAGCAAAAAATAAATAAATAAAGAAAATATAAAAAAATAAATTAAAAAAAATCAACATTCCTTCTTGCTTTCCTTGTTTGGTTGACTGGGTGGTATAAAAAGATTAAAAAAAGAAAAGAAAAAAAAAAAAAAAAAACAAAAACCATAGAACACTGCAAAAACTGACTGGTAGGTAAACCTCACTGCCCAAATGTGTTACCAACATATAATTCCCTGTATATTCTACTGCACCGATCACAGCATTACCATTCTCAGTCTTTCTGTACATGCCATGATAACATATAAATGTCATCTAAATATTTCTCAAAAAGCAATGTTATTGTAGACCTCAAAAATGTCATCTAAATGGTCCACTTCTTAAAATCTATTGAATACAAAAGACATGTTATCAATACTAGTTGTGATAGAAACATTTACTTTGGTGACTGTTAGAGCACACTCGCTCCTCATGAACGAGGAGAAACTAACATTTGTCTTTAACGCTTTATATATAATATATTTCTTTTCATAAAATTATACTCTGATCTTATAAAATTACACCTATGCCCTTCTTCTGAAGTTACACTTGTTCTCACTACTTTTTTAAATCGATTTCTTTTTTTTTTTTTAATAATATTTATATGTGCATATCTTCTCACAATAAGTCAACCTGTTTTAACAAATATGGCTAGCATTTATCTGTTATATGCATTTTTTGGACTCACCAAATGGGCTGGTAAAAGCCTGATAAATCCCAACTTGGGCCCAATAGAAAGCCCAATAAAGTCAACCCAATATGAAGGCTCATTAGACAAGACCCAGATTTCAACTCCGAGTCCAACGAGCTCTACAACTCGTTCCAGCGATCTTCTCAGCTCGTAGCAATGAGCTCGTTTCACAGCATAGTTGTAGCTCGTTCCATAATTCACCATATGCATAGCTCACTATTTACTGATCAGCGAGATCGAGCTCGAGGTCGCTATAAACAGTCGGCAGTTTGTTCAGAGCGCAGTTAATGCAATATCTTCCAGAATAGGCAGCTACCTAATCTGATTGTGATTCTCTCACCAGATATGAAAGTTAATTCAAATTCAAACTCAGTCAACATTATCTCGAGATATTTGGGGCAGTTTCTTGATTTTATTCTAACTGATTAGGAAGTGTAATTAATTCATGATTCTCTTCCTATTTTATTACTTCCTAATCTGTAACAACTCTTCCTCTATAAATAGAGGCTGAAATCATTGTAACAGATATACAGAAATAATATACTGTCACTCTGCAGAATTTGAGAGAGACAACCGTGGACGTAGGCGCACTCGCTAAACCACATTAAAAATCCTCTATCCTTCTATTTGTTCTTGGTTCTATATTATTTTCTTCTCGATTTCTGTGTTTTCTCACATTGATTGCAGGTATTGGGCATTGAATACTCGTCGACTGAATTTCAACGTCGACATTATCCAAATACCATTAGTTTCCTTCTACTTTTGTTATCTGCACTAGCCTTAAATATTGTATCACAATTTAATTGTTAAACAAGTTTAATGTGAAATTTGTTAATGTGTTTGATTTTTCTTTTTCGAATGAATTGGGTTTGATAATTGATAATATACTTATTATCAGAAAAAATTATTATTTTTAGGAAGAACTTCATTTTGGTCCTATGTTTTTGAAAAATTTCTCATTTTTAAATATGAATCCGTTTATAGCCTGTATGGTCTCTTACTTTTTAAAAATTCATTAAATTAGTCCTTCTGTAGGGACCAAAATGAAGTTCTCTTCTATTAAACATAAGAACCAAAATGATGATAGAATGACTAATTTGATGAATTTATAAAAAAATAAGGGACCATACAGACTACAAACATATTCGTATTTAAAAATGAGAAATTTTTCAAAAACATAGGGACCCATATGAAGTTCTCCCTTATTTTTATTTTGAGAAGGTAAGGCAATATAATATAAGTGATTAAATAAAAGTTAATTTACAAGAGTCTAAAAAACAAGTATAATTTAGAAGCAAGGACATGAACGTAAGTTTATAACACAGGGCATGGTTGTAATTTTATGAAAAAAGTTTAAAAACAATAGAAGACAGTGTCAGCTGAGCTCCACATCCATGAAAGCAAGTTTGCCAATGAGCGACTGTTCCTAGCACACCTCCATGATTGATAATAGGTCGGTGCAAATACCTGCATTGACGGTGGCAAGTAAAGTCTTTTCCGGATTTATTCTGTCATTAAAATTTGACTAGGAAAGGTGCATCCATTTCTCAAATGGACGACAGGCTTGAATGCTTAAACTACCGGCTATCAAATATTATCAAATATAGAAGATATAATTTACTCAAAAAATATATATATGTAGTAGATATAATTAAGTACAGCTTGATGATAAGGTGACAACCATACCTCTCTACAAAATGGATATATTGAATATAAATGCTTCTCTTCAAATAATAAACAATCATATATAAAGTTATTGAAAAGAATAAGAGGTAAATTAAGGACAACTAAGAACAATCAATGAGAATAATTCAGTGATAATATCTGCAGAGTACAACTGTAAATGACAAGAAAAAAGAAAAAAGTTCATATGAAATTCTAATAGAACAACAGTATATGCGAAATTCTGATAGAGCAACGGTACATGCTAACTTTTTAGTAGTATGACTCCCTCTGTAGAATCCAGATAATCTCTTCCTTTTTTTTTTTCAAATTTTGGTTGTCTTATAGCATTCTTCTTCAATAATTTAATAAGAATCCTGAAACTATCCTTTTGGTTACCATCCAACTTCCCCTATTCTGGTCCTAAATATTCATTGTCCTTTTCATAGACAAACAACCTAACAGGTTTTGCGCTTGGATCCAATGGAAAAAGAATATAATGCATATATTGAATTTACATAAATATAAACCCCACTTTTCCCTTTTTTTTACAAGCTTTTTCAATTTTTATGAACTGAAATTGAAAGAACACCAACCACACTAAGACTTAGTATTTAGACTCATACCCATAGTAATTAGATTTCTAAAGTAAAGGAATTATTGAGTCACGAGGCATGATAAATTGACGGGGACACTAAGATTATAATTGCAATTAATGGGAGAAAAAGAAATTCACGAGAGTGAAAGGCATTGGTAGATGGAGCTAGAAGTTGTAATACTGGTTGCTTATTTGCATGAATTCAAATAAAACAAACTTTAATATGTTTACAGTAAGACATGGATCTTAAATGGTATTGTGTTATAAAAACATAGAAGTTAACCGCTTGCATAAACCTTACCTCGGGGGGTATCCTGTATTTACTTCTATATATAATAAGTTCACTAAACTAGTTAATGAACAGACGTTCATAAAAATGATTATGGATTGACAACATGTAAATTTATGTTTTCAGGGAGCTTTACATTATATAGATGAATTAATGCTACACCATAGACCATATATTCCATCTTTTTTGTGGTTGTTTCAGCTTCTGCACCTTCATTCATAGAGAGCCACGACCAGGATTTGATCCGCTGCAGTGGCAAAAACAGATACATTGTAATAATTATAACATAAAATCTTAAATTAACAAACTACCAGAGAGGCATTGCCGCATAGATAACATGTTAAATATTCATGATTTATAGAAACGCTGGTGCAAAATAAATAATACAAAAGTTCTCTGAAAAAAACAAATAATAATAATAATAATAATACAAAAGAAAAACCGCAGGGCACCAGTATTTAAACACACAACTCATACCTTTATTATCTTTCATCCATAATTGACAAGGTTAAGTTATTTACTGAAGGATTCTCTGCCACAATGCCTTCATTTACATTGACTTCAACAGTCCTTCCAAAGCAAAATGCAGGTTGCTTTGGCTTTGGCAGTTTTACAGTTTCACTCGTTAACATAGAAACAACAACAGACATAGAAGGCCTGTCCCGTGGGTTGTCTTCAACACAAAGCAAGGCCACATTAATGCATCTCAAAACTCTGTCTTCAGCAAATGAATCACGTAATGTTGGATGCATTAGGTCTATTGCCGCATCTTCTATCCACAACTGCCATGCCTGAAATCAAACAATTCAATTTAAACATCAAAGTGCACAAATTGGATATGTAACTAAAATGATGCTAGATTACAAACTTACATATCCAACGAGATTTTGTGGACAATCAGAATGATAAAAGCTACTGTTCTTCCTTCCACTCACAATTTCCAACAACAAAACTCCAAAACTGAAGATATCAGATTTTTCTGAAAAAATACCTTCCATAGCATATTCAGGAGACATATAACCACTGGATTTATCATAAGATATGAAATTGATATTAAGTAACTAGATGGACAAGTTGCACCTACTAAATGATAGAATGAATAAGTTCTTTTGTCAACTTACTATGTGCCAACAATTCTATTTGTATTTGCTTCAGATTGAGTTACAAAAATTCTTGCCATACCAAAATCAGATATCTTTGGATTCATGTCTCGGTCTAATAATATATTACTAGCTTTCAAGTCTCTGTGAATTATTCTTAATCTCGAGTACTTATGGAGGTAAAGAAGCCCTTGAGCAATTCCTTCGATGATGTTAAAACACTTGTTCCAATCTAATAGCTCTCTTTTAGATTGATCTATCAATGAGATAAAAGGAATTGTGAGAAATCTACAATACATCAATCATTAAAAGACATTAACATAGAGATAAATGAATGACAATGAACTGACCAAAAATGTATGAGTCCAAGCTTTTATTTGGCATGTATTCATAGACTAACATTTTCTCTTCTCTATGAATGCAGAATCCTAATAGCCGCACAAGATTTGTGTGTTGTAACTTAGCTATTAGTATAAGCTCATTCTTGAATTCCACAAGCCCTTGTCCTGATCTTCCTGATAGCTTCTTTATTGCTATCTCATGCCCATCAGACAATAAACCCTACCAAATTGAACCATGTATGAGTTATTAAGAACGAGATTATTTAAAAGCACTTTTTGTCTTATTTTCTGCAACAACTTCTGTCCATATTTACCTTATAAACAGGCCCAAAACCACCCTCTCCGAGTTTGTTTGTAGTTGAGAAGCCATTTGTTGCATCCATGATAGATGAAACAGTAAAGATTTTTAAATTGCGGCCTTTGTTGCCATCAATTTCAATCTCCTTTGCTTCACTTGGATTATCTAATGTCATTAAGTCTAGTAGAAACTTTTCTATTTGGATAGACATAAAAAATTGAGTATGATTAATTCATTAGAAGCACATTACTTAGAAGAAATATTCAGTTCATAAGACTTTGATATTACCTTGCATTTGAAGTCTTCTCCATCTCAAATAGACCAAAACACCCAAGAGTAATACAATAAATGTAGCTGCTACAGCAGTTACAATCCATATCCATTCTTTCCTTCCTACATATAATAGAAAATTAGACCTTATTTGATGCTTTCATCGCTCCTACAACCAATTTTATTTTTTTCGTAACCAATTTTGACATAGGTCTAGTTTTAGGCACCAACTTCGATTTTGTAAATAATGCATGGAGATATAGCAATAAGACAACTTAGTTTTGTCAAGTCATGTGTCTTCTTCAATTGGAGTTAAATTAATTGACATGGCAAGAATGTAAATTTGGTCGTAACATTTTTAGTATTCATCAGTATACACCAAAAAAAAAATCATAGGGATATTGAAAAAAGTTACTTAAACTGTATACTTTTATAGCAAGTAACTGAAATGAAAATAATAACTTCGTTTATGGTCTTTTAATGTCAGTTCTCATCATATTTCACTTTGCTTAGCATCTGTCAAACTAAACCTAGTTAATGGCATGAAAAGCAAGAGTGAGATCCACAAGTAAGCAAATTGTATATTAAATCTCACTTATCCCTAAAGCCTAGTTTTGCCGAATAAGCACCACTACTTGAAGTTGACTATATATATAAACCAATTTTACTATGTAAACCAAGATATTCTAAGAGGAATTCTAGAAGTGAATTCTAAACGATCAATTTTTCATTTCTCTCTTTTGCTGGCACTAAGAGCATTTGTAATGGCTATATTAAGAGGTGTTGACTCAAAATAAAGGACAGAATAAAGATTCACAGAGTACTTTGTGGAGCTTCAATTCCATATTGAAAGTCAAAACAAAGGTTTTGGAGGTGCACTCTAAAAATTTCTAGAAAATCAATATTTGGTCCTAGATTTTCTTTTAAATAAAACATTCTAAGAAGTACTCTAGATGTTAAAGTAGAAGAGCTTCTAATCTGTCAAATTAGTCATACAAAATGACACCCCAACTTGCTATGCAAATAACATACTACTCTGTTTTCAAGCTCTGCCATAGCAACTCAGAACACTCAATTTAGAATTAATAATATTCTAATTGCATATATTAACTTGATCAACAATAATATGGGACAGCTTAGCGAGCTACAACCACAACCTCGAAAAAATTGCAGTAACTTGATCAAAAACCAGAAGAGAGAAACATACTGGGTGGGCCTGGAACGATCATGTAGCATATTGTTCCTTCTTTCCCATTCTCAATTTCTTTTAAAGGTCCATACCAGAGTCGGCATCCAGGATTGATACCACCGATGACCAAAGTTGAAACTCCAACACATTTACAGTCATTCCAGCATATGTCCATACAGTCACTAAAACTTATATTCGCATTAACGTAAGTGTTTGAACGAACTGAAAAGTCAAGAATCACTTCCTTTTTATGGAATTTGTCACCATCCCTTCTGCACTCTGGCCCTTTCCATTTCTCACATCCGGAAACTGTGCTAGTTCCATCACATTCGTGCTCGTATGTAGGATAATGGACGCCACCATCACTACGGTGGATCGTAGTAGTTCCATCTTGCTCCAATGACAGCGATGCAACTTTTATTCTTCCCTTTAAGTAAGGGTAAGAAGGATCTAGAATAATAAGATGGTATGTAAGGTATTCCTCCTCATCATTCGAATGTTCTGTAAAATAGTATGCAAATATATCTCCATAGACTCCATAGTTTTCAAATGCACCATTAGTCAATACCCCACTAGTCCAGAATCTTACACCTCTTCGCTTTATAATCAGCTGATGTTCAGAAGGCTCCCATTCGAGAGTGAAAGGCCCTGGATTTGGTAAATAGTCAGTGAACCAAGATGTAAGCAACCATTTCTGACCAGTCTTGTGATTGATCCCCAGTTTCATTCCAGGCAAAAGAGAATCTGTTGGATAATCAAAGCTTTGCCACAAAATCTGCCCTTGGATCCCACTAGAGGTTACTTCTCTCAACACAAAGTTTCCATTATCCTCCAAAATGGCGCTTACATTAGTTTTGGATTGACCCGAGTTTAGCTTGATAGGATCCCCACCTGTGTTCGTAATCGTTAAACTACCTTCTTTGTCTATGAGAAGAACCGCTGAGCTGTTTTTGATAGGCCTGTATCGATTGGCTAGCCAGCAAGGCTTCTTTGAATCATATTTGTACCATATTGCCAAGTACCACTCTTCAGAATTGAAATTCTGAAGATTAGTAAAATTTAAGGTGAAGAATTCATTTCTGGAAACAAGAGCAGCATTAGAACTAAGCACATCACCATGTTTGAGTAAGTTTGTTCCCGCAGCATAAAACCAAAAGCAAAAGAAAATGAGCACAAAGAATGTATAGGTGTTGTTGCCATTTTTAGCCATTGATGAGCTAATCATAGAGAATGGTTATACTCCAAAAGTTATAATAAGCTGGCTGATTTTTTTACGCTTTCTAAGGCTAATAACATGCACAATATCAACAAAAGCTCCTATCAATTACATAATTATATCCATGTAAGACAAGATGATCCCAAATGAATGGTTGACTGCGTAGCCTATAAAGAATATTCCAGGAAGATAAGGTTGTCAACAATGATGGCTTTTCAATTAAGAGATGGTTGACTCTATTGACCTTTACGACCAAAGATGGTTCTGAAATCACTGCAGCTTGGTCTTGTGGAGGTGAAATCAGCGCTATAGCCTTTGCCAAAATCCACTCCTAGTGAAGTAGCCATTAAAACCAAGACTCTCACACAACATTCATCAAACACCTTCTGTGCCATCTCCATTTTTTTCACAAAGCTCTTAACTTACAGCATTGCGAACGTAAATATTCACATGGAACCCATCTTCAAAACATGTCCAAGATTTCATGATCATTACATAAAACTTGTATATCAAACAAGAGACACACCTTAAAATCCACTACTTTCTATAATTTGTTTCTTCCATTCTTATTACTAGTGGGGACTGGGACGGAATCAAATCATCTAATACTAATTTTTTTTTTCAAAAAGTCTTGGGGGGCAAGGTCTCCCTTGGCCTCCATGTAGTTTCGTTCCTGGTGGGACCTTCCCAATCTGTTACTTTTATAATACTAAATTTTATACTATTTTGACATTAACATCACTTTTTTGTATATCAATTTTTTTTACACTCCAATATATTTTATATCAAATTTGTGTAAATGACATTTTAAAAAAATATTCTATATATAATTCTTCAATTAATTTATATTAAAAATTTAAAAATATATTAAAATATATTTAATATTATAATCATTTTAAAGATCTTAATAAAATATTTCAAATGATATATTTTTTTCATAATAATTTAATATATTTTTTTAATTAAATTAATTTATTGATAAACTTTATTTTTTATGTTAATGAACAATGTAATATCAAATTTGGTGTTGTACTGTTCATTGATACCAAAATTTTATCTTCGGACCGCGGTTTGATATCTATGTTGGAGAGTAAGACTGTATCAAATTGGTGCTTTTATATCAATTTAATGCACGTTGGAGTTGACCTAAGTAAACATGTCTAGGTTTGTTGGTTTGTCATTTATGGCTACAATTTTTAAATTTGAATTCTTCCACGATATTATCAATAATTGATATAGCAAGACGGATCACTGATAAAAAAGATAAGAATAGTATTAATTTATTGATCCGTCATATCAATTTGGAGATAATTTTGTAAATAATTTTCTTTTAAATTGGTTGATATACCAGTTATATAATTAATAGAGATGAAAATTTTACTAATAAATCCGTGTATCTATAGATATCAGTCCATAATGGACGAATACAAATTTGGTTAAACGGATTCGCGGATAAATATGAATATTATATTTCTACTCATAACAGGTTCGAATTCGGGTTTGGTGTGTTAAAAAAACTTTCATACGCATATCAATATGAAGTTCCTTTTTTTTTTTGATTTGGAAAGAACATATGAAGTTGGTGATGGAAAAAAATGAGCAGACATGAAGTTGAATTGGATTTTAACTTTCTATATTTTATTAAAAAGTTGGTACTTGTCGAATTTTGAATGGCTTGGTACACCAGCTAGTGTGTGGACGGGATACACCCAAGATTTTCTCCTCTAAATACAGCGTACCGTATCACTGTCTGAATGAAAAATTCCAGAAATAAAGCTGTCATTTGGTCAAATGTCAAGGAGTGAACAGTAGTTAAGTAGACCTCGATTCCAACAAAGAGATGAAACGATGGTCATACTCGACTGTGAAAAATTAATAAGCTAATATGACCAAGTCAAGTCAAGTCAAAATTAAGATGATATTTCACAATAATTTAAAGATTTATTTTGAAATTGCCCTTAATTTCTCATTCCTTTCCATTGTTTCTAATTAAAAAAATATATCATTTGCTTCTAATTTTCTTTTATAAATATTGCCTTACATTCCACTTTTTAAAGGTTATTTGACTTGAAGGATTGCAAACTTTGGCTGTACATAAATAATCTCTAAACGATTTAGATGCTATAATATGGAATCAATTATATAATTGGCTGAAAGGATGACTCAAACTTTAAATAGTATAATTAAAATTATTATATTATCAATAACGCATGTGCTTTTAAAAAAATAATAATAACTTTGGCATGTTTTTAAGAGTAGGCCTCCACCTGCACCTACAAATATGGATGGCAATAGGACAGGTTATGGGCGAGGTGAGGTGGCCCTCCTTGTATCTTGCCCTGTTTATAATTTTCTCTTAAATCTCCACACTAGATGGAGCGGGGTAGGGTGACACGGGGACGGATTTCCTCATCCCTACTGCATAAACACATTTGTAAAAATTATTTATTTTTAAAAAATGAATGTTTAACGCAATGAATTCGATGTAATATATAAAGTAATCTCATGAAAATGTTGAAAATCATCCATAAATATAAAAAATAAATATAAATCTAACAACTAAGCAATTTAAATTCAATCATAAAAACATAAATTTGGAAACTAAAAAGGTCGAAAATGATTATTATTATTATTTTAAGCGGAGCTGATACTAGGGAAGAGTATACAAGTTGTCCACTCCACACCCATTTGATAAAAACAAAATTTAAATTAGACAAACAATACGTACAACTTGCACACCATTTTATTAACTGAAAGACTGAATATATAGCAGCATACAAAACAAACTATAGCTGAAAATAAATAACAACTAACCCATAATTAACATAATTCCTGAGCTCATGAGATTCTTCTTTGAAAAAAAATGAAACATGATAATCTAGTCCCTAAAGAATTGGTCTATCACTATTATTCTACTGAATATAAAAAAACTAAAACTTGACACTCTCTCCTAAACTGAATGTTATTCATAACATCAATTTAAGTGAGTCTCAGAACAAACACCAAGCATGTAACACCCCAATTTGCTATGAAAAAATCAATATAATGCAATGCTCAATTAATCACTTTAATATTCAAAATTAAAACTCAATCAATGAAAAATTTCATAAAATATTTAATTCAATAATATAATTTTCCTCAACACCTCAATAATAATCTTAAACAACTCAAATCCACAAACATTTAAAATTCATCCTTACATTTGAGTCATAATCAATGAAAAAACTTAAATGGTTCTTTAATAATAGGAAGAGATATAACCACAATAGCTAAACTAGAATATTTCTCCGAGAGACACCAATTACTCGAAGTCATTTTTCAAGGCAAATAATGTCTACTAATTTATAAAAATTAATAGAACCCGACCCGGATTTCCTTTAACAAATCCAACGGTCCTGCCGGGCACCCCACGAAACCCTTCTGAAATCTAACTAACAAAACCCAAAAGGATGTCGTGGAGCGAACCCGTAACTATAATGCTTTGCTAACATATAAATCATAAGTTTATAACATCTCATATCAATTCACAAAGATAAATTTTCAAAACATAATTAAGAATATTTCAATAATTCAGGTGTCTAAAACATGCATGCGTCATTTTAATATAAAGAACTCTACATAATTCGTTCACAATAAAAAATATGCTCAAATACATGCTGGAAATCCAAGTCACAATAATTACAAAAGAGACTATGCAGCATCGTCGATCATCTGACCCACCTAATCCGAATGAGGCGAACTGGTACCCTGACCCTTTGTCCTTGCACCTGGGAGGTTTTTGTAACATAAAACTAAAAATATTATGAGCTATAAAAACTCAGTGAGTGTGCATGTGTTACTATTTAAACTAATCTTTATAAAATTTACTTCTCGAAAAACATTTGTAAAACACTTTTATTTAAAAATATTTTATTTACTAAAAACTTTTGTCTTATTTGCTATGAAATCTCAAAAGCTCTCACTAATTTGATTTCATAAAATACTAAAATTTTTCATAATTTTCAAAATATTTCTAAAACATTTTCTTTCTAAAAATCACTTTTAATGGCATGCTTTACTTTCTAAAAATGCACTAATTGGAAACTCAAGGGAAGCTACAACCACATGGGCAACCAGACTAACTTCACTCAATGTTGAGTAGGGGGGGGATGAGGGGGAGGGGTCACGTGGTATAAAAACTAGCATCACACACCGTGATAAATCTATAAAGACAACCCGTTACTACATGGCGGAATTACCATCACACATCGCGTAGCAAAATAGTACCCCACAACTGTAGAGCGCAACACAACAGACATGACAGACTCAATCCCCTCAGTGTTAGTTGGACATGCCCTCTCAACACTTGCTATACACTGCGGGATATACTGATCGGGTCTAAAGCTATAAGGTTTATCTATAAGCTTATGCCGCCCACTAGCCTTTGAAAAATATTTTCTTTTCTATAATTCAATATAAATTCATTTTCATAAAATATACTAATATATTGCATACCATCTCATACATAAACTATTTTCTTATCATGCTATAGCATAAGTCATTGATAAGCTAAAAGAACGACTAATGAAAATATGTGTGAGGTTTGCAAAATAAATTGAAAAGTATTTAAAAAATATTTTCACACTCACTGCTTGCTGCCTAGTTCACTAACAGTCAGCTTCTTCAACGATCTCCGTCAGCTCGCCGGTCACCTACATTTACAGAAAATGGCGATCTCACTTAGAACATTCATACATGTAACACATTTCAATTCCCAGTCCATTCTCTTATCTTCGCAACTTATTACTCCATCTAGGTCATAACGAACTGCAGCATAGCCCAATCCCAGCTCAAGCTACAAGCTCAAACCAGCTTGTCCAGCTCATCTCATGAGAGCTCCAACTTCGCTCAACTCAGCCTGATTTATGGACATCTACTATTCCAGCAAGCTCGTTCAGCTTATCTTTTCTGCAAGCTGCCACTTTCTAGCTCAGCCCTCATGAGCTGTTGCCTTAGTCCAACTCGAACCGACATTATAATGAGCTAAGACATTACTTAGCTCGCTTTCTGCGAGCTCGCACTCCAGTCCCTCTCGACCAACGCTAGAAATGAATTGCGGGCATCATCCAGCTCGCACCTCACAAGCTATCGCCCTAACCCACACATACTCAATTCTAACATTTCTTTTCCAGGTTCTACACTCTTACAAGCATTAACTCGTCCCAACCTCAATTAATTTCACATACATATATTCACCAACATTTCATCAGCTTTTACCCATCAACCTAGGTCGCAACTATAACAGGTTGAGCGACGAGCACTTAAACATCTTAAATGATAATCAAATTATTTTCAATCCACATGATTCCTTAGCTACTTCACTTACCAATTCCTCCTTAGTCTTTTGCCTTACTTTCCCCCTCATTTGTAGCTTCAAATCTCCAGATCTATATACATAATTCTCAAAAATGTCAGGTGTAGTTCATAGACTGCTTTGACAATCTTCTTACTAAAAGAACACCATGAGAACTAAATCTTACCACCTGATTTGTATTAGATCTGGCTTAAAAATCTTCTCAAACTTGTTTCTTACCTCTTTATGACTTGAAATCTCTTCAAAAATAACGAAAATCTGGCTGCTGCTCTCTGATCTACCTCCTCTCCTTGCTTGCCGACAGCTTTCTCTTCTTCCTCTCTAGATTTTTCTTTAACTCCCTCTCTCCTACTTACACGGCAACACTGACAGGCCTCTCTCCTTACTAGGCCTGCCGGCCGCCTTACGGTAGCCCTCCAGAGGATATCTGATCCAACTGGAAAGTTCCCGTAAAGCTACGCCGTTTACTTTTTTAAAATACTTTCTGTTAATGCTGAAACGCGGTAAAAATTTTCTTTTTATTTGAACATTTATAAAACAAATTTATAAAAAGTTGGACATCATAACAACTGTTTTTCAAACATGCCACCCTGTAAATTTCAAAATTTAACACTTCTATAACAAACATTTCTCCACTACTGGGCCTCAGGCCCTCAAATCATTTTCACAATCCAATCACAAACATTTTCAATTTAAAATCCATAAATATACTTCATTTTCATTTTAGGCAAATAGATAAATTAATTTATCAAATACTGCATTTCATATATACAAAATATTATATAAACTTCAAAATATTATTTACAACTTAATCATCAAACATTGCATGGAATGCATGAACTATACTTTTAATCTAACTTATGCAGTGATGCTGTTGCGTCAGGCCACTTACGCGTCTGATGGAGCCTCTTCCGGTTGACGGCTCGTTTCTGTATCTGGGGAGGATTTTTATAAAATACGAAAATAGGGTGGTGAGTATAAAACTCAGTGAGTGAATAGTTTTTCATTAATATGTTCTTTTTCTAAAGTGTATACTTCCTCCCAAAATACTTTGTAAACTAATAATCTTTCTAATAATTTATAAACATTAAGTGGGGAAACTTTTTCAAAAATAGAAACTAATAATCTTTTTAAAATTTTACTAAAATTACAAAACTGAGTAATTCTTATAAATCTTTCTTTATTTCTCAAAACTGGAAATCGGTTCTAATTTAATAAACTTCACGCCTATTGACGTGTTCTTCTCTTTTATCAAAACTGAGTAATGTTTATAAACCTTTCTATTTTTCTTTTTTATCTCGCCAAAGGCAACCCAGGGAATATCTCCTCCTGGTGTGGTAGCATATAAAATCTAGCTAACCACTAGGAGTGGGGATCTACCATGTGTAGTCGCCGAAAGCGGGCCCACGCTGCGAACCGACTACACTACCCTATACGTATACAGATCACTCATGCCTCACTCACACAAGGAGTCGACTAGACTCAAATCTCACTGACTGACTTCCTCTCATCTACCGTATCACGCATAGGGCATTCGGCCAGGTACTAAACTGGGGCTAGGGTAAACCATAGGCGTCTAAAATATTTTCATAATAAAAATCTTACTTTTCTTTTCTTTGATTTCTTGAAATAAAACTTACTTTTCTAAGACCGAAACCTATTATTTATAAATAACTTTAGCATTTATAATTCTCGAGTATAATTACTCAATATACTAAATTACTTCAATGCTCAAATGATCATAATTGCAATTTAATAAAATATTTATGCGATTCATATAAAATATATCATATGCTAAGGTAAATATAAAATCGCATAATAAACTCTTTTACTAAACAACAATTAATTAACTCAATTCTCATATAATAAATTCATAAATGCTTTATAAAATAAAACCACTCACTATTCTCTTCCAATCTCTTCACCACCACTCCAATACTCCTTTTGCTTCTTAAGATTTTCCTACAATTAAATTCAACCAACATCTTTGCTTAGGATTCATAAATGCACCACACTTTCAACTTTATTAAAATTCCATGCATTAAGGAATAATATCACCATATTCTTGATTAGTCTTTCAATTACTTTCTAACCCAACTTTTTGCATCTAACTTATTCCAATATCGACAACTTATTCACTTAAATCCAACATATAAAATTCATTCAAGAACTTCACCATTCATTCACATAGATTTCTAATAAAAATATATTAACTAGTCAATTATTTTATCTATCAACATATATTCTCAAGAGATTCACAACTACATCAACTATCCAATTAATATTCTCACATCCATTTCTATTTATTTCTTTGACATCAAAGTATTCAAACACTTTATAACCATCATCAAAATACATGCAATCTATTTGATGACAAATTCACCTCCACACTTAACTTTAACCAACTTAACTATTTATCTTTCCAATTTTCATCTCTCTTGGATCTTTTGATACCAACCCACTCACTTACATCCCATAACCTTCTACAACTCATTTAATCTTTTAAAATAAGCTCAACATGTATAAAAACCACAATTGATCAAGCTCTAATATAATTATTCAACATTCAAGTTTCCCACTTTCTTGCATCTTTTTAGTTCTAATCACTATAAACTCATATCCAAACCTCATACCACTTCTTCACATATTAGAATCACTTAAATACATGCAAAAACACCATAAACCATACACTAATATATATATATATATATATATTTCTCCAACAACACAATCATTTGATGTTTCTTTTCAAAGCTTCCATTAAATCATCATACAATCTCACATATAATTACATTTAACCATCCAAATAATCCCATTACTTCTACTTTTATCATTTAATCACATACTAACATACAATAAACTGCATCTATCCTTTTCATCTCAACCCAAAGAATCACACATAAACTTCAACAATTCATTCATTAAATCACTACAATCTTAAACTAAATCAATTAATCTTATCAACTTTAATTCATCAAACCCCAAACCCTTACCTCTCAACAACCTTGATCCAAGCCTCTTGATTCTCTTCCTTCACTTCCAATCTTATATTGATGATGATTAACCTTGATTTAACCCAAATAATTCATCAAAATCTCATATAAATCAATAACTAAAAATTTCCAGCAACCAAACACAAAACAACTTCACTTACTCTCACTCTTTCTTGATGAAGATAGAGGGGATTGAGAGGTTACAAAGGATGGGTTCTCTCTTCTTCTTCTTCTCCTTCTCCTCCTCTTCACGGCTGCAGAATTTCTGCTTCTTCCTTCGGTTCTGCTTCAGCTCACGTCTCTCTCTCCCTTTTCGGTTTCTGCTCTATCTCACGGTTTCAGCTCACTCTTCACGATTTCATCTCCTCTCCACCGACTTATCTCTCTCTCTCAACCGACTTAACACTCTTTCAATGCCAAAATTGCCCTTAAATTATCCTTATAATCACTCAAATGCCATTAGTTAATCATGAGCACTTTTGATTGGTTAATTCTTTCATCCAATTCATTACTAACAACTCATCCTATCTTTTAATTAACTTTCAACTAATCACTCACTTTTTGACTTAAAGATGTCTTAACCTCATTGGCCCTCATCCAAGCACATGGATTGTGCTTCTTTAATACATATCCTTTCATACACATTTGATGATATAATTAACTTAAATTTTAATCCTCACTTAACACCAATAAATTCCAAAAATATTCCACGATCATCCTATTATGAAATTGATCATGCAATCCTCTAATTGGGCGCCTTAACTTCCAATTCCATACTTTAAAAAAATTTAATCGGCTATAAACTCATTAAAATCTACAACGTTCTCAACGAAGGCATTTTTATCAATAAATAATCGGAATCTTTAAAATCCATTCAAACGAACTCATTTTTACTCCAATTCAGTTTCTAATAACTCACATTCATATTCTGGGGCTTTTGATGATCGGGGTCCCTTTTCCGAAAATCACTATTCACGCGGATACTATTCACCCAAAAACACTATTTATCGAAAAATTACTATTCATCTGGAAATACTATTCCGTCCGAAAATATTATTTATCCGGGAAACACTTTCTTTCAGGAAAATGAAATTCCGGGTCTTACAAACACACACTCACCACACACACATATTTATAAGTGTGGATCAAGCTCTACCTTTACCCTTGAACTTCCTTAAATTTATAATTTTGCCATATTCTAGAGAATTCTTTACTTCTCCAATTTGTCCCTGACATCTCTCTTTATTTACGATTTTGTCATCCTTTAAACAAATCTTTTATTTCATCAATTTCCCTTTAACTATTTATAATTCAAATTTACTCCCAATCTTTCCGGAATTTCTATAAAAATTTAATTTCATCTTAGAACACTTTAAAATCTCTTTATTATTTCAATAACGAGGGTATATTAGTACAACACATCATTCCGTACATATGTACAATAGTAAAATCGAGAGAGGGTATTATAGAAATAGTAAAGACGAGGGTTGAATCGTCAACTCAATAGGTAAACATTATATATTATGATGTAGTATATAATTATAATGACGTATTGTAAATTTTATAAAATAGTTTTATAGTAAGACTAAAACCGTAATTTCATAGTAATTGAAAAATAATAAATATAGCAATACCAATAAAACATTTAACGATACAATATAGAAAACATTCAATTTTCAAAATCGAAGTCAATAAAACAATAAAATATTTCATAATACAATACATAAAACATTTATTATTTAAATCGAAGTCAAAATAACGAAAAACATTTCATATACAAATTTAAATAAACATGGAAGTGACTCATGTCATATAGTATCATTCACACCTACAATCCTGGTACAAGGTCAATACAATTTACATCTATAATCTTGGTGTGGGACCAATACAATTAGCACCTATAATCTCAGTGCGAGACCAATACAATTAGCACTTATAATTCTGGTGCGAGACTAATATAATTTACATCTATAATCCTGATGCGGGACCAATACAATTAATGTTGCGCAACAATAAATATTCCAGCCGGACCAATATGATATAATTATGACATCTGTAATTCCGATGCCTAGGCCATTACAATTAAATGAACTACAGACAGATGAGTCAAAACGTTTTCATTACAATTTCGATTACAATACATATCATGCTTTTAAAATATGGAGGAATACTTTCATACTTTTTACATAAAAAAAGATAATACTATTCATATGATTCAATCAACGTATAAAATACATATATTTGATGATGCAAAATTATTTAAATAAAATATAATGAAAAGTAACATTGAAAAACTCAATATTTCATTTGATTGTTTAAAAGAATCAATCAAAATATTTTTGAAATTGAACACTTATATATATTAAGGTGATGTATAATGTTTACTTACCTCTTCCGCTTATCCCAATATAGAAAATAACTTTACGAATTTACTCTCTCTTATCAATCTAAAATTACATCACGAAACTCATAAATTTATAAAAATTGTAACTCACTAAATTAATTTAAATCCAAATACCATTAAAATCCCCTACTGTCAACACTGCCTCATTGGTGGAGTTCATTTTCTCTATTTTTAGTAAATTATATATAAGAGCAATCATCCTGAAAATGCAAATATAGACTCCAAAGACTCAGAGTAAATACCATAAAAATTTGCAGCCTTAACTACCACTGTTAACTTATCGATTTTAACATCCGAATCCAAATCAAAGCTATATCAAAGTTAGTTTCGAAATTGAACAGCCCTTGATGTCTAAATTTTTTAAAATAAATCACTTAATAAAAATCCTCCAAACTTTAATAGCATATAAAGGACTCATATTGGTTAATATAGAAATTTAATGACCCCAAAATAACATCAATCGCATGTCCAAAAAATTCAGGATTCAGCCTACTTCAATGCTGTCCTGATTTTTATTTCACTAATTTAGAGGTAAATAAAAATTCATAATTAATTACATACTTATTATATGACGACGAAATTTTTCAAAATATAACCTAATATCCTAAGGATTTTTCGCCCCAAATTTCATAATTTTATACCTTCATTTGCATATTCAAACAATTACACAAAATTGATAGGTCTACTAGAAAACAAAATGATCCAGGTGCCTCTATTTAACCTAAAAATTATATAAAAGTTTATTCTTATTTTGAAATAACTTCAAACATAACAATATGACATCATAAGCCCAAAATAGTGACTAGGAGAGAAGTGGCTATAGAGAATAGAGAAAAAAAAATATATATATATATATATATATATACATATATATGAGGTTTCAAACCCTAATAATGATTAGGAGAAAAAAATATATGTCATATATATCTATATATATATTTGCCCCTTTTTTTCCTTCAATCCTTTCTTTAAATTGATAGGAAAAATATATATTTTTCCATCCATTACTCTCCCATTGATAGCTCATAAATTTGATTTATTACTTACTAAAAAATTTTAAAAACTTTCCTTTATAAAGCAGATCACATAACTTCAGAAATGCACCTAGCTTAAGAGGCTTGATTAATATATCTGCAACTTGTTCTTCATTTCTACAAAATATCAATTCAGTGATTCCATCTGACACAAGATCGTGAAGGAAGCGATACCTCACATCTCTATGGCTACTTCTCCCATGTAAAACTGGATTCTTGGAGAGCTTGATTGTAGAACTATTATCACAATAAATTAATTTGTGTCAGTTTTAGCTGAAATTGATGCAACATTTCAAGTTTTCTTTTCAACCAAATAACTTGACATGTAGATGATGATGTTGCAATAAATTTTGCTTCAGTTGTTGACAAAGTAACAACTTGTTGCTTCTTTGATGACCATGATACAGCTTCAGACTTAACATGAAAGCATAGGCAGAAGTGCTTTTCCTGTCTTCTAATCACCAACGTAATCACTATCACTAAACCAATAAGGTTTGATCTTTCTTCTTTCTTATAAAAAAATAACAAAATCAATAGTACGCTTCAAGTAATGTGACACCCTTTTTGCAGCTGCAAGATGATATTCTATTGGACATCTTATATATCTGCTAATAAGACTCACAACATACATGATGTCTAGCCTGGTAGCTGTTAAGTACATCAAACTCTCAACAATCTGCTTGTATAAAGTGCTGTCAACTTTTTTCCTTCAGTATCCATAGTCAGTTTCATTCTTGGTTCGCTAGAGTACTAACTGAGTTGCAACTCTTCATTTGAAATTTGTCCAAGATCTCCAGAGCATATTTCTTTTGTGTAATGAAAATCCCTACTGCAGATTGTACTACTTCAATACTGTTGACGATCGGAATCGGTCAACACCCGGTCGGGGGTCGGAACCTCGCCGACTGAACGATTTATGTGGGGTCGGCCCGTAGACCGTTGAACCCCTTTTGGCCTCTTGGGGTCGCGTCCAGAGTTGAACCCTCAACCTTATAGGTGTTATTGGTGTACAACTCCTACCACCAAGCTGAGTCAATATACATTTGCTCACGTAATTCGTCATGAAGAAATGCTTATTTGACATCCAATTGGAAAATTGACCAATAATTTTGTACAGCCACAGCCACTACCAATCGGATTGTATCATGTCTGGCAATCGGAGCAAACATGCCCTTATAATCAAAACCAAACTTTTGACTGTAACATTTCAAAACTAGTCGTGTTTTATATTTGTCAATTTCTCCTTTTTTATTTAGCTTGATTTTATAAACCCATTTCACATTAATGGTTTTCTGCCCTTATGGAAGATCAATCAACTCCCAAATATCATTTTTCTTGATAGCTTTTATTTCTACATCCATGGCCGCTTGCCATTTTAGGTCTTTCGTTGCATTTTCGAATGCCTATAGGGTCGCAGTCTACAAATAAAATAAAATTAGAAATTATATCTTCATTAGATAACTCATCTCCACTTCCATAATCAATCATCCAAGTTGACCTCTTTCTGTGATGTTGAACTTGTTGAGTAGATACACCTAGTGGTCGTTCTTCATTTGAGATATTTGCATTTGGGCTAGTTAGCACATCATTAGACAACTGCTACTGTTGGTTTAATTGGTCAGGTTATTGGTTTGCTGGACAAGCTCCTGAATTGATTAAGCAGTCTCCATTTCAACTTCCTCTTCATTAATATTTATTAAGAATGGTTGCATTCCTGTATTATTCCAATCTCATGCTTCTTCTTCATCAAATATGATATCAGGCTTACGATTATCTTTTTTGTGATTGGATTATATAATCTGTATGCTTTAGATTCTTCACTAACTCTGAGGAAAACACATCTTATTCCTTTGTCATCAAGCTTCCTTCTCTTCTCATCAGGAATATGAGTATATACTATGCAATATAGATGGCAATATGGGTTACGACACGACAAGTCGACACGAATTCATGGGAAATAAATGAGTATAGGTTTGAGTTAAACGAATTCGTATCGTAATTGTATCAACCTGCTTAACCCATTTATTAAACGAATCGAATTGGGTTTACTTAAACGAATAGTGGGATAACACGATTAAATTAGGGTAAAATTATAATATTAACATATTATAGGGGTTAGTGTGTAATTATACATTTATATATATATACACATTTAACCAAATAATCCTTTTCAATGTCATTTTTGGCAGCCACCCATACTCACCCCCACACCAGACACCAAACCACCGAATCCACCCCTTCTCCCTCACGATAACCACCCCTTCTCCTTCACGGTCTCCGCTTCTCCCTCACAGTCGTCATCATCATCATCATTATCAAACTTGTTCACCATCACCTGAGTCTCACCTTCATCACATCTGCTCTCTCCCTCTCTCTCTTTCATCGCCATTCACCATCTATTCTGCTCGACTGCGCCTCTCTCTCTCTCTCTCCATCGTTGTTGCTTCGAAACCGTGGTATCGTCGCCGTCTTCTCTCTCTCTTTAATTTTTTTTCTTGGTCTTTCGATTTCTTATTTCTCTATTTTGCTTTCGTTTTTAATTTTTTTTTATTCATGGTTTCTTAGGTACGTGAAGAACTTTCAACTCTCAAGTTTGGTTGTGATTTTATTTCTAGGTATTTTGAGATTCTTAAATTAGATTAAAGGCTATTTGATTGTTTCTGGTTGCGATTTATTGTTGAAATTTATCGGATCTGATTTTTAGATTTTCTTTATTGCTAGATCTATTTGTGTTTGTTGAAATATACATGTTTTGTGCTGGATTTGGATTCATTTTGAAGTTATTGCATGACTTTTTTAAATCTATATATCCGAGTTTATTAAAAAATGTTTTGAGGATCTTGATTGGCTGCAAGTTTGTTGACAAGAAAGCTTATGTAGATTTTTGCTAACTTATCAATTTAAGGTGCTACCGCTTATTTTTTCTACTTTATCTAAATATCATCATTTACATTTATGGAAATTGATATAGTTAATGTTTTAACTTCTGGAAAGTCATGTGTAATTTGTCGTTAAATATCCCCGGTGCACAAAAATAAAATGGCAGCGAGTATGTATTTTCCATGAAACCACATGAATTGTGATTGAGGGTTGTCTCAATGCTCATCAATTCAAAAAATGGAGTTAGTGAATGGTTATCAGTCTTTGCATATTGGATTCCTCAGACATTTTATTTGTCAATGAAACATCTTAAAAATTGTTGTTGCATTACCATAGGAAGAAGAAGTTGAAACCAATGTACAAAAATACAAAGATTTAGCTATAATCTTTGAATGTTAATTTTTTTATCATGACCCTCAATGTAAATGTACTGTGCCTCATAAATATTTTAGATCTTAATTTTGTGATTAAGCTTATTGTTGAAATTTTTACCTATCTTTCTGTGTTTTTTCCTGCATCAGTATGGTCGTTTCAGTAAATAGCCAAGGGAGATGCCTGATCTTTACCATTCCTATTGCAGATACACAACATTCAGCCTCCTGGAAGAACCACCCACTTTGCGCTGAACTGGGGATGACAGATCTTTCGACCGACCTTGGCAATCTAATTTGATCATAACACTTAATGTCCATGGTTATTATGTAGCTGTTTTGTGGGATTCTGATGCCAAAGTGGACAGCTAAGTACTTTCATATTCAAGATAATTGTATCCTTGATCACCTTGTATAACTTGGTTTACATTAGCTTTCCTTAATACATTTCTAAACTAGTCTCTGTCAATTTTTTAGCTAGAAAAGTAATAAATATCGCATACTTTAAGACTTGCAAGAAACTTAAAGTTCAATATTATCAAAAGATTAAAAAAGGCAATTTGTTAAAGTGCAGTGACATAACATAAAGGTAATTATCATGAAATTTCATTATTCATACTTAATTTTTTTTTATTGTATATTTAATTCAAACTCAAAACATTTTGTGGAAGGCACAACTCCAAATTCTTTCACTTGGTGGTAAATTCTCTTAATTATATTTCTAAACTTTAAGATTGTAAGTATAGATATCTAATGTTGTTTTATTGTGATTTTTGTGTAGCTTGAAGGTTCCCTTGGAATCAAAGAGGAAGAATTTAAGTTGCAAAGTTTTATGTTAGAGAAGGATAATGTTATGTTATTTTAATTTCTATGGATTTGCATTGAGTTTAAGCATGATTTTATTTTGTTGTGATTGATTTAATGTGTTGGTTTTTATATGTTGAATTAGATGTTTAAATGTTTGATTGGAGATTATTTATTATATTTGTGTTTAAAATATTATTTAGGTTAAATGAATTAAACGAGTTAAACGAATTAAACGAATTAAATGGGTTAAATGAGTTAAAAGAATTAACGGGTTGACGGGTTAATTAGTTTGAATCCTTTATGATTCAATTACTAAACGAATTAATTGTATCATGTCGTGTCATTCGTTTATAAACGAATTCATATTGAATCCAAAAATATCGACTCGTTTCTTAAATGAATTCGTGTCGAATTGATCGAATTTATAAACGAATCGAGTCGAATTCAATTCAACCCATTTTGCCACCTTTACTATGCAACGAAAAATCTTGAATGATCAACGATCGATTTGTGTTGAGACCAAGCTTCTTTTGGTGTCATGTTTTTTATAGCAAATGTGGGATGCTTATTCACTACATGGATACTCCGGTTAATTGTCTCAAGCCAAAAACTCTTTGGAATGCACCTATTTGTCAAGATGATTCGCACCATGTTCGAAATTGTACGATTTTTTTCTCTCTAACATACTATTTTGTTGCAGTGTGTAGGTTGCTGTCAATTGTCTATGGATCTCATACATTGCACAAAAGTTTGCAAAGTCATGGGAATTGAATTCACCACCATGATTCGTTCAAAGAGTTTTAATGTCTCTTCCCAATTCCTTTTCAATAAATGCCTTGAACCTTTTGTCGAATGGTTGCTGGTGCCGTTGGCACCAGTCAACCTCCACGCCAAGTGTAGGCGCGGTTCGACACCCGCTCCCCCCCCCCCCCCCCCCCACTTTCTATATATATAATAATATAATATATAATCTCATATAATATATAATATATTAATAATTTCTGTCCCACCATCAGTGTGGGTCGTTCTCCCACCCTTGTGTGAGTTGTTCTCCCACCTCAGTGTGGCTCTCTCCCCCACCTTCGTGTGGGTGACTCTCTCCCACTTGGGAGTCGTCCCCCCAGGCCGTGCCACAGTGTAATATCTCGGTTCAATGGTCCTGGTTGTTCTCTGGGCTTGTCCCAGTTACAGTTACTGTATTCAAAAAAAAAAAAAATGCCTTGAACCTTTTGAATGTATCAAAAGCTTCATTTTTTTCCTGCAAGAATTAAACTCATGTCTTCCTACTTTAGTCATCTATAAATGAAATAAAATACCTCTTGTTACTGTTTGAGGCTAAACTAATTGGACCACAAAGGTCTGATTGAATCAATTGTAGTGGTTGCTTGGCTCTCCATGCTCTTCCTGTTGGAAAGGAATCACAATGTTGTTTACCAACAACACAATCTTGACAAACTTTCGAGGGAACATTGATTTGAGGAAGACCAATTACCATATTCTTCTCTTGCAATGTTCTCAAACCATTAAAATTAAGATAACCATAACGAAAATGTCATAACCATGTAGAATCTTGCACTTTAGTAGTCAAGCAAGCTTGATCATTTTTCTGATTATGTAAAGGAAACAATCAATTAGGTACCATAACAATTTGAGCAATTATTCCCTTCTCTGGATGTTGAATTAAGCAACAACTCTTCTGAATAACAATTGTGTATTCTTTTTCTTGCAACTGTCCCGTACTAATAAGATTACTTTTTAATTCTGGAACATAAAAAACTCCAGAAATTTTGAAAGTGTGCCCTTTCATTTGCAATTTGACAGTACCTTATCCCATGACAGAAATGCTAGAATTGTTCCCAAGCTTGACATTATCCTTAAAGGACTCATCCAAATTTGAAAACAAAGACCTATTACCACACATGTGATTACTACAACCAAAATCTATATCATTTATTTGAATGAGATTCCTCCTGACCATGGTAAATTATCAACAAAGTTTCTTCTTCTTCTTGCTGCAAAATTTGACCTCTCTCCATATCCCTTGTCAGAATACAGATTTGTAGTGCACGCAAACTTGTAACGACCATACTTGTGATAGCAAAAACACTTAGCCTAAGACTTGCCAAATGCAGAATCATGAGTGGTAGAATATGGATCATTGTTATGTGCACTTCCTCTGCCATTTGAACTCAAGTTTCAATTACGTCCTCTGCTTCGTCTTCGACCCTTACCATGACCTCTATCGGATTCCTTCCCACTAGAGGAATCGAATTGAATTGACACCTTCAAAGCTTGTTTGTCTACAGAAGGAGGTGCCATTTTTCGTTTATGTATTAGCAATGAATTTTGCAGTTCATCAATAGAAAGTGTATCGATGTCATTTGACTCCTCAATAGAGCAAACCACATAGGCAAATTTGGATGAAATAGATCGCCGAATTTTTTCAATGACAACAACATCATCCGATTGGCCACCTTAAATAAGCAAATTATTAACAATGGTTAATGTCTTGGAAAAATACTCATCTACTTACTTTCCCTCCTTCGTATGAAGAACTTCAAACTCTTTGCAAAGCACTTGAAGTTGTTGTCATTTCACCCTCGTTGCGTTTGCATACTCTCTTTTCATTGAGTCCCAAATTCATTTGGAAGTATCTTTTTGAAAAATAGTCTCTAGTATTACACGATCTATTGCTTGGAACGGATAATTCTTGGCTTTGAGGTCCTTTATTCTCTGCTTATCCACACTCTTCTGTTGAGCTTTCATCAACACCACATCACTAGTTGGTTCACAAAAACCAGTCTTCACGATGCTCCAATACTCCTTGGGACATAGAAAATTCTCCATCAACATGCTCCAATAATCATAATGACCATCAAAGCGAGGAATAGTAGTTTGTGTAAAATTTTTGTTGTTAGATGCCATGAACACTTGTTGCTACAAGTTGAAGCTGTTGCTTCTTTTTCCCACAAATCCCTCTTTTCAAGCTTTGATACTACTAAGAAAAACAAAATTTAAAGTAGACAAACAATATGTAGAACTTGCACACCATTTTATTAACTAAAAGACTAAATAAATGGCAGAGTACAAAACAAACTATAGCTGAAAATAAGCAACAACTAACCCATGATTAACATAATTCCTGAGCTCATGGGATTCTTCTAAAAAAAAAAATGAAACATGATAATCTGTTCTCTAAAGAATAGATCTACCACTATTATTCTGATGAACATAAAAAAACTAAAACTTAACACCATTATAGGTTTATAATATTTATAATTATTAATATAATTACGAATATGTATATATATATATATATGTGTGTGTGTGTAATAAATTGGGGATTATAATAAAAAGATGGTCAAAGACACCCTTTGAATAGGGGTCATGGGCAGTGTGGGGTAACAACTAACTCGAAATCTCAACATACGTTGGGCCCTCAAAACTGCTTGGGCCTAAAAATGATCATGCAATGGCTGAAATATTGTTTATATATACGAACATACATATATACATATATATGCATATATATACACATATACATAAATACATATATACATACATAAATACATACATACATATGTATATATACACATATACATATATATACATATATATGTATATTATTGATTTGTTGGTTTGTCATGAGTGCCAAGCATTTCAGCTGCCATTTTTTTCTTCATCTTTTCTTAAATTTAGTTTGTGTATCTTCCTCTTTATTCAGTGTTACATTGGATTTAAAGCGTTCAATCAACTCCCAAAAATATATCAGTTGCTGATCTGATTAGTGTCTGGCTCAAAAAGGTGCTCCTTTCTATCACCATCGAACATCATGCATAGTGAAGCAATAATTTATTCCTAACATCGTGGATCTTCTTGCAAAAATGAAATCTTATCCTATTTTTTTTAAAGCAAATTTCAATAAAATACCTCAACTATGACAATATAATTTATGTTCAATTGAGTAAGATGGACGACCAAATTTGAATTTTAAAAGATCCAGTGATTTAGATCTAATATCAATTAAATATTAAATTATTATTATTCAAAATTTAAAAGAAATTTAAAAAGAAAAGGAAAAAAAACTGAGGTGACACAACAATCTATTGGAACACATCCGTTCCATCGAAGAAGCAAATTTGCTCATTTAATGGAGTGATTTCCTCATATTGGTGGAGTAGATTTTAATATGATGGTTAAGATGAAGATGGAAAGGTTTTGTTTTTACGATGAAGATGAGAAGATTTTTTGGATTTTTTATTCTTTATTAAAAAATTTCATATTTTAATGAGTATTTTATTATTATTTTTATTTATTTTAACAATCAAAACGTCCACTTCGTTAACATGTCTCGGTTCTTGTTTAATTGTCAATCTTTCTGTACATGTCATGATAACATATAAATGTCAAATATTTCTCAAAAAGCAATGTTATTGTAGACCTCAAAAATGTCATCTAAACGGTCTACTTCTTAAAATCGATTGAATATAAAAGACATGTTGCCCATACTAGTTGTGATAGACACATTTATTTTGGTGACTGTTAGAGCACACTTGCTCCTCATGAATGAGGAGAAACTAGCATTTGTCTTTAACACTTTATACATTTATTTTCATAAAATTATACTCTCATCTTATAAAATTACACCTATGCCCTTCTTCTAAAGTTACACTTGTTCTCACTACTTTTTTAAATCGATTTCTTTTCTTTTTTTTTAATAATATTTATATGTGCATATCTTCTCACAATAAGTCAACCTGTTTTAACAAACATGGCTAGCATTTATCCAATTACCATTAGTTTCCTTCTGCTTTTGTTATCTGCACCGGCCTTAAATATTGTATCACAATTTAATTGTTAAACAAGTTTAATGTGAAATTTGTTAATGTGTTTGATTTTTTTTCTTTTTCGAATGAATTGGGTCTGATAATTGATAATATACTTATTATCAGAAAAAATTATTATTTTTATTTTGAGAAGGTAATGGCAATATAATATAAGTGATTAAATAAAAGTTGATTTACAAGAGTCTAAAAAACAAGTATAATTTAGAAGCAAGGACATGAACGTAAGTTTATAACACAGGGCATGGTTGTAATTTTCTGAAAAAAGTTTAAAAACAATTGAAGACAGTGTCAGCTGAGCTCCACATCCATGAAAGCAAGTTTGCCAATGAGCGACTGTTCCTAGCACACCTCCATGATTAATAATAGGTCGGTGCAAATACCTGCATTGACGGTGGCAAGTGAAGTCTTTTCCGGATTTATTCTGTCATTAAAATTTGACTAGGAAAGGTGCATCCATTTCTCAAATGGACCACAGGCTTGAATGCTTAAACTACCGGCTATCAAATATTATCAAATATAGAAGATATAATTTACTCAAAAAATATATATATGTAGTAGATATAATTAAGTACAGCTTGATGATAAGGTGACAACCATACCTCTCTACAAAATGGATATATTGAATATAAATGCTTCTCTTCAAATTATAAACAATCATATATAAAGTTATTGAAAAGAATAAGAGGTAAATTAAGGACAACTAAGAACAATCAATGAGAATAATTCAGTGATAATATCTGCAGAGTATAACTACAAACGACAAGAAAAAAGAAAAAAATTCATATGAAATTCTAATAGAACAACAGTATATACGAAATTCTGATAAAGCAACGGTACATGCTAACTTTTTAGTAGTATGACTCTCTCTGTAGAATCCAGATAATCTCTTCCATTTTTTTTTTCAAATTTTGGTTGTCTAATAGCATTCTTCTTCAATAATTTAATAAGAATCCTGAAACTATCCTTTTGATTACCATCCAACTTCCACTGTTCTGGTCCTAAATATTCATTGTCCTTTTCATAGACAAACCTAACAGGTTTTCCACTTGGATCCAATGGAAAAAGAATATAATGCATATATTGAATGCACATAAATATAAACCCCACTTTTCCCTTATTTTTACAAGCTTTTTCAATTTTTATGAACTGAAATTGAAAGAACACCAACCACACACTAAGGCTTAGTAGTTGGACTCATGCCCATAGTAATTAGATTTCTAAAGTAAAGGAATTATTGAGTCACGAGGCATGATAAATTGATGGAGACACTAAGATTACAATTGCAATTAATGGGAAATAAAGAAATTCACGAGAGTGAAAGGCATAGGTAGATGGAGCTAGAAGTTGTACAACTACTAGTTGCTTATTTGCATGAATAGAAATAAAACAAACTTTAATATGTTTACAGTAGGACATGGATCTTAAATGGTATTGTGTTATAAAAACATAGAAGTTAACCGCTTGCATAAACCTTACCTCGGGGGGTATCCTGTATTTACTTCTATATATAATAAGTTCACTAAACTAGTTAATGAACAGACGTTCATAAAAATGATTATGGATCGACAACATGTAAATTTATGTTGTCAGGGAGTTTTAAATTATACAGATGAATTAAAGCTACACCATAGACCGTATATTCCATCTTTTTTGTGGTTGTTTCAGCTTCTGCAACTTCATTCATAGAGAGCCACGACCAGGATTTGATACGCTGCAGTGGCAAATACAGATGCATTGTAATAATTATATATAACATAAAATCTTAAATTAACAAACTAACAGAGAGGCATTGCCGCATAGATAACATGTTAAATATTCATGATTTATAGAAACGCTGGTGCAAAATAAATAATACAAAAGTCCTCTAAAAAAAACAAATAATAATAATAATAATACAAAAGAAAAACTGCAGGGCACCAGTATTTAAATACACAACTCATACCTTTATTATCTTCCATCCATAACCGACAAGGTTAAGTTATTTATTGAAGGATTCTCTGCCACAATGCCTTCATTTACATTGACTTCAACAGTCCTTCCAAAGCAAAATGCAGGTTGCTTTGGCTTTGGCAGTTTTACAGTTTCACTCGTTAACATAGAAACAACAACAGACATGGAAGGCCTGTCCTGTGGGTTGTCTTCAACACAAAGCAAGGCCACATTAATGCATCTCAAAACTCTGTCTTCAGCAAATGAATCACGTAATGTTGGATGCATTAGGTCTATTGCCGCATCTTCTATCCACAACTGCCATGCCTGAAATCAAACAATTCAATTTAAACATCAAAGTGCACAAATTGGATATGTAACTAAAATGATGCTAGATTACAAACTTACATATCCAACGAGATTTTGTGGACAATCAGAATGATAAAAGCTACTGTTCTTCCTTCCACTCACAATTTCCAATAACAAAACTCCAAAACTGAAGACATCAGATTTTTCTGAAAAAATACCTTCCATAGCATATTCAGGAGACATATAACCACTGGATTTATCATAAGATATGAAATCAATAGTAAGTAACTAGATGGACAAGTTGCACCTACTAAATGATAAAATGAATAAGTTCTTTTGTCAACTTACTATGTGCCAACGATTCTATTTGTATTTGCTTCAGATTGAGTTACAAAAATTCTTGCCATACCAAAATCAGCTATCTTTGGATTCATGTCTCGATCTAATAATATATTACTAGCTTTCAAGTCTCTATGAATTATTCTTAATCTTGAGTACTTATGAAGGTAAAGAAGTCCTTGAGCAATTCCTTCGATGATGTTAAAACACTTGTTCCAATCTAATAGCTCCCTTTTAGATTGATCTATCAATGAGAAAAAAGCAATTGTGAGAAATCTACAATACATCAATCATTAAAAGACATTAACATAGAGATAAATGAATGATAATGAACTGACCAAAAATGTACGAGTCCAAGCTTTTATTTGGCATGTATTCATAGACTAACATTTTCTCTTCTCTATGAATGCAGAATCCTAGTAGCCGCACAAGATTTGTGTGTTGCAACTTAGCTATTAGTATAAGCTCATTCTTGAATTCTACAAGCCCTTGTCCTGATCTTCCTGATAGCTTCTTTATTGCTATCTCATGCCCATCAGACAATAAACCCTACCAAATTGATCCATGTATGAGTTATTAAGAATAAGATTATTTAAAAGCACTTTTTGTCTCATTTTCTGTAACAACTTCTGTCTATATTTACCTTATAAACAGGCCCAAAACCACCCTCTCCAAGTTTGTTTGTAGTTGAGAAGCCATTTGTTGCATCCATAATAGATGAAATAGTAAAGATTTTTAAATTGTGGCCTTTGTTGCCATCAATTTCAATCTCCTTTGCTTCACTTGGATTATCTAATGTCATTAAGTCTAGTAGAAACTTTTCTGTTTGGATAGACATGAAAAATTGAGTATGATGAATTCATTAGAAGAACATTACGTAGAAGAAATATTCAACTCATAAGACTTTGATGTTACCTTGCATTCGAAGTCTTCTCCATCTCAAATAGACCAAAACACCCAAGAGTAATACAATAAATGTAGCTGCTACAGCAGTTACAATCCATATCCATTCTTTCCTTCCTGCATCTGATAGAAAATTAGACATTATTTGATGCTTTCATTGCTCCTACAACCAATTTTATTTTTGTTCACAACCAATTTTGACATAGATCTAGTTTTAGGCACCAACTTTGATTTTGTAAATAATGCACGGAAATATAGTAATAAGATAACTTAGTTTTGTCAGGTCATGTGCCTTCTTCAATTGGGGTTACCGGTTACATTAATATGACATGGCAAGAATGTAAATTTGGTTGTAACATTTTTAGTTTTCATCAACATACACCAAAAAAAAAAAAATCATAGGGATATTGAAAAAATTTACCTAAACTAAATACTTTTATAGCAAGTAACTGAAATGGAAATAATAATTTCAGTTATGGCCTTTTAATATCAGTTCTCATCATATTTCACTTTGCTTAGCATCTGTCAAACTAAACCTAGTTAATGGCATGAAAAGCAAGAGTGAGATCCACAAGTAAGCAAATTGTATATTAGATCTCACTTATCTCTAAAGCCTAGTTTTGCTGAATAAGCGCCACTACTTGAAGTTGACTATATATGTATAAACCAATTTTACTATGTCCACTACTTGAAGTTGACTATATATATAAACCAATTTTACTATGTAAACCAAGACATTCTAAGAGGAATTCTAGAAGTGAATTCTAAACGATCAATTTTTCGTTTCTCTCTTTTGTTGGTACTAAGAGCATTTGTAATGGCTATATTAAGAGGCGTTGACTCAAAATAAAGGACAGAATGAAGATTCACAGAGTACTTTGTGGAACTTCAATTCCATATTGAAAGTCAAAACAAAGGTTTTGGAGGTGCACTCTAAAAATTTCTAGAAAATCAATATTTGGTAATAGATTTTCTTTTAAATAAAACATTCTAAGAAGTACTCTAGATGTTAAAGTAAAAGAGCTTCTAAGCTGTCAAATTAGTCATACAAAATGACACCCCAACTTGCTATGCAAATAACATAATACTCCGTTTTCAAGCCCTGCCACAGCAACTCAAAACACTCAATTTAGAATTAATAATATTCTAATTGCATATATTAACTTGATCAACAATAATATGGGACAGCTTAGCGAGCTACAACCACAACCTCGAAAAAATTGTAATAACTTGATCTAAAACCAGAAGAGAGAAACATACCGGGTGGGCCTGGAACGATCATGTAGCATATTGTTCCTTCTTTCCCATTCTCAATTTCTTTTAAAGGTCCATACCAGAGTTGGCATCCAGGATTAATACCCCCGATGACCCAAGTTGAAACTCCAACACATTTACAGTCATTCCAGCATATGTCCATACAGTCACTAAAACTTATATCCGCATTAACGTAAGTATTTGAACGAACTGAAAAGTCAAGAATCACTTCCTTTTTATGGAATTTGTCACCATCCCTTCTGCACTCTGGCCCCTTCCATTTCTCACATCCGGAAACTGTGCTAGTTCCATCACACTCGCCCTCGTATGCAGGATAATTGGCGCCACCATCACTACGGTGGATCATAGTTCCATCTTGCTCCAATGACAGCGATGCAACATTTATTCTTCTCTTGAAGTCAGGGTCTGAAGAACCTAGATTAATAAGATGGTATGTAAGGTATCCCTCCTCATCATTCGAATGTTCTGTAAAATTGTATACAAATATATCTCCAGAGACTTGAAAGTTTTTAAATGCACCATTATTCAATACCCCACTAGTCCAGAATCTTACACCTCTTCGCTTTATAATCAGCTGATGTTCAGAAGGCTCCCATTCGAGAGTGAAAGGCCCCTGATTTGGTAAATAGTCAGTGAACCAAGATGTAAGCAACCATTTCTGACCAGTCTTGCGATTGATCCCCAGTTTCATTCCAGGCAAAAGAGAATCTGTTGGATAATCAAAACTTTGCCACAAAATCTGCCCTTGGATCCCACTAGAGGTTACTTCTCTCAACACAAAGTTTCCATTATCCTCCAAAATAGCGCTTACATTAGTTTTGAATTGACCCGAGTTTAGCTTGATAGGATCCCCACCTGTGTTCGTAATCTTAAAACTACCTTCTTTGTCCATGAGAAGAACCGCTGAGCTGTTTTTGATAGGCCTGTCTCGATTGGCTACCCAGCAAGGCTTCTTTGAATCATATTTGTACCATATTGCCAAGTACCACTCTTCAGAATTCCGAAGATTAGTAAAATTTAAGGTGAAGATTTCATTTCTGGAAACAAGAGCAGCATTAGAACTAAGCATATCACCATGTTTGAGTAAGTTTGTTCCTGCAGCATAAAACCAAAAGCAAAAGAAAATGAGCAAAAAGAATGTATAGGTGTTGTTGCCATTTTTAACCATTGATGAGCTAACCATAGAGAATGGTTATACTCCAAAAGTTATAATAAGCTGGCTGATTTTTTTACGCTTTCTAAGGCTAATAACATGCACAATGTCTACAAAAGCTCCTATCAATTACATAATTATATCCATGTAAGACAAGATGATCCCAACTGAACTGTTGACTGCCTGTAAAGAATATTCCAGGAAGATAAGGTTGTCAACAACGATCGCTTTTGTCAACAATGATGGCTTTTTTTATTAAGAGATGGTTGACTCCATTTACCTTTACGACCAAAGATGGTTCTGAAACTGCAGCTTGGTCTTGTGGAGGTGAAATCAACGTTATAGCCTTCGCCAAAATCCACTCCTAGTAAAGTAGCAACCATTAAAACCAAGACTCTCACACAACATTCATCAAACATCTTATGTGCCATCTCCGTTTTTTCTTAATAAAACTCTTGACTTACAGCATTGCGAACATAAATATTCACATGGAAACCCATCTTCAAAACATGCCCAAGATTTCATGATCATTACATAAAACTTGTATATTAAACGAGAGACACACCTTAAAATCCACCACTTTCTATAATTTGTTTCGTCCATTTTTATTACTAGTGGGAAACCTCCCCGATCTGCTACTTTTACGTAAACATGTATAGGTTTGCTGGTTTGTCATTTACGGCAGTAAATTTTAAATTTGAATTCTTCCATGAGATTATCCTTAGTTGACGTAGTAAGAAGGAGCACCGATGAGAAAGGTAAGAATAACATTAATTTATTGATCTATCTCATTATATTAATTTTAAGATAATTTTATAAATAATTTTCTCTTAAATTGATTGATATAGCAGTTATGTAATTAATAGAAATGACAGTTTTACCAGTAAATCCGTGTATCCATGGATATCAGTCCATAATTGACCAATATGAATTTGATTAAACGGATTTACGAATAAATATGAATATTATATTTCTACTCATAACAGGTTCCAATTCGGGTATGGTGTGAAAAAAACCCCACCCGAACAGTTTACCCGCATGTTAAAAATACTTTCATACACATATCAATACGAAGTTTTGTTTTTTTTTTTTTTTGGTTTTTGAAGAACACATGAAGTTGGTGATGGAAAAAAATGATAAGACATGAAGTTGAATTTGATTTTAACTTTCTATATTTTATTAAAAAGTTGGTACCTGTCGAATTTTGAGTACACCAGACAGTGCGTGCACGGGATACACCCAAGATTTTCTCCTCTAAATACGGCGTACGAGATCACAGTCTGAATAAAAAATTCCAGAAATAAAGCTGTCATTTGGTCAAATGTCAAGGAGTGAACAAGTAGTTGACTGCGGACCTCGATTCCCACAAAGAGATGAAATGATGGACATGTTCAACTGTGTGAAAAATTAATAAGCTAATATGATCAAGTCAAGTCAAAATTAAGATGATATTTCACAATAATTTAAAGATTTATTTTGAAGTTGCCCTTAATTTCTCATACCTTCCCATTGTTTCTGATTAGAAAATATATCATTTGCTTATAATTTTCTTTTATAAATATTGCCTTACCTTCCACTTTTTAAAGGTTATTTGATTTGAACGATTTCAAACTTTGGCTATACTTAAACGATCTCTAAATGATTTAGATGCTATAATATGGAATCAATTATAGAATTGGATGAAAGGATGACTCAAATTTTGAATAATATAATTAAATATATTATCAATAACCTCAGCATGTGCTTTTAAAAAAAATAATAGTAACTTTGGCATGTTTTTAAGAGTAGGCCTCCACCTGCATCTACAAATATGGATGGAGAGGTGAGGTGGCCCTCCTTGTATCTTGCCCTGTTTATAATTTTCTCTTAAATCTCCACACTAGATGGAGTGACACGGGGAAGGATTTCCTCATCCCTACTGCATAAAACCCATTTGTAAAAATTACTTATTAAAAAAAAATTGAATGTTTAATGCAATGAATTCAATGTAATATATAAAGTAATCTCATGAAAATGTTGAAAATCATCCATAAATATAAAAAATAAATATAAATCTAACAACTAAGCAATTTAAATTCAATCATATAAACATAAATTTGGAAACTAAAAAAGTTGAAAATGATTATTATTATTTTAAGCGGAGTTGATACTAGGGAAGAGTATACAAGTTGTCCCCACTTCACACCCATTAGGGGTTTATAATATTTATAAGGGATAATCCCAATTTCCCCTCTGTAGTTTGAAGAAATAGTCAAAATCCTCCTTGGCTTTGAAAAATCACTTGAGTGGGAAAGGGGATTTTAACTATTTCTTCAAACTACAGGAGGGAAATTGGGATTATCCCTATTTATAATTACATATATATGTATTTAATTACGAGTACATATAAATGTAATCAATTGGAGATTATAACAAAGAGAAGGTCGAAGGACACCCTTTGAATAGGGCTCAGGGGCAGTGTTGGGTAACAAATAACTCGAAAGCTCAACATACGTTGGGCCCTCAAAACTACTTGGGCCAAAAAGTTATCATGCAATGGCTGAAATATTGTTTACATATATGTACGTACATATATACATAGGTATATACTCGTATATATATACACATATACATATGTATATACATGTATATAACATATATGTACATACATACATAAATATATATATTTATATTATTGATTTGTTGGTTTGTCCTGAGTGCCAAGCATTTCAGCTGCCTTTTTTTTTCCTTTATCTTTTTCTAAATTTAATTTGTGTATATCCCTCTTTATTCAGTGTAACAAGATTTCATTAGCTATTTATGTTGTTAGATTGGATTTAAAGCGTTCAATCAACTCCCAAAAATATATCAGTTGCTGATCTGATTAGTGTCTGGCTCAAAATGGTAGTCCTTCTTTCTATCACTATCAAACATCATGCATAGTGAAACAATAATTTATTCCTAACATCGTGGATCTTCTTGCATAAATGAAATCTTATCCTATTTTTTTGAAAGCAAATTTCAATAAAGTACATCAACTGTGACAATATAGTTTATGTTAATTTGAGTAAGATGGACGACCAGATTTGAAGTTTAAAAGATCCAATGATTTAGATCTAATATCAATTAAATATTAAATTCATTATTATTCAAAATTTAAAAGAAATTTAAAAACACAAGAAAAAAGAACTGAGGTGACACAACAATCTATTAGAACCCATCTGTTCCATCTGATGGACCGCCATTCCATCAAAGAAGCAACTTTGCTCGTTTAATGGAGCTATTTGCTCATATTGGTGGAGTAGATTTTAATATGATGGTTAAGGTGAAGCTTTTGTGTTTCAATGATGAAGATGGAAAGGTTTTGTTTTGATGATGAAGAGGAGAATATTTTTTGGATTTTTTATTCTTTATTTTATATTTATTTTTAGAAAATAATATGAAATTTTTAATGAGTACTTTATTATTATTATTATTATTTTTATTTATTTTTACAATCAAAACGTCCACTTCGTTAACATGTCTTGGTTCTTGTTTAATTGTAGGGTATTATTGTGTAATAAACCTCAAACATTAAATATTAAATATACCCATAATTCATCAGATGGTTAGTCCAATTTACTCATCCTTAAAAAAAATGAGATCATTCGCTTTATTGATGATCTATCACTTTGTGGGTGCTCCAATTATTTCAAAAGTAGGTGATGATCACTTCATATAATTATAAGATGCCAACCACCATCACGTATCAATATTGATACAACAGGCCCTGAAAAATAAAAAAGACATATCTTGAGAACCTATAATTCACTAGGTGCATATACATATCAAGCTGATTATGAATTCCAACTTCATTGCATATTCCAATGAATATATCAATTTTTTACTTTTTCTTTTTTAATTATTAGCTGAGAAACGTATAATGCTAAACCAACAGCTGAGAATGTAATAATATTAAATTTTAATTTTTGTTATGTAATCTAACAATTGAAGAACTCAAGTGATAAGTATCTAATGTTAAAAAGAAACAAAATACATCTATTTAATTACAAAAAATAATAGCTTCCCATGTCAAACAGAATTGTTGAAAATGAAGTGCTCGAGAAGTCGCATAAATTCATTGCCAACTTCAGAGTAGGGATGCTTGTTGAAGAAGCCATGCTCCTTTCCTTTAAATTCGACATAATCGATTCTCTTTTTCATAGCTTTCAATCTTTCAGCGTAATCCTTAACTCTATCTTTTAACATTTCACATTCCCCAACAACTATTAACATGGGATCAAGGCTAACCCCTTCAAGCCTTGGGCTCATGGGTCCGAATGGGTTAGCAATCGGGTGGTCTCTAGTTTCTCCAGCTGGCAATGATAGCCTCCAAAATCTATCACATTAAAACAAAAAAAATAAATTAAGATATAACGAATCACAACCACAAATTATATATATATTTATATATTGGTCTTCTAATATCTTTTTAAGATTAAAAAACTATCAAAACCTATCCATATGAGATTCTAGTACCATAATCTAGATGATTACTCTCAAACATTGGAAGATGTTTATCTATGCTTTTATAAATATTAATACAAAAGGTAAGACTTATTACCATTTAAACCCATTAATTTGAAATAGCAGGTGAATGTGATTAATTACTAAGTTATCTTATTTGTAAGTAATTATATTTTTATTCATAAAGAGAGATATTTTAGCATGCCACTCAAATTATATCAAATGGTTACATATGAAAGCATAATTTTCTCTTATTAACTTTTATTTTGTAGTGAAATTTCACTAAGCAATCATAAAATCTCTCTATTAGATTCTTGAAATCTTTCATAAAATCAAATCTCTGTTCAATTTATTAAAATGTTTTCACTGAAAACTTTTCCAGCTTCTAAAATCATTTGAATTTAGATTTTCAATGAGCAAAAAATCTTTTATAAAATAACAAATTACCTGTCGAGTATCTCCAAGCTGAGCAGAGCCTCACATGGCCCCTCCTCGGACCTTGTCCTGAGAACACCACCAAAAAACGGTGCCAACAGCACGTAACCTCGAACACGAACTGGAGCCAACGCAGTGGATCCTGCTTGAAGCTTTACAGCCAAGTGGTGTGCAATATTGCCGCCAGATGAGTCACCCAAGACGAAGACTCTATCGAAATCGACCTCACAACTGTTGAACCACGCATCAAAAGGTTCCAAAGCCTGAGCTCGTAGCCATTTCATTAGACTAAAACCATCTTCTATGGCTGCCGGAAGCCTGTGTTCCGGCGCCAGTCTATAGTCTGCCGAGATGACCAGAGCGTTTAGTCCAGACGCCAAGCGGAGGCAACAGTTGTGAGAGCTTGGCCACGTACGTGCTCCTACACAAAAACCACCCCCACGAAGGAATACAAGAATAGGTAATTTGCAGGGTGACGTTTGTGAAGTGGGTTTGTATACCCTGAGATGGAGATTATATCTTCTTTCATATATCAAATCTTTGAATCTGATAGAATCATCGGTCAGCAACGGCACAGTAGTGTTCACGTTGTTTTTCCTGATAATGGTGCCATCGCTGTAAAGTTGAAAGACGGGATATAGATCTTCCACAACATGAGGTATGGAACCCATTCCAATTTGCTTTATTTCAAGCCTTCTGAAAAATACCACGATTTGATTTTTCTAGTAAAGGATTAAGAATTGAGTTATCCAAACAAGGATGTGTGGACAAGGTTTTGATGGTTGTTTTCATCGAATCTTTACACAAAATAAGTTGGTATGTTGAGATTTGAAAGTGAAAATATCTGAAGATCAATCTCTATTTATCAAGTTTCTACGGTTTTATATAGAGAATACAAAGCGAGATGGTATGGATGATTTTCTATGATGGTGCTATTTCTATGGCTTTACATAGAGAATATAAAGTGAGGTGGACAAGGATGATTTCAGGGTTTTAGTACCCCATTTCGAAGTGTCAGAATATTCAAGAGATTATAGCTTTTTCGTACGGCAATTATGGAATCTTTAAAGTGCCTCTGGAGTCTAGAATAGCTTGGGTTGAGGTCGCAGAAAGACGATAACTACTATAATTATTTTTTGTTCGACCACTTTTTCAGTGCTTTACATTCTAGCAATTAAAACAATAATAGTTATAGTATTCAAACAATTTCCAAATTTTTCGTTATTTATTTTTATTATTTTTATGCTTTATAAAAAAATCACATCAGCATTCATTAAAACTAATTATATTTCATCAGTTTTCCCTCCTTCCTCATAAATGTATGTGTCTATATATATAACAAAATAATTAACATCTAGTATGGAAAATATCAATACCATCATGGTATAAATATAAGGGATGTGTGAGAATGTACCTGGTGAGTGATATAATCTTATATAATTTAATGAGAATCGTCATATCACCAGGAAGCTGGTTTTACAACTTTAACTAAGTCTGAAACTCCGTCAAATGACATTAACATATATATATATATATATATATATAAATAGATAATGGAGATGGAAGAACTCATCCTATATATAAACTAGATCAAACCCACAGTTAAAAAATCCATAAGAGAACTCTAGGGATACTGCATGAACCTGTACCAAATCAATATATGACCGAAGAATAGGACAGATGTTACAAGGTTTTGTATTTCTTTTAGGATCATATTAATATTTTCCATCAATTAATTATACAAAATTTCAAATATCTATATATGTGTTTTAGATATATTATCTATACAATTTCTACATTTAATTATCTTACATAAAGAATTACTCTAAACGTATAGAAGAAAATGATAATACAACATATGCCATTAGATTTGCAAACATGGATGAAGGCTAACCCATTTAAGCTTGCTTATTTGTCAGAAAGCATTGGCATATATATATATATAAATGGCCTCTTGTCGCTCCAACCAGCAATGGAAGTCTCCAAAATTTATCATTTATTGAAACGACATTTAACAGAAATTTTTTCCTGCCTGAAAGTTAAATGATGAACAGCTAAAAAGGTTCGTTCATTCCAACATTTCGAGAATTTTTGTTTTTTTTCATAAAAGACAAACAAAGAAAAAAATTAGTAAATATGATAAGACACTATGGCCTCACAAAATTTACAAGCACAAATGAAAAAGACTTGTCAACTTCCCTCACATCAATCCCTAAGAGAAGAAAGATCCATGTGCTAGCCAAATAAACAATATCGCTCAACTTGTCACTAATTTTAGATGTGAAAATCTCCCACATTTGTTTCATATTACTGTGTTAATCTGTAAAATATTTAAAACTTAACATTCATCATCTAATAAATCTCTCTTGAATTTTTAATATTCATAAAATTCCTTTTATATAAATTTTAAAATCATATCATTTATATATTTACTTCAAAAAAAAAAGGGGAAAAAAAAAAGAAAAAAAAAAAAGCAAAGGGCAATGCAAGAACCAAACCTATCTCAAAGTTGAGCCCAGCCTAGCACGACCCACCAGGCCCCTCATACTTTGTCCGAACACCCCACCAAAAACAAAACGGGGCCAAATTGGACCTCACTGCTATTCGACCATGCATGCATCGTATACTCGTACACGCAACCTTTGAAAATGAAAGAATTATTATTATTTTTTATTTGAAAACCTTTTTTTTAAGTAATATTTGAAAACAAAATTGAAATTTAAAGAATTGTTGTTGCAATACAGAATTGAAGTGTGACAAGTGTATGTTACATCCAACCGAATGTTGGTGTCTTACTATTCAAGCATCATCGATCCTCATGTAGGATGACCGAATATTTGATCTTTTTAATTATATAACTATAAAATAATCTACTATTAAAAATTTAAAAATTTTTATTCTATTAATTATGAAAGATATTCACTTCCATAATAAATAAATAAATAAAATTCTCCCCATATGCATGTTGACAAACTCTTATGACATGATTAGAATTTTTATTGTGATTGTGAAGAGGAAGTGCATTAAACTTAGAATCATGAATTATATTTAATCATATTATTTCATTGATCCACTTAATGTTTGCTATAACAAAAAATAAATAAATAAAAATTCATCTTTAAATTCTACTAAATTATATAAAATTTTGAATTTATAAAATTACACGCGCAATATGTTCTTTATTTAAATCAAGGACGCCTTTGTTACTTTTATAATATTATTTTGATTTTCATTTCAAAAAAAAGAAAAAAAATTATTTTGAATTTGGACTTCATATCAGTTTCCACATTCCTTGCTTTCATTTTCATGGGAAAACTTTATTAATACAATTGATCTCCTTTGATTTATTTTTATAGACAAATAGAATTGAAAAATTCGCTTGAAAGAGGAACAGTAAAAGTTGTATCGTTTTGTCAATTCTAATTACTATATTAAAACACAAGTCTTTACCCTACAAATTGAATATTGAGATAGTATATTCTTCAAACTTCTACTTTTGCACTCATTTAAATTAAAATCAATCAGCTCTCACAATCTAAAAGTCATTACCCTTTTTTTTTTCTTTTTTTTTTTTAAAGAAAAGAACATTAATCAAATATCAAACTAACAAACCCAATTTGATCTTTTCGGCTTCGTAGAGTCTAGAGCCTAGCAGGCTAGGATCAAATTTACATAAAAGTATATATTAGTGAAATCTCTATTGGAACACATGAAATGACAAAATAGTGGTGCTACATGGTCACCTTAAGAATCCAGCAGCTTCATAATTAAAATTTATTTTTCAACCCCACTCATCAAGTGATCGTTGCCATTATCTCCAAATATTTTCTACAGATTTGATTCAAAAAATTTTAATTTGTCTTCTTCTATATATATATATATATTCACTAATACTAGTAAATTATTTTGTATCATTTTTGCATAGTTAATTATCACTATCTTATTTAAATAATTATCGCCATCTTATTTAAATCTCAAAACAATGCATATAGTTTGACATAGGTAGAGGCTATTTAATTTGTACAAGGTATTTTATAAATGTTAGAGCAAAACACTCAACGTGCATTTCTGCCAATATCACATTGAGATGCTGGTAATGGAGTCTTTTTCATACTCACGCTCTCAACAATTACATATTGCATGATAATACACACTGGACCGTTAATTTGACTAAAACTTTAATGACATAGTTGGAAAAAAAAAGCAAAAAAAGAAAAAAGGTGGAGATGTCCTTCGCATGCCATAAGAGGAGGCACATTGTAGGGAAGGCCCTGGGCAGCCTCCAATAAACAAGATCTCCAAATCCATACCCGAAATCAAAGCACCACCGCAACCATCACCATAAACAACAAACCAAAACATCACAAGTCAACCACTAAAAGGAAGAAGGAAGAAATTGAGAAGGAGATTTGTCCGCCACCAAAAAAGAGAAAAATTGTGATTTGTCCGCACCTCAAGTGAATATTGCATGGAGATAGAGAAAGAAGGGAAGATTAGTGGGAGCTGACATCAAATCCCCTGAACCATGTGAACCATATCCTGGGAGGATACTTTCTGATCTTAAGTCTCCTCTAGACTCGCTATCGAAAGCCTGCATGTGAGGACAAAATATCTTCAATGCATGAGGTAAAATGTTACATTCGAATTACGATCACTAAAGATATGACACACCATATAATGGTACACGTGAGAGAAAGAGGCTCTCATGTGGTGGTAAGACATAGTTTATCCTTGTGGAGATCGTGGGTTCCACTTACATAGGTTTCACTTATATACGTCTCACTTATGTGGGTATTTTTCTTATACATATGGCTTGCTCCCTCTCATATTTTGGGAGCTAATTTTTAGACCGTGCTTTGTAATTAAATCGTAACTGATTCTGACATCAACCTAAATTGGTCCCAACAAAAAAAATAAGAAAATTATATAATGGTACATGTGAGGAGAAAATATCTTCAATTTATGAGGTATAATGGTACATTCGATCACTAAAGGTATGACACACCATATCATAATGCACTAAATATTTTCTCGGTGGAAGGAGGCTTTCGCATATACTCACATTTCTTTTTCTAGCTATTGTACTTTTTTATTTTTAATTTTTAAATATATGCAATATTGTGAAAGGCCTATAATACAGATTAATTATTGTTTTGTTGGAGTTTAACTGAAAGGAGTGATGTAAATGTGTACTATAACGAATATGTGACATCCAATATAAGTGTAATGACTCTATTAATGTGGGGTTGTAAAGGTATTTTGTCTGACCTGATTTATTTCATCTTTTACTTTTAAAAAGAAGACTAAAAGTTTTGTTCTTTTCACACTTTTAATCATCTTTAAAATACAAGTCTGCTTTTCGAATTTAAGTTATTAATTGAAAAGACAGCAATTTTGAAAGTTTTGCTTGTGCATTCATTTTAATTTCATCTAATCAGTGCCCATAATCTATAATTTGCTTTTTTAAGAAGCTATAATCTATAAATGACTAATTAGATTTTCTAGTGGAGAAAAAAAAAAAAACTAGATTTTTCTTGAACAAATCTTTACTTGGAATTTGTCTGGGAATGTGCTTAGTTAGCGAATTGATGGACATTTTAAATAATTTTGACAGTAAAACATGTTTTGTAAAATATTTAAAAGTAACATTAAATAATTTTAACTTGCTAAAACTTTTGAGAAACAAATAAGAAATAACATTAAGTAATTTTAACTTGCTTAAAAATTTTGAGAAATAAATAAGAAATTATCTTTTTAAGGTGGTTATAAAATAATCTATACATAAAATAAGAGATTACCTTTTTAAGGTGATTATAAAATAATCTACACATAAAATTTTAAATTATCTATGTAATATTTATTAATTTAACATATAAATTCATTATTTTTATGAAAAAAATCATAAATCAAAACACATTTTTTACCAAAATTTTAATCGTTTTTCTTAAAAAAAAAAAAAACTATTAAGATTATTATTATATTTTTTATTTGAACATATAAAAAAAAATCAATATAAGTAGGTAAACCAATTATCAATATGATAAATAATAAGGTTTGATTCAACTCAAGTACAAAAAATACCTAAAATTTATAAAATAAGACTAATTCGTTGTTCAAATTAGCTCAATGATAAAACATAGCAACTTTACAAGAACAAAAAAAAGGAGAGGTTGAAGATTGGAATGGGAAAGAAAATATAATATAAATTTAGGTTATCTTTAGTTTTAATATTAAAATTTCAATTAATGATACATGTATTTATATATTAACGTCTACTAATTTTTAAACAACCAAATGAATTTATTTTATTTTATGAAACCAAATTATCCTTTTTAATCTATTTAATTTGAAGGGTAATCAATTTAATGGTTTGAGTGTACGTCTCTAATTATATATATATAAACCGCCACATATGAGCCAGATCAAATCACGGTATCAAGGTTAAACCCTTCGAGCCTTGGGCTCATAGGGCCCAATGGGTCAGCAACTGAGTGGTCTCCTTCTCTAATTTAGATGGAGAAAATTTTTGTTCTGAATTTGTCTCAAATTAGACATGGCATAAACTGGCGAATAGCCATGGTCATCATCACAACAGACACCAGGCTACAGGTCCACTGCCTCCTATATGTATTGATCATATCTCAATTTGTCACATTTACCAACGATGAAATTACAATAAAATATATCATATTTGTGAAGATTTTTAACTTGTGTTTTATAGATGTATGAAATATTGAGAAGGTGTATAAAAATTAATTTTTATTTCCTGAAAATCATGTACATCAAAAGAATAAATATAATTTTTATGCTTGATAAAATTTTGATGCACTACAATGTTGAATACAAGTACAAAGTAATTATATTTATACTACACTATTAACATTTTATGTAAGTTAAACTACAAGAGAGACATAATTGCATAGACAACAGCATGCAGGCCAAGTGTCTGTATGTGAGCTTGACAAATTTGATATTCATCCTTTAAAGAAATATTGTTGTAAAACAAATTAAACAAAAGAAATTTTACTGGGGGTCATTAGCATTAAGAAATGCAACTCATACCCTCATTATCTTGCTATCATAGCAGACAAGGTCAAGTTATTTGCGGAAGGAATCTCTGTCACAGCGCCTTCACTTGTACTGACTTCAACAGTCCTTCCAAAGCAAAATGCAGGTTGTTTTGGCATTGGCAATTTTACAATTTCACTTGTTAACATAGAAACAACAATTGACATGGAAGGTCTATCCACTGGGTTGTCTTCAACACAAAGCAAGGCCACGTTAATGCACCTCAAAATTTGGTCTTCAGCAAATGAACCACGTAATGTTGGATGCATTAGTTCTATCACCGCACCTTCTTTCCATAATTGCCACGCCTGAAATAGAACCAATCAATTTAAACACCGACATACAAAGATATTTGTTGGCGTACATGTAACCATAATGATGCTACAATATTACAAACTTACATATCCAACGAGGTTTAGTGGCTGATCAGAATGATAAAAGCTACTGTTCTTCCTTCCACTCAAAATCTCCAATAACAAGACTCCAAAACTAAAGACATCGGATTTCTCTGAGAAAATACCTTCCATAGCATATTCCGGAGACATATAACCACTAGATTTATAACAATATATAAAAAAAATATGGTAAGTAACTAGACAAACAAGTTTACTGATGTATAACAAAATTGCACCAACTAAATGATAGAATTAATAAGTTTTTTGATCAACTTACTATGTGCCAACGATTCTGTTTGTATTTGCTTCAGATTGAGCAATGAAAATTCTTGCCATACCAAAATCAGAAATTTTTGGATTCATATTTTGGTCAAGTAATATGTTACTAGCTTTCAAGTCTCTGTGAATTATTCTTAATCTTGAATACTTATGTAGGTAAAGTAGTCCTTGAGCTATTCCTTCGATAATGCTAAAACACTTGCTCCAATCTAACATCTTCCTTTTAGAATCATCTATCAATGACCAAAAAATGAATTGTGAGAAACTTACAACACATCAACAGTCAAAAGAAATTAAAATATATTTACGAATGATATTGAACTTACCAAAAATGTATGAGTCCAAGCTTTTATTTGGCATGTACTCATAGATCAACATTTTTTCTTCCCCATGAATGCAGAATCCTAGTAGCCGCACAAGATTTGTGTGTTGTAACTTTGCTATTAATATGAGCTCATTCTTGAATTCCACAAGCCCTTGTCCTGATGTTCCTGATAGCCTCTTTATTGCTATTTCATGCCCATCCGACAATAAACCCTAACATATAGATCCATGACAAGTTAGCATGACATTAATAATAAACTTATTTAAAAGCATTTTTTGTCTTCTATCTAGATTTTATATATATATGTATATATACCTTGTAAACAGGTCCAAAACCACCCTCTCCAAGTTTGTTTCTAGTTGCAAAGCAATTTGTAGCATTCATGATAGATGAAGCACTAAAGACTTTTAAATTGTGGCCTCTGTTGCCATCGATTTCAATCTCCCTCGCTTCACTTGGATTATCAAGTGTCATTAAGTCCTGTATAAACTTCTCTGTTTGGATAGACACGAGCGTGATGAGTTCATTAAAAGAACATTAGTTAGAAGAAACTTCATAGCATACAATTTTTATATTACCTTGTAGTCGAAGTCTTCTCCATCTCAAATAGACCAAGACACCCAAGAGTAATACAATTAAGGTAGCTGCTACAGTACTTATTACAATCCATATCCAATCCTTCCTTCCTACATATAATAGAAAATTAGCACTTATTCACATTGCTTTCATCATCCTTTCCTCCAACCAATCTTATTTTTGTTCAAAACCAATTTTGACATATATCTAGTTTTAGGCACCAGCCTGGATTTTGTAAATAATAGATATAAACGTAGCTATAAGATAACTTAGTTTTTCCCTATCATGTGTCTCCATCAATTAGAGATATATACATTAATATGAAAAAGACAAGAAACTTACAAAATAATTGGAGAAATTTGAAAGAAAGTAACTGATAAATAATAAAAATTCTGTTTATGTTCTTTTTGGTGCCATTACTCATAGAAGTTCACGTCTCCATATCATCTCTCAAACTAAACTAAGTTAACAACATGAGCAAGAGCTAGATCCACAAATAAGCAAATTCTAGATAATGTCTCGTTTCATCTCTAAAGCTTAGCTTTGGCTAAAATGTACCATTACTTGACGTTGAATATAAATACTAATATCCTGTAAATCTAATATGAAGATGAGAGTAAAGGACATATGATAATTTATTGTTTCAAATCAATTAACTTAAAGTACTTAAAACTATGGTTTTGCAGGTGAACTCTAGAAATCTCTTGAAAATCAATCACCCATCCTAGATATATATATTTTTTAAGTCGAAATTCTGTGAAGTTGCCTAGAACTAAAGTAGAACAGCTACTAACCTATCAAATTAGACATATACAATGACCCTTAACTTACTATGCCTCCAACATAATACTCTGTTTTAGGACTCTGCCATTGCAACTCAAAACACTCAATTCGGAATTAAGGTTTATGTAATTGTTAGTTAGCTTAAGTTGATAGGAAATGGTCAAACTATGATATTTACGACTTGAGGTTATGATATGTAAACAGTAATAATATTCTAACTGCATATATAATAACTTGATCCATAATAATAAGAAGCTCCCTAGCCACAGCTACAACCACAACCCCAAAACAATTATAATAACACAATCTAAATAAACCGTAAGAGCGAAACATACCTGGTGGGTCGGGTGGTCCTGAAATGATGTAGGATATTTTTCCACCTGCCCCAATCTGAATTTCTTCATAATCTCCATACCATAATGTGCAACCAGGATTGACAGAACCAAGGCCATAAATTGAAAGTCCAACACATTCACAGTCATTCCAGCACATGTCCTTACAGTCACTAAAGCCTTGACTCGCATTTAAGGAAGCATTTCTAGGAACTGAACCGTGAAGAATAGCAACTTTTTTCAGGAACGCATCACCATTTCTTCTGCACTCCGGTCCTTCCCATCTCACACATCCGGAAACTGTGCTAGTTCCATCACACTCCCCATTGTCTATAGGATAATACCCGCTGTCACTACCATGATGGATCAAAGTTCCATCTTGCTCCAACGAAAGCGATGAAACATTAATCTTATTGTTAAATTCAGGGTCTGATCCGCCTAGACTAACAAGATCATATGTAAGGTATACCTCATCTTCGTTAGAGTGTTGCGTAAAATCGTAATCAAATACGTCTCCAAAGACATTAAAGTTTTCAAATGCACCGAATTTGAATTCCCCACTAGTCCAGAATCTTACACCTCTTCGCTTAATAATCAACTGACGTTCAAAAGGGTCCCATTCGAGAGTGAAAGCCCCAGGAGTTGGTATAGAGTCAGTTAACCAAGATGTAAGTGACCACTTGTGACCAGTCTTGCGGTTGATCCCCAGTTTCATTCCAGGCAAGAATGAATCTGTTGGATAATCAAAGCTTTGCCACAGAATATGCCCTTCAGTCCCACTAGAGGTTGCTTCTCTCAATACAAAATTTCCATTATCCTCCAAAGTAGCACTTAGATTGGTTTTGGATTCACCTGAGTGTAGCTTGATAGGATCCCCACCTGACTCTGTTATTATTAAACTACCTTCTCCATCTATAAGAAGAACCGCTGAGCTGTTTTTGATAGGCCTGTCTCGATTGGCCAGCCAGCAAGGCCTCTTTAAATCATATTTGTACCATATTGCAAGGTACCAACCTTGGGAGGAAAAATTAGAGAATTTCAAGGTGAAGATTTCGTTTCTGGAGACAAGAGTAGCAGAAGAATTAAACATATCACCCTGGTTGAGTATATATGTTCCTGCAGCGTGTGACCAAAAGGAAAAGAAAATGAGCAAAGAATATTTACAGGTGATGCTGCCATTTTTGGCCATTGATGAGCTGATTACAAAAAATGGCTGTACTCCAAAAGATATAAGTTCGTTTAATTTTATACTTCCCAAGCCTGATAGCAATACCACGCAGCATGTCAACAAAAGCTCCCTAGACAATGGAAATTGGACAAGTAACTTGAACATTACAGTTTCAAAAGCAGGCGGCGTGTCAAAAAAGTAACCTCTTCTCTAATTAAAGCATCCAGTAACATATTTCCAACTGTCGACTAATATATATATATATATATATATATATTTGAAGTAAACTGTCGACTAATATTGACGTTAGCCAAATTTGCTTTGACTTAAGGGTCAATCGTTGCAGCTATCTACTAACAATCTATCAAGGAAATATCATAATATCAGAGACCTCACGTGTTTCTTGACTCATTTTCCTGGAGAAGTATGACTGGCGTCACTTGGTGTCTGGACTGATGGTACCAGTTTGAAAATTCTCATTTATTATTAAGCTATGTCTTATCAGAAAATCTTTCATGAATTATTTAATAGTTAATAAAACAATATCATTTATGTTTTCTTACTTTTTTTTCGTTGATTTTCGATTTTTTTCCCTTTTTTATCCCATGAAACTGTTTCACCACGTCAACTATGAAACGATCATGTTTTTTATATCTGACATATAGTACATGTGCGGACACACGGGTTGGTTCTTGTCTCCATCGTATTAAACAGCAACCATGACAACTATAGCATCAAAATAATCAGGCCAAGAAGTTCGTGATCCTCTTGATATTGGTATAACAAAGATGATTATATAAAAGATTCATCTTTATTCTTAAAATATACTAATATATTTAGTTTAAACCTTTGAATTTAGAAATAACATGTGTTAACATGTTCTTTATTTAATTCAAGGATCAGCAACATTGTTCTATCTTTGTTGTTTTTATAAAATTATTGTTTTTGGATTTCATACCAGTGTTCACTTTCTTTGCTTTCAATTTCATAGGAAAACTTTATTTATGCTGATAGTTTAATTTTCCGGCTTTATACAATTGAAAATTCGCTTGAAAGAGGTACGGTCAAAGTTTCTTAAGGTTTAAGGGGTGTGAATGTAGGAAAAACATTCTACAGGTCTCATTGTAATTTTGGCAAACCTCATAGGCATAAGTACAATTACCCCATACGCTTATTATGCATCTACAGTCTAAACAAGGAGGAAATTACAAGGTGTATACTAATTCGTAGTAAAAGTGGTTGAACACTTTTTTTAATCTTAAGATGTTAAAAGTTCAAGTTTTATTTTTATTTTAAAACACAAGATGTAAACAGTTTTTTCTAAATTTAATTTGAAAAGATTATTAGATACAAAGGTAAGTGATGAAGTAGTTGCCTTTGAAGTTAAATAAAGAGATGATGGATTTGGACATCAATACATTATGACTAAATTGGTACTTGCCTTTCCTTCTTTTCTAATAAATACTACCTACTTTGGATATTACCAACCTGACGTCTTCAACTGTATTAGTGTTTTCTATTTAAAATTTGAAACACCATTAAATCACATCCGATGATGATAATTGATGTTATTTTTAGTAGAGTGAAACTAATAAACTAACATAAAATCAACTCTAACGACGATACTTCACAATAATTTATTTATTTATTTTCTGAGATTGCCCTTCATCTCTCATACTTTTTATTTGTTCTTACTAGAATGACTTCGGAGGTTTTGACTATGATTTGGATTCTATTCATAGAAACCGTTTATTGTTGTTATATACTTTTATTTTTTGTTTTTTTCGAAACAATATTGTTGTTATACTTTGAGACGTCTAGATTTGGATTGTAGAGTAAACAAGCCGGCCCGGAAAAAATAGAAAAAAGTCTTTGCAGGACACAGTTACTCGAATTGTGATGGAGATTCTATCGTGACTCAACTCTTCAAGCCAAACACACATTGATCACCCTTCTGAATTAAACACAAAAATTTTACCCCAACAACTCTCCCAAAATCAATACCAAATATTTTGACAACCACTTCAAGTCTAAAATTGCTCGATTCTGCAAGGTAATAAGCCAACACCAATTACTCGAAGGCAAGATAGACAATTCAAGATCCCATAGAGAAGGATGTGCTTCCTTTTCTTTCTCTTGTGCCTTTCTCCTCATCATTTGCTTGATCTCCTACACATACATTCTGCAATCTCATAGTATAATTCTTCTGCTTAAAAAATCATAAGCATTCATGCACGGCCACAGTATCCATATAGTGCAAAAGCATTTTACTCCATCTTTTGGTAAACCAGCATCCATACTACTTTCTCAAAACTTCGTGACTATGTCAACAGAAGTGAGAAAGAAAGAGAGACAACTTTCACAAGCAGTAAGAACATTTCTGAGAAGCAAAATACTAAAGACAATTACCACGTGCATATTCTAGCCATCTAACATCATCAAAAAGACCTTAACTCCATCCTTAATGATCAATATTTTTCTCCATTAATTATAAGATCTTTTCGGACCCTTCTGATGAAGCCTAGAAAAACAGACTGTGGTCAAATACTCAACTCACATAAGCAATTGTGGAATCTCTAAAATTAACATAGCAAACATATTGATCAACAACTTCAAGAATCCTGTGCCTCATTAAAACCATTGCAAAATAATGGTATCTTGCTTTGTTTATTATAAAGTCTCTATGCCTCACAACATGAAATATCATCGATACATGTTTGATTTTACACTTCATCAAAACCGGCAACTATACATTATAGCACTAGAATTACTGATGAATAGTTATCAGGCGCCAATGTAAATGTGATAACAAATCATAAATATTTGAAGTAGATGACATACAACATGGAATAAGAATCAAAATTTATATGTTGATTGCAAATTATTTCTCACCTTCTCCGGCTGCCCCGGTAGTCTTCCTCACTTTCTTTATCCTTTAAAAAGCCTAGAAATGCTAGAAACCCAAAAAGGAAGAATCCCCCAGACCAGTTGCCTCCACCGCCTCCCCCACCCCCACCGCCACCATCATCATCACGGGGTGGAAATCCAGATCCACCATCATCAAGTTTCGGTGATGCTGCAATTTTGTCACATTAGCCTAAAAGCCAATATATATCGCAAAAACAAACTACTCTAAATAATTAAGAATAGATGGCAGTATAATATAGCATGTCAAAATTACTAGAAACCACACACGTATAACATTTGATATCTCAAAATAAAAGAGAATTCCAAAAACTCTAGAGGTTTAACCAAATACAAAACACAAGCTTGCATTTTATAAATTAGAAAAAAAAAGCCCTGGTCACAGGGGTTCCCTAACGTTCAAGGGTATTTGACTAACTGCAGCAGCACTTTTTACCAAATTCTAATAGTGAAGGTCTTTTAAATTTTATTAACAGGCCTAAAGAAGGTTTCTGGAAAGATATTGACTCATAAAAGCAGTAACGAATAAGTGCAACACGAAATCATATGAAAACTAAACTTCTGCCTTGCTATTTACAGGAACCGAAAACCTTATCCTCGATCACCTCATCCACAAACTTCACCTTCCCTACACTAGCAATCTAGCAAATTAATGATAAAAGAAATTGGTCATTACCAGGAGCATTGGTAACCTTCGTAGTTGGTGCCTCCACAGTTTGAGTCTGTCCCTGAAAGGAAAAACAGACACAAAATTACTACCTCCAAATGCTATCTTCCCAACAATTTTTTCCATATAGCTATGAAGAGTATACCCACATTATTAAAAGCTTTCAAAACCAGACAACAAATAATCCATTTCATCGAAACAACTTAAACACCAAGGTTGTACTACTCTACCTTCCTTCTACACAATTTAAAACTAAACAATCGAAAATAACTTCCAATTCATCAATAAATACCAAGTTAAACTTACCGAAGCAGATCGACACACTATAGAAGCAGACCGCATTCTTCTTCGACCAATTGATTGCAACTGCAAGCCAAGCCCAACTGGATTAATCTGCAAGCAGAGTTGTTGCTTGCAACTCCTTCCTGGACCACATCCTAATACCTTTACTTGCTCCTTCCGGCAGTTACCTGTATTCACTATGCACACAAGTATATCTTCATTTGCTAGTAATTGCAATAATACATGAAAATCAACTCAAACAAACAAGAGAAAAAAAAAAAAAATCCCATTCATGGTCTCAATTGAAAGGCCAAAGATGTCCACAGGAGAAGACACAAAGCCAGTGGATTTCCAAAACTTAATACAAGGAAATGAACTCTCCAAGTGCTTGAAAAGTCCTCTCTTCTTCACTCTACAACAAAGAGATAGACATTCTCTCCAATGTAGAACAAAGAATCATCGACTACCCACCAAGCACAAGATAGTTTTAAGTATTACCCTTGTATTAAATCAAAGAAATCTTTAAAACCCAGCTCCGGTTTCTCTTCGGTGTGGTTAAAGCAAGAGCAATCATCATCGACCAAGAGTGAAAGATTAAAACTTGATTGGAAAAAATTGTTTGTTGGGGTGTTCGGGAGGAGGGAGAAAAATTTTGGGACCAAAGAGAAAGAGCAAGAATGTATGGAAAATCAGAGGAACGAAATTGGTTGTACAGGGTACCTTTTATTGGTATTGGTATTGCATCGACTGAAATTCTCTGTGTTGGGGTGTTGGGCACACAGAGAATCATAGATGGAAAAGCTTGAAATGTTGAATTTAAAATTAGAAGAAGAAAAATGAAAAGGGAATTGCTAGGGTTTACAGGGCAGTGAAGACGATGTTTGTGGACGAAAATGGATACGGTGGTTGCTGCTTTTGTATTTATACAGAGAAGGGGGAGGTAGGTTTCTCCTAAGACAGTGAATGACAATTTTACCCTCATAATGTTTCTAAGAGCACCTTCAGTGTAAACGTGGATTATCTTTTAGAAAAAATGAATATATCATATGTGTAAACATGGATTGATAAACACTCAAGTATAAAGGGGTTCTCTAATACTATTACATTTTTTTCAATGATAAACAGTTAAATAATAATACATCATTAAAATAAATTACCATAAAATATTATTTGATGGAAGTCTCAATCATTTATTGCTGATATGGCTGTCTAGGAGACTATCTAGAAATAGATATTGAGGTTGACAGACTCTATTTTCTTTTTTATCATGTCAGCTCAATAATAATTATGAAAGTTTGCATTAGAGAGATTAATTTTAACCATCAATCAATTTAGCTTATATAGCACTTTATTTTCTTACAATTCATACTTGCATTTGAGGTATTCTAAATTGTTAGAGGGTGAATGACATTCAAGCCCCCCTATCAAATAATGGAGATGCGCCAACTATCCGAGTTCATTGTTTATTGCATAAAAATACCATTGACCGAGTCAAAAGGGGCAGCAATGCAGTGGTTTAAATGCTGCCCCTTCACCTCCTTTTTAATGAGGTGTGTGGTTTAGCACCTTTCCCCACGTAACGTGGGTTTCTCTCCCACAAATATGAGTTGTCCCTTCACTCACGTGTAGATTACTTTCTCTCATTTTTGAAAGTTCATTCCTTGATCGCGCTCTAACATCAAATGTTGCTGATCCCGATTGTAGCTTAAGCTAATCCCAATCATATATATATATATACAAACCATTGGCTGAGGTTAATTAACATTGTGATCATTACAATTTTAATACCTTAGGAGTTGATGGATCTTTCTACGTGTAAAAAATATTATAATGAATAGAAAATTGAGTATACCCAATCACAGTATGTGTCATACCAAAATTTATAATTTAAAATAAATTAAATAATTAATAATATTATCATCTAAATTTAAAAAAAAAAAGGGTTATGAAACCAACAAGTGGTTTCATTTCCTTTTAGCATCTGACAAGAAGACTCATCAAATCTTCAATGATGGTTTCCTCTTGGAGATAAAAGAGATTGTTGATCTCTTTCACTTTTGGAGGAGATCTCCTCCTCGCACGGAGGAGATTGCCTTGATATCCCACTTGGAAATTGCACCAAGCAGGAACAATGATGATAATAAGAGGTTGTGTGATATTCCGAGGTAGGTGATGAAGATGGATATTGGTTGGTCATGAAGATGGTGATGGTATAGGTAAGTTGTTGGTGGTGGTGGGATGATGAAGATCTGGTGATTATGGGGTGTTGGAGCTCTAATGATTGCTGGACTTTTAGAAAGTGTTGTGATTGTAGGTTGTTGGATAGGTTTGGCCCTGGTTGGTGTTTTTTTTTTTTTTTGAACTACTGGTTGGTGTTGAGGTTGCCTAAATAGGACATTTGGTACCACACTATAATTTTGTTTCTTAATTTGTTTATTTGTTATCTATATATATATTATAGTTATCTTCCATTAAAATTATTTTATTTTAATATTAATTATTTTTTAAAATGACATTTTTGTTATTTTCCTTTAACTAAGTTAACTAATGATAAGTACCTGTTGTATCCAAAAATAGCACCTAGGTTTTGAGTCTAATAAAACCGATAAAGAGCCCAAACAGCCCAAGAGCCCAAGGGAGCATTACTACTGCAAGGTCCATGAGATAATGCCACGTCAACAGAAAATGCACAAGGCCTATCGCTTTCAGTAACAAGCAATGAAGGCAGCTCCAACCAGGAAGCTCGCATGATAAGCAACTCAAGTTCACTCCACCTAGTGGCTCGAGGTATAGTAGCTTGCATAATTCCTTATTTCAGCAAGATTTTGGAAGCAGAAAAAGTGTTGCATTAAATAGGAGATCGCACTACAGAAGAAATTTCCAAAATTGCATTTTGATTCAAAATCTATGTATTTGATGTAGTTTGATGTAAAATAGGAAAGGAATCCTAATCTTTCCTACAATTTAGTATCCTAACTGTACATAAATAGTGGAGCCTTAACACTATATAAAGGGTTCTCCATACAAACAAAAGGGCAATTCTTAGGGGTGGGCACCCAAACCATCAAACCAATCAACCCGATCAAACCAAATCAATTAAAGCAGATTGGTTGGGTTCATAAAATAAAATAAACCCATTGGGTTACTAAGAAGCAACTTGAATGGTTTGGATTGGTTCATGGGTTGTATTTTGTCAAACTGAATGATCCAACCTAAATCATTACATATATAATATATATAATAAATATATTAACTAATTTTTACTGTTAAAAAATACTAAGATTAATTACTAAGCAGGACATGTGACTGCAACAAAGAGCTTAGAAACTTCAAAATAGTGTAGCTGGTTGCTAGGATTCTAGATACCGTCAACAGTTGGTGGACATTATTGGATTGATAATTTAGATATTAGACGACTTTTCGTTTTATTTTATAGTTTCTTTTTATGTTTTTAGCAAATTTAAGTTAGCTATCTTTATTTAATTTGGAACATTCGAAAAAATTATTTTATTTTATATATATATATATATATTTTAAGGAAGTTTTAGGTGTTTTGTACTTGAATTTAATCAAGTATTAAAGTTAGAGGTTGTTATTTTTATTTTTTTATTTTTTTTATTTTTTATCTTAAAATTGAATAGTTTTGAATATTACTAAAAACTGAAATAATGACCGACATATGAAATTTAGAGGACATATATATTTTTAAATATTTGAATATACATGTTAATCAGTATAAAATTATCAATATTTTATTAAGCTATAACAACAGAATATTGTTTTTTACCGGGTTTATCATCAATGGTGTTCGTGGTTTAAGTCGTTAGTATATACCGTTATTAAACAATTGCAACTTCGTTATACTTTGGAGTCAGATTTGTTTATCCTGATGCATCACTCGACTGTGGGAACAAATAGTGTTTTAGGGTAAACGACATTTGTAAGCCTCGAAGCCCATAGTATTTATTTCATGGAGTATCATATTTCTAGTCAATTTCGGTCCAGCATAATTTTACTGTCGCAGCAAATCTTAATTGTTTTAGGTACGCAACTTCTTTTTTGGACACATAATTTTCTAACACATCAAACATGATCTTCTGTTAGATTTGGCTTCAGTGTCTGCAAATGAATTTGCATCACAATCTCTGACACGATTTCAGAATCTGAAATGTGGAATACAAATATACTTTAGTTACATTGCTTCAAAGTGATTTAGGATTGACTATCAAGCTCAGTAATTGTTTTACTAAACTTTTAATTGGCCACTATTTCACATACGGACCTTACCAACTGGAAAGATCAATTATAGAATTTATAACTGCATATATATGACAAGTTGTTTTTACACCTTTTTTTTATATTAGATTCTTTACGATTTTAAAATAATGAATTTTTTGTTACAGATATTCTCACGAAATTCCGTATTAATACCCGTGTTAATACCGAGCTAATAAAATTATAAATTTGCCAAAGGTAAATATATATTAAAGTGAATTAAAGGTAAATATATATTAAAGTGAATTTTTATCTTTGGATGGATATATAATATTACAAATTTATTATTTATATAGAATTACATAAGGAGATCGGTAAAAGAGGTGTTTGTCCTTACACTATGACATCCAAGCATAGGTATGCACACGCTACATGCGCCAGACTAATTATCATTGCATAGAAAATTGAAAAACAATCATACCCTCATCTTCCGGTCATTACAGACAAGGTCAAGTTATTTATAGAGCGATTCTCTGCCATGCCTCCACTTGATGGTTTGACCTCAGCAATCCTCCTTTCAATACAAAATGCAGGTTGTTTTGGCATTGGCAATTTTACACCTTCACTTGTTAACATGGATATAACATCTCCCATGGAAGGCCTGTCCAATGGGTTGTCTTCTACACAGAGCAGGGCGACAATTATGCATCTCAAAACTTGGTCTTCAGAAAATGAATCGCGTAACATTGGATGCATTAGTTCTAACATGGAATTTTCTTTCCACAACGTCCATGCCTGAGAAAAATACCATTCAATTTAAACATTCAATATACAAACATTTATTTGTTGCATCATGAGAGTAAAACTGACTCTACATTGCCAAACTTACATATTCAATAAGATTGAGTGGCCTATCAAAATTAAAATTGCTATTGCTCCGTCGTCCACTCACAATCTCCAATATTAAAACTCCGAAGCTAAAGACATCAGATTTTGTGGAATAGATTCCCATTATAGTATACTCAGGTGATAAATAACCACTGAATTTCATTCATAAAGTACAATCAGTAGTGCATAACTATATAATAAAGTTCACATTAGAAGTGGAGTTTGCACCAACTAGAAGATAAAATTATTGATATATGGTTTACTTACCGTGTGCCAACAATTCTATTTGTTTTTGCTTCAGATTGAGTAGTAGTGAAAGTTCTTGCCATACCAAAATCAGATATCTTGGGGTTCATGTTTTTATCAAGTAATATATTGCTAGCTTTTAAGTCTCTATGAATTATCCGTAATCTCGAATATTTATGGAGGTAAAGCAACCCTTGAGCTATTTCTCCAATGATGTTAAAAGACTTGCTCCAATTGAACAAATTTCTTTTGGATTGATCTGCAAATGGAGGAAAAAGAAATAACATTATGAATAAACTATAGTATAATGACCAAGACAAAATTTACTAGTACATTAACAAAAAAAAGAAAAAAAAAAGTGCTAACCAAAAATATAAGAATCCAAGCTATTATTTGGCATATATTCATATACTAGCATTTTCTCTTCTCCTTGAATGCAAAAACCTACTAGTCGCACTAGATTTGTGTGTTGTAATTTAGCTACTAATGTGAGCTCATTCTTGAACTCTGCAAGGCCTTGTCGTGAACTTCTTGATAACCTTTTTATTGCTATTTCTTGGCCCTCCAGCAAACCCTAAAATGAAAAGGAAAAAAAAAAAAAAAAAGGTGAACCTTGAAGTAATGATCGAGAGATTATAATTCTTGATTTTCGAAACTTACTTTGTAAACAGGTCCATAACCACCCTTTCCAAGCTTATTCTTGTCCGAGAAGCAATTTGTAGCATTCATAATGGATGACAAACTGTACACTTTTAAGTTAAAGCCTTTCTTGCCTTCAATTTCAAGTTCTTTTGCTTCATTCATTAATTCTAGTAGAAACTTCTCTGTTTGGATTGACATTCAAAATTTAAGCTTAGCATCCATTAAAGAAAAGGGGAAAAAAAAACACTTGCCCACAAGAAATTAATCTCATATGGTTTTTAACACAACCTTCTATATGAGCTCTTCTCCATCTCATAAACAAAAGGAACAAAATAACAACGAACAAAATAACCAAGAGTATCCCAATCACAAATGTACCCACTACAGTTACAAGCACGCTGGTCCGTAACTGGTTCCCATCTGCATTAAGAAAAGAAAATTTAAATGTTTTGCTTCCATGTTCATGACTTGAATCAATATATCCCTTCCTAGCAGCTAGCTTCAATCAATTGATATGAGGCTCATATGGAGTATATGCAAAGGCCAAATCCAAATCATTTTCGTACTAACAGAAGATTGCGGCAGTTACTATACATCATTGAAGCTTACTTTAAAAGATATAAATGGAAATTAAGTATTACATGCAGGAATTTCATTTTTCTTCTTGTAATCAGATACAAAAGTTTCTAAAAAGGAAAGAAGAAAGTACATAAAAAAAAGGGAAAGAAGAAAGAAGTTGCAAAGGAAACTAGAATTGCAGGATATGTTTATAACTCGTAAAGACTTACAAAAGAGAAGGTTCTTCAATATCAGGTAGGGTAAGCATTAGAAAGTAAATGCACCTTGCCAATAGGTTTTGTGTGTTGTTGGTAGGCACCAACGACCCCCATGCCTCCCTTTGTAAGAGGCATGGGTTCGACACCCCATCCCGCAAGATCCAAATGTATTTATAATATATAATATAATATTCATAATAATAGTAGTCTCCCACCATTTATGTGGATTGAACCCCTACCTCCGTGTGAGTTTACCCTCCACTTCCGTGTGGGTGGATATCTCCCAATTGGGAGTAGTTCCCCGTGCCGTGCCATTAGCGTTTTATCTCGGTTGATCATGATAGTTCTCTAAACCCGTCCTAGGTATAGTTCTTGTACTAAAATGTTAGTGTACACTACCACACTAACGTTTGCCTTTTGACGCTCATATTCAACTGTACAAAAAGGTGGCACTGACATCCCTATTCATAGTTAAAATCTTTTAAAAAGAGTAAATTACAATTTAGCTAATTAGTTCAAACTCTAATTTAAGCAAAACAATTGTTTCGATGTTATTGTAATTTACCCTTTACTATCAATATTCATTAGTTAAAATTAACTAAGTGAGATAAAATTATTTTTTAATTTTACTTTTTATTTTTTAAATAAATTTTAAAAATTTTAAAATAAATTAAATAAACATATTTTTAATTAAATCTCCACCATCCATTTTCAGATGGATAGTAGAGATCAATTTAAAAAATAAAATAATTAAATAAAAAATAAAAGATTAAATATTAACCAAAAATCCAACTTGAACCCATCATCATCATCTTCTTCTTCACCAGTTCACCATAAAAAAATCACCAATAGTCGCTAATTAACAAAAATAATCAATCCAAATAATTACCAATTCAACCCCATCAATAGAAAATAAAGATCACTAATCCAACCGAAATAATCAAAAGAAAAATTAAAGAAAAAAATTTAAAAACAAAATTTGTTTGGGAATGAACCCTGAAATCTGGGTTCACGAATGAACCCTGGTTCATTTGAATAAACTCAGATCTAGTTTTGAAGAAGAAGAAGAAGAAGAAGAAGAAGAAGAAAAGAAGAAGAAAAAAAAGAAGAAGAAGAAGAAGAAGAGAAGAACTATGATAAGAGATGATGAGGAAGAGAGAAGGCATAAGTTAAATAAAAATTTATTATTTAATTTTTGTATTTAATTATTTAATTATTTTAATTTTTAATTTATTATTTGAGAAACTGATCAACTTCAATTATTAAGGGTAATTTCCTTTTTTCGCTGCTTTGATATTGTTTACCATAAAATGTAATAGAATCTTGCTAACAGTACAGGGTAAATTATAATAACATTGAAACAGTTATTCTGTCTGAATTGGAGTTGAATTGAGTAGTTAAATTGTAATTTACTCATTTTAAAAACTATAGTTGACCAAGTTTGACCATTAAATAGATCAAAATCCTCAAACATAATTTTTAAAATTACCAGTATAACCTTGACTTAGGAAATTAAAATTAAAATGTTATTAAATTAAATAATTGAAAGAAGAAATAGAATTTAAACAAAAATGGAAAAAGGAATTGCTCATGTCATGTGACCATTAGAGCAACATTAGTAATTGGGAGCAGCCTAGCTAAACCAACAACCACAAAACAACTACAACATCAATAAAAATTTGGTTTTTATAAAGAAGAGGGTAGAAACACACCAGAACGGATATAATAAATGGAAGTGGAAGGATTAAGCACATCACCCTGGTCAAGTATCTCTGTTGCTGCAACATGATCCCAAAACCCAAAGCAAAAGAGTGACAAGATATTGTAGATAATAAATTTGATCTTGATAGCCATTGCCAAGCGAACTTGCAAACTGGTTGATTCTATATTCCCCAAGAAACCTATCATTCAGTGTTGTACATCCATTCAAAAGAAAAAGGTTGCCTACTCCAGAATAGAAGAATGAAGGTTCTAGGAAGATAAACCGCTCAAAGAGTTGAGTCTTGGTCAACAAGTTGACTCTCGAGTCCCCTCGTTCAAGGGACCGTGACTTGCATGTTTTTAATTATGAATTAAATGAAATTAAAATGAGCAGTATATTTGTCGTAAACTGGTGGTGGACTGGTCAAAAAAATAAAAGAAAAGAAAAATTGGTGGTGGACTAGAAGTGAAAACAAGTGGACCGCCAGGTTGAAAAACACAGTTTGAAAAGTAGAAATATATTCTCTTATTGAAGGTTCCATGAACATACCTCAAACTGCCCCAAATTTTCTTCGACAACGAGTCCAATAATTTATATCGGAAATAAATACTTTAACAGGGGAAGTATCATTGTCACGTACTTGACGTATTTCTTGACTTGGCGCATTTAATCTTGGAAAATTGAATAAATATCCAACTTTTGACAAATCTTATTTTTCATTCACAAATATATTTTTAATTCCTATCATCTCTAAAATTTAATAAATTCATCATATTAATTTCTTTGATAAAAATATTAACAGTCAACCGTCAGCAAACATATACAAAGACCAAAATACCTTTAATCAATTTATTTTTACTTTAATTAGATTAAAAGAAAACAAAAAAAGAATAAATTAAGGTAAAAAAAATTTTGGTTGATCTCCACCGTTTATGGAAATCCACCAATAGTGAAGATTTTTTTTTTTAAAATAAAACTAATTGAAAAATATTTTAAAAAAGAAAAAATTTTTAAATAAAAAATTATTGTTAAAAATCAAAATTGGATAGAATGGGATCCTAAAGTATGAAATGGTATGGGATAAGATAAGAGCAAATGAAATTAAATTAGTATTATATCCTATTTGGTATAGTTTGAATTAGACTGGATTGGATTTGACTAAATTAATTTGATATGTTGTAAATTAATTTTAAAATAAAATATAATAAATAATATGTAAATATATTAAATATAAATAGTAAATAAAAATATAAAAATTAATTAAATTAAAATTACAATTTATTTTTAAATAAATTTTAAATTTTAAACTTTATAAAATTACTTTAAACAAATTTAAAATTATAATATACCTTTTATTATGGTAAATTCTATATTTTTATAAATAAATATAAATAAAAAGAATTCAAATAATGAGATTTGAAAGCTCATCATCATTTATTTGAGATTTAAAATGAACATGCGTGTGGGCCTTAGAGGAAAGGTTTTCTTTCCTTCTTTGGTCCAAACGTGAATAATGATGGGGAGGGAAATTTTTTCCTGTCCCATCAAATTACCCATCTTCTCAACACATCCAAAGAGTGAAAGAGGCAGTGGACTGTAATTAACCATTTTTCAGAATATATATATTTATATATATTTTTGAAAAGCATTCTTCAGAAATTCTAATGTAGCAATGGAAAGCCCATTTCTTGTTTAATCTTTTCAATCCCTACTGGCCCAAGTGATAAATGGACTAGCCTAGCAAAATACATTGAATAGATGTATTGGCCCAGCAGAATACTGAATACAAGTGGCAGTGATTTATTTATAAATTAGTTGGTGGTCATGCTTTTACACCACACGTTAATTTTTCACCTAAAGTTTACATGAATAGATATTGTTGCCATTTTTAGCCATTGATGAGCTCATCATTGAAAATGGTTATACTTCAAAAGCTATAAGTTCGTTGAATTTTTTCTACCCCCTAAGGCCTTGTTTGTTACTTGGGATGAGACTAAAGGGTTATTTATTTTTTACACTTAACACTTAATGGTGCTTAATTAGACTAATTAAGATATTTTTGTTTGTTTTTTTAAGTGGTCAAACCACTTAAAACAACTCAAAAACCATTTAAAAAAAAAGTTACATTTTTTGACTTATCACTTAATACAAAATCACTTAATGATTTTATAAATATATCATTCCAAATTTATCCTTCCTAAAATAACATATTTTCAAATTTATCATAATTTTACATTATACAAATTTTTTTTAATACTTTAACAAAAAATATTGAAAAATGAAAACCCTAAACATCTCAACGTCAAATTTTCCTATAGCTGGATTACTATATTTTTCAAATCAAATTTCACTAAAAATCTGTATTAATTTTTTTTATTAATCTACTTGTGGAGCAACTTATATTGTATTTATTTATTAAAGTTTCACTGTGTTATTAGTGTTTTTGGTTAATTCAATTTAAGATCATTTCATTTATTTTTATTTAAATATATAAATTTAATTGACTTTACTATAATAATTCATCTTATTTTAATAATGAATCAAAATATTATATATATAAATGTTTTAATGTTTGTCAAATAATTTATTATAATTGTTTGTATCTTATTAAATAAAGTTATTTAACAACTAATAATAAAAGGATATAGATGTCAAATTGTTAGTATTCAGATAATTTTAACTTTAAAAAACAAATAAGATTATTATATATTCAGAGGTAAAGAAAAAAAAAACAAACATGTTTATCAGATTTTAGATTTCAGTCACTATTCAGTCTTCAGTCTTCAGCAGCACTGTTCAGTCTTCAGACAAAAAAACAAACGACACTCCTCACTAATTTAACTCATTAAATTGGGATAAAAATAACCAATTCAATCACATGAGTTAAAATTATTTCATTGTTTGCTCCTTCTTTGACACCTTGCTGCCACCTTCATCGCCGTCACTTGCGGTCACTTCTCATCCTCCCTCACCTTCTTCTACGTTTGCGCCAGTACTACTCCTTCTCGCTCACCTCTCTCTTTTTTTGTTTTGTCTCCGTCATGGTTTCGTCTCCGCTCGTCGTTCTTCTTCTTCATCTTAGTGTCCATTAGTGGTTTCTACACTCGCCAATCTCTTTCTTCGTCTTCGACTGTCACAGTTTCTATGCCTATCTTCATTTTCATCTCTGAGCGATTTTCACGATTTCTTCGATATCGCTAATCTCTTTTTTGGCTTTGTAATTGTTGATGAAGGAGGGTGGTAATAGAGGAGGTCGTGGTGGTTGTGGAGGTTTGACCGTTCTTAATATGTAAAATTTATAAAAAAAAAAAAAAACCCTGAAAAATTACTTTAAAAACAAAATTTGTGCCCATTATTTTTAATCCTATTCTATTTTTCACCGAACATAAGGTAACATCCAATCCAATGTAATTTTATCCCATCCAATCCAATTTAATCTCATCCTATCTATTAAATTCAAGCCTATATAAATGATCTAATCATATCTTATGCACCAAACGAGATCTAAGGCTAATATCATCAACGGAAGCTCCTATCATTCATATAAATATCCATCTAAAACAAGATAGCCCCATACGAAGTATATTATTGGCTGCCTAGAAAGAAAATTCCAGGAAGATGTAGGGATTTATTCAACCCATAATATTCTTTGTTTGAGTCACAAACTACAATCCAACACAAGCAATATATATATATATATATATATATATATGGTAGCAATCAACTAACCAAACAATCCACACATGCACAAAAATATAATTGGATTTTTAACATGAAAAACCTCCCCAATTTAAGGACTAAAAATTACAGGACCGTAGTTTACCAAAAGATCTTCACTATGAATTAAATTGTGAGTCTACAACAATTCCTCAACTTTATCAAGGAATTTAACACAGCAATATCATTAAGAAATTGAAATCTTGACAATAGTCACAATTTGATATCAAATAAGAGAAGAGAGATAGAGTAATCAAACTCAAAGCTACAGTTTCGATAGTGCATCTCTTTGGATAGTCCTTTGATCATAAATCACATTGTACAGACTGTAGATCCATGTCTTATGAAGCTGTTGTCCAAATTAGAGCTTAATCGGACGACAAATGAAGGAGTAAGAGCTCTTTGATGAACATTGTGCAGTTAAAACCCTGTTTTTTCGACCACATTGTTTCGATGGTGGAAACTCACCACAGTGACCTTGATATATGATCAGACCGTTCAAACTCAAAAACCAAGAATTCTTAACTTGCTCACCAAAAATTAGCTCAATCGGACAGTGCACGAAGGAGAATCATAGTTATAAGAAAATTACGCAAGATATTTTTATGTTGTTTTTATCCCTTCCTTCTTCAATCTTTCTCTCATTCTCTTCCCTTTCTCTTCCTTTAGATTTTTTTTTTTCCTTTTTTAGTTTTCCTGGCAGCAGAACCTTCTCTGCACACAACTATTGCTTCTTTCTTTTCTTATTCTTTCATCTAAACCTAATGAGAAAATGGGGTTTTTATACCACTAAAAAAAAAAAAAAAAAAAAAAACCTAACGAGCCTATCATTCATTTGGGCCAAATGGGCCAACTTCATGAGTTGTGTCCATATGAGAAGGACCTAAATCCAACAAATCTCCATTTTCCCAATTATATGGAGGGATTCACCATCCCGAAGATTAACCAATAAACTTCAAGCTTCCTTTTCAGTAAAACTTTTTTTAACATATCAGAACCATTATGATTAGTATGAACCTTTTTAATTTCCAACAGCTTATCATTTAAAACATCTCTAATCCAATGGTGCCTCACATCAATATGTTTCAATCTTGCATGGAAAGTAGAATTCTTATCAAGATGAATGACACTTTAACTATCACAAAATAACTCATACTTTTGTTGCTTGAAGCCAAATTCTCCTATAAACTACTTCATCCATAGCAACTCCTTACAAGCTTCAGTTGCTATAATGAACTCAGTCTTTGTCGTGGATATGCAACACACTTTTGCAACTTTGATTACCAAGCTACAACTCCACCTGCAAAAGTAATCAAATAACCGAAAGTGGATTTTTGAGTATCCATATCTCCTACCATGCTTGTATCTATATAGTCGATTAGTGATGACTTGTCATTACCAAAACCAAGCTTCAAATTGAAAGTATCTCATAGATATCTCATAATCGACTTAACTGCATTTCAATGTTCTCTTCCAAGATTAGATATAAATCGACTAACAATCTTAATGGCATGAGCTATATCTAGCCTAGTACATACCATTGCATACATTAAGCTCTCTATTGTCAAAGCATATGGAACCCATTCCATGCCACTCTTCTCTTCATTTGTAAAGGACATTGCTCAGTACTTAATCTGAAGTGTGTAGCAAGAGGAGAGCTAACCGCTTTAGATTTCTCCATGTTGAACATCTGAAGTAATTTTTTAATGTACTTCTTCTGTGACATATATAACTTTTTAGCATTTCCCTGATGATAAATTCTCATGCCAAGAATTTGCTTTGTTGGCCCTAAATCTTTCATAGCAAAATATTGACTCAATTGCATCTTTAACTTGCGAATTCTTGTAGCATTCCTGCCAATTATCAACATGTCATCAACATATAACAATAAAATAACAAAATCATCATCTGATAATTTATGGACAAATACACAATGGTCAAAGGTTGTCTTCTTATAACATTGTTGCCCTATAAATGAATCAAACATTTTGCACCATTGCCTTGGAGCTTGCTTCAAACCATATAAACTCTTGTTTAACTTCAGTTTATAAGAAATATCTTCAATTTCACAATTTATATTGACAAAAATATACAAGATATTTCATGAAAATTTCTGCATGTTTACCCAAATTGATATTTTATGGATATATCACGAATATTTTTAAAGCTTTTCATAATATTAATACATAAAAGACATTACACCCCATAACAATATTGATACCCTTGAAATACGAAAATATTGATAGAAATTTTAGGGATATTACAAATATTTAAATCTTTAGCTCAGAGTTGAAAATCATTTTTACCCTTAAATAAGAATTGAAATTGATTGTTATACCCTCAAATTATTTTTAAAATAGTAGTACTATTTTTTTTTTCTTTGAGAGAAAAATATAATAGTACTAATAGTATTATTATTAAATGAAAAAAATGAAAATAAAAAACATCATCCATCCATCTAGATTACAGAAGCATATTTCATCTTCATCAGATCATCATTATCATCCATACCATTCCATCGCAAGCATTTTCATCGTCTTTGTCATCTCCACCATCTATCACAAACATCTCCATAATCACCATCTAATCCACAACACATATTTAATAACAACCCCTCCATCCATCATCACCATTCCTTGGTATATATTTTTGCTTAACCAAGGTGTTATCTCTTATAGTTGTTTAGTCCACAATAGAAGCTTAATTTGTGGTTTGGTCAATAGTCGTATAAGAAGCAGTTTGGCTCCAAAGCTTTCTGAAGGATGTAGAGATTATTATTGGTATAAAAAAAACAAAAACTATTTTTTTGTGACAGTTAGACGGTAATTGTCTATATAAAAGATTTTAAATATCATAGTAACTTCAAGCACATAAAAATAAAATATAATTCTATCATAGACATCATAATGAAAAAGGAAGTCACAATTCAATATATATCTATGCACAAGATGATAACTGATCTACTCAGTCGTGACAAGAGATATGTATACATCACATGCTAGATTTAATATTGCGTAGATTAACTTGATATAACAATTGAATTTTTCGTTCTACACTATAGTTTGTTGTAAATGTTATGACACATCTAATTATCATCATATTGTTTTAAGTTAATGATGTTAGCATATGTTTTACACATATTTTGAAAGGCATGTCATCTGGTTAAGGCTAACATTCTTATATGTGTAACCGCTATAACTGCTAAGATAACAAGATGAGATGAAGCACATATATTAGTTAAGAATAAATACAGTTATTCTCTCGAAGTTTATAAATGTATGAATTTGTCACTGTAACAAAGTCAAGATGAGGTGTGCCTTAAGCAAATATGTTTTTGAACCTATCATGATATACCTCACTGCCATTAAAACCTATTTAATCAAGATGTGAGACCTTAATATAGCACCTAAGTAGGATGAGTTTTTAAGGACTCAAGTTAGGCATTGGAGGAATAACTGAACTTAAATCTTTATATTGAACATGAGTTAAGATATACACATGCTTCATTAAGAATGAAATTCATTAGAACATTTAATTTGTACCACATGTGATTTATGTGATTGGTATGAAAACTAAGTGAATGGATCCATGTTTCCTAATTGTGCAAGTTTGATTGAAGTTTTATAAAACTTCAAATAGCGTCTTTTGTGACCATTGACTTTATTTTTGAAAATAGTAGAGTAATATTAGTGCCTTTAGCTTATCATCTACGGCTACGATATTATTCGATTATGAAACACATCTAAGATAGCAGTTATTTTAGGGACCAAGAGATAACAGTAGTAGGAACGATTTAATAAATTTTCATCTGGCTTATGTATTCATTAGTCGATCAATTGTAAGTGCAAATACAATTGTGGATACATAAAACGTGATGGAGTCAATTTCATAACTTTACAAATGATAGAAGGATTAGGTGTACTTGTATTGATGAAAATTAAAATGAAATCTAGGACACATATGAACAATATGTGACCTCTTGTAAATATTTACAATTGAGTTGTCGAAATAGTTAGTTCCAAAATTGTTAATTGTTTATGGATCACTCAATGTATATTTCCATATGAACTCCTTGATGTAATCTTGTGTTTTGTAAACTCATACTTCGCTTTAATGTTGTCCCCGTTTAGGGCAAGTAGGAGATGTTGGCAATCGGCCCACTAGCAATTGGGCCACCTTATCCATGGGACAATTAATTGGGCCTAAATGCTTGATGGGTTAAACAACACAAGGATGATAGTTGATAGGTCGAACAACCCGATGAAGATATTTTAGCCCATCTGTTTGAGGAGTTAATGATCATATTTGAAATGCAATTAAATACAATCATGTCAAGGAAATAGCACTAAAGTAGGGAAAGTGCTATTAGTCGTTTTTATATCTGAGATAGAACAAAACAAGGAGTAGAGAACTATTTTTATCTCTAGCATTTAAGAAAAAACATAAAATATTAAAATATTGAAGCCTTTGTTGCCTTCAATTTCATGCTTCTTTGCTTCATTTATTAATTCATGTATTGGATTGACATAAAAACTTGAGCTTATTAGCATTCCACATAATAATAATACTTGCTCACAACAAGAGATTGATTTCATTTCAATATGGTTTATGTTCTAAGCGAGCTCTTCTCCATCTCATGAAGAAAAGCAATAGAATAACCAAGATTATCCCCATCGCAATTGCAGCTGCTACAGCAGTCACAACCCATGTCCACTCCTTCCTACCTGCACATATGTCAAAAAAACGTATATTTTATGTCGTCAGATAAATGCCAGAGAGTAGATGTATGCTCATATTAAGCATATATGCTTCCTGCATACGTATGTGTGAAACAATAAGAATCCAGTGATCGCTCATTGAAAAATGAATGTCAGGTTCCAAATTTTTCTAGTTAATTGTCTTACGAAAGAAAATCTATTTAATTAGTTGTGTCTAAAAATTAATTTGGAAAAGCTTCTGAAATTGTCGAATGAGTCACTAATGTACGAGCCTAAACCGGTGTGTCTATTAAGTTCTGCTATAAACATTAAAAGATAGACAAAAAATATCTGCAATCCTATTAGCCCATGTCTGTTCTGTTTTTAAGCTCTGCAGTTGCAACGCAGCTGCCTGCTCTTTATTAGACACAGATAATCACCAAACATAATAATATCAAACACACAAAGCAGTGAATAAAAGAGACGACTTTTTTACATGGGTCAGCTATCTATATGATCTTTACATCCAAGATTCACACTATCACTTAATTTTACTATCATACGGTCCCATTGCAACATCACTGACTTGAGTTTCACAATCTAACAGCCTGGTCAAACCAACAACCACAACCACAAGAACAAAACAACTGCAATAACAACAATAATTTGGTTTAAATATAGAAGAGGGAAGAGACATACCAGAAGGGAATGAAAAAATGATGTAAACTTCTTCTTGCTTCCCATTTGCTGTTTCTATCAAAGGTTTATCAAAAAATACACATCCAGTGCCATCAAGATTATGGCTTTTAGTTCCAAAACAGCTACAGTTTTTCCAGCAGATATTCCTGCACTCACTCAAGCTTAGGCTTGCATCGTTCACATGACTATAAACCGTACTATTATCAGTGACCACTACTTGTTTCAGGAACACAGCTGCCCTCCTGCATGGTGGCCCTCCCAAACTCTTACAACCCAAATCTGTGCTACCTCCGTAACAATCATCAGGACCCCTATGCTGCTGCTTTGATCCACCATGGCTCCATCGTAGTTCAACAACAACCATGTAACATTTATCCAATCCTTAGGAGTATACTGATTCGGAACAAACTCATATGTAATGTATTTCTCGTCTTCGTTTGAAACTTCAATAAACTTGTGATCTGCTGCTCCTGAATCCAGCAGTTTAATGTTTTCAAATCTGTTGTTCTTCAATACCCCACTATTCCAAAATATCACCCCCCGCAACTTAGCAATCAACTGACTCTCAATAGGATCCCAGTCGAGAGTGAAAGCTCCAGGAGTTCGTAGAGAGTCAGTTAACCATGATGTAAGTGACCATCTCTGACCAGTCTCCAGATTGATCCCCAGTTTCATTCCAGGCAGGAAGGAATCTGTTGGATAATCAAAGCTTTGCCACAGAATCTGCTCTCCAACCCCACCAGCATTTGCTTCCTTCACCACAAAGTTTCCATTATTCAGCAAAATGGCAGCTACCTTGGTGTTGGATTGACCTTTGTATAACTCCAAAGGAGCCCCTCCAGAGTATGTTATCAGTAGTTTACCGGTTTCATCAATGACAAGAGCCCCTGAACCATCAGTGATGGGCCTGTCTCGATTGGCTAACCAGAAAGGCTTGTAAGCAGCACCTTGGTACCACACTCCCAAGTAGTAGTTGCTGGAATGCACATTGCCACTAACATTACCAAACCGTAAAGTGAAGAGCCCGTTTTCAGAAACAAGAGAAGCAGAAAGATCAAGCACATCGCCTTGGTTGAGTGTGTTTGTTGCTCCAGAATGAGAAGCACAAAACAAAGAGAAAATCAGCAAATGGATTTTATTGATGCTTTTGCTTTTGTTGGCCATTGATGAGCTAATCACTGTAAATGGTTATGCTCCAAAACAAGCTGTGGTAGTTGATTTCTATTGGATCATTTTGTTATATATTTCACATCATCTTTAATGTCATTTGATATTTCAAAGTCTGGCCCTTATTGCACAGTAGAATTGTCAAGTAATTGAAAACTATAGTTTGAAAGTAACATAATGATTGGTACCTTGGTTGGCAACTAGTGTCTGTAAGATAAATGCACACAATATGGAATATTGACTAGATACTTCTATTCCCACCACAGTGTGTCTGGCTTTGACTTTTCATTCATCTTCTTTCCTTGGGATTGGGACAACTTTGCCTCCCTGACATTTGGACCCAAATTGATAATTTTGTTGCGAGTTACAGCAAGAGTATGAAATAAAACATTTTACCTTATTATTTCATAAAATTTATTAAATAAACTGACAAAGAAAACCAATCTAAAAGTTAAGACAATAGTATTGACGGAAAATCACAAAGAAGAGACGAGTGAATAATTAAATATATGGAATGAAAGATTATGCCGTGTTGTATCATAAATTTAAAACTATATAAAAAAAATATTTAGCTTATCCTTTTCTAAAATTAAATGAATTTAGTTTATCCTCTTCAAAAATCGGATAGCTCATCCTCATCTAAAGTCAGATAAATGTGCACTAGCTTCCTTTGTTCTTAATGAACAAAAGGAATTCAAATCTCATCTCATGAATAAAAAAATCAATACGTGAATATATCTCTTTTATTAGAGGAGTTGTTATTTTTTATTCAAATTCAGTATTTAATTTTTTTACAAATAGTGTATAAGAAAAAACAATAACAAGCAAAAAAAATTATTTTTTTGAACAAAATAAAGTATTAATAACAGAAGGAGAATATCAATATGAGTTAAAAAGGGTAGCAAAAGCAAAAAGAAGGAACTCCCCAATAATCCAGAAGTTAATTGCTTCCGAGCGACTAAACAAAATTTTGCATTGTACAAAAAAGTAGTCTAATTGACCTTCATCTGTCTTTATCTAAATACTTTGAAAATTCTCATCATCTTAATAATTCAGACACATGTTTAGAACTTGGATGGACTCGTTGACCTCCATCAGTCTTTGTCCAAATGCTTTGAAAATTCTCATCATCTTAATAGGTCGAACATGTGAAGTACTTGGATTGACAATTTTGATCACAACACCGACATAAATAGGTAAATTATATAATTGATAGGTTCGGGTTGATCATTATTAGTCATATTGGGTCAATAATATCGTCAACCTATTTAAAGCATTTAACAAACTATTATATATATTTTTAATTTAATTATATATATTTTTAATTTAAAGTATAACTATATTAATTTACTTACTAAAAAAACTATATTAATTTAAATTTAATTACTAAAACATAATTATTAGTGGTTATTTTAAAGATTAGAGTAAAACCAAACTATCCCTTAGGATATACTAACAATCTAAGTAAATTTATTATAATCCTTTAGCTGAATGGACAGTGGCGTAGAAAGAGGGCGGCCATTGGTCGCCCACGAACCAATGATTAAATTATATATCAATTACATTTATTTTCATAAATGTTAGGCCATCTTTCTAAATTCTAATTTCAATAATTTACTTATACATTCATTTTATATATATAGTATTTGTAAAATGAGGATTTTTTTACTTTTAAAGTAATGACCAATCAATCAAATTTATCTATTGTATTTTCTCTTCAAAAACAAATTTTCTCCTACTTAATTCAAATGCAATAAATAAATTTAATTGATTAGTTCTTATTTTTTAAAGTATGAGAGTTCCCATTTAAAAACATTGTATCTAAATATATATATTTTTTCTAATATTAGGAGATCTATTTTATTTAGATTTTAATTCCTATATATTAATTTAGGATTTACATATCTTTGTTGATTATCAAATCATAATTTTATATTTTTTATATGTATTATTTTGAGCTTTTATATTATGAGAATTACAACTATGGTGATTCCATTGTCATCCAATAAGGTTCTCCCTACATGCTTTTTAATAAAATTTTAAACTATTAATTTATCAATATATCAAATTACTTAAAATGACATAATTGAGCAATTTTAAAATATATACCTTTACTAATTTTAATACCCTTATAAAACACTTTTACTGAGCATTCTTATCATTGTTTTCACAACTCTTTTACACTTATATTATGTATACTCTATTGGATTTTATTTATTCAGGACAAATTATTTGGGTCATATTCAATACAGAACCTAATTTTCTTTATATTGATAACTTAATAAATATTTTACATAGGATTTTTTTTTAAAAAAAAGGAGAGAATTGATGTTTTATATTATTATTTTGTTTATTTAACAAAATTGGTATTTGTTTACATATTAATTTTTAATATAATTATAGTAGATGTTTAAGTTTGATTTTAATAACTTATTTAATATTAGTATATTTGATTTTTATTAACTTAAAATTAAAATTTTCTTTCGCCTCCCCAAAATACAAATTCTGGCTTCGCCTCGTGAATCATGTCACATACAGATATTAGTAAGTAGAAAGATTACTTATATGTATAACTACTGCATATATATGACAAAATGTGTATTGGACACCTTTCAAAAAGTTCATTACAGTCTTAAAATTGTGAATCTTTTATTACGACTGTTCGTTAATAGCAAACTTGCAAAATTATTTATAAGCTAGAGAAAAATATGTCTTGAGGAGATTACAAATTTACTAATTATATAAAATTACATAAGAAAATGTGTAAAAGAGAAGCTTTACTCGAACGGAGATATTGACGCATATGAATGAACATATCTCAAACCCAAACAATTGCGATATAGGCTGTGATATTTATGATTGCACAGAGAAAAAATGAACAATAATTTTATTATAAATCGTATCTTCATCTTCCGATCATTGCAGACAGTTAAATTGTTTATGGACTGATTTTCTGCTATGGCCCCACTTGATGAATTGACCCCAGCAACGCTTCTTTCACTGCAAAATGCAGGTTGTTTTGGTATTGGCAATTTTACACCTTCACTTTTTAACATGGTTATAACATCTGCCATAAAAGGCCTGTCCAATGAGTTGTCTTCAACACAAAGTAAGGCCACATGAATGCATCTCAGAACTTGGTCTTCAGCATATGAATCTTGTAATGTTGGATGCATTAGCTCTAACGCGGCATCTTCTTTCCACAACATCCATGCCTGGAACAATACCAGTCAATTTAAACATTCAATACATACATTTATTTGCTGTAATGTGGAATTAAAATGGGTTGAAATTACCAAACTTACATATCCAATAAGATTGAGTGGTTGGTCAAAATTGTAATTGTTGTTGCTCCTTCTGCCACTCACTATTTCCAACATTAGAACTTAAAAGCTAAAGATATCGGATTTTTTGGAAAAAATACTCCAATTATAACATATTCAGGAAATATATAATCGCTAGATTTTGATTATAAAGTATGACCGTTAGTGCATAACCAAATGAAAAAACTCATAGAAGCAGTAAAATTTTCATCAACCAAAAAGAAATAATTTTTTATGGTTTATTGTTCGAGTGCCAACAATTCTATTCGTGTTTGCTTGAGATTGATTTGTGATAATCATTTTTACCATACCAAAATCTGAAATCTTAGGATTCATGTTTTTATCAAACAATATATTGCTAGTTTTCAAGTCTCTATGAATTATCTTGAATCTCGAGTATTTATGGTGGTAAAGTAGTCCTTGCGTTATTTGTTCGATAATATTAAAATACTTGTTCCTGTCAAACAATTTCCTTTTATTTTGGTCTGCAAATGGAGGAAAAGCCAAAAACATTGTAAAGAAACTTAGTTTAATGATAAACAAGTAAAAAACATTTTTGATATATGGCATCTTCAATACCATTGAACCTACGAACCAAGTAGAAATATGTGCTAACCAAAAAAATATGAATCCAAGCTATTATTTGGCATGTACCTATAGACTAGCATTTTCTTTTCCCCTTGAATGCAAAAACCTACGAGCCTTACTAGACTTGTGTGTTGTAATTTAGCCACTATTATGAGCTTATTCTTGAACTCTGCAAGCCCTTGTTTTGAACTTCTTGATAACCTTTTTATTGCTATCTCTTGCCCATCAAAAAATCCCTGAAATAATAATTCAAATATTATTGCTTAATGTTAAACCTATTCATTTAAGCGTATTTGTAACTATTTATTTCCAAAACTTATCTAGTAAACAGTTCCATAACCACTTTCTCCAAGTTTATTTTCGAAGTCATTTGTGGAATCCATCATGGATGAAAAACTATACACTGTTAATTTGCAGTTTTTCTTGCCTTCAATTTCAAGCTCCTTTGCTTCATTCATTAATTCAAGTAGAAATCTTTCTGTTTGGATTGACATAAAAACTTGAGCTTATTAGCATTCCGCAAAATAATGACAGACTTGCTCATAATAAGAGATTCATTTCATGTCAATATGGTTTATTGTACTACCTTCTAAGCGAGCTCTTCTCCATCTCATGAAAAATAGGAATAGAATAACCAAGATTATCCCCATCAAAATTGTAGCTGCTACAGCAGTCACAACCCATATCCACTCCTTGCCACCTAAATTAAAAATATATTTCACTATCTTCAGATAATATTAATTGCTAGAGAATAGCTGCATGCACAAGTATTGTGGCTGCATACGTATGAATGAAACAATAAGAATGCAATGACTGCACATTGAAAAACAAATAGGAATAGAAACCTTCTCATTCAATTCAACAATCAAACAATTTTGTTGGCAGAGAACATATATTCTGCAATCTAAACTTCTCGGACCTAAAGGTTAAATAGATGACTTCCTTTGAGGCTTGGGGTGGAATCAAGCCCTTGGTAAGCTTTTAGTTAGGAGCTGGAAATAGATATTGACATATTTGCAAAGTGACATAACAACTATGGAAACAGATATTGATATATTTGCAAAGTGACATAACAACTACAGTGGCAAAAATAATTTGGATTAAATATAAAAGAGGGAAGAGACCTACCGGAAGGGAATGAAAAATGATGTAAACTTCTTCTTTCCCATTTGTAGTTTCAGTTAAAGGTTTATCAAAAAATACACAGCCAGAGCATTCATGATTATAGCTTTTAGTTCCAAAACAGCCACAGTTTTTCCAGCAGATATTCTTGCAATCACTCAAGCTTAGATTTGCATTGTTCACATGACTATAAACCGTACTATTATCAGTGACCACTACTTTATTCAGGAACACAGCAGCCCTCCTGCATGGTGGCCCTCCCAAACTCTTACACCCCAAATCTGTGCTACTTCCGTAACAATTATCATGACTAAAAACCCCTATGCTGCTGCTTCGGTCCACCATGGCTCCATCGTTGTACAACAACAACCATGTAAAATTTATCCAATTCTTAGGAGTATACTGATTCGGAACAAACTCGTATTAATGTATTTCTCGTCTTCGTTTGAAACTTCGATAAACTTTTGATCCGTTAGTCCTGAATCCAGCAGTTTAATGTTTTTAAATCTGTTGTTCTTCAATACCCCACTATTCCAAAATATCGCCCCTCGCAACTTAGCAATCAACTGACTCTCAACAGGATCCCAGTCGAGAGTGAAAGCTCCAGGAGTTGGTAGAGAGTCAGTTAACCATGATGTAAGTGACCATTTCTGACCAGTCCTGAGATTGATCCCCAGTTCCATTCCAGGAAGGAAAGAATCTGTTGGATAATCAAAGCTTTGCTACAGAATCTGCCCTCCAACCCCACCAGCGTTTGCTTCCTTCACCACAAAGTTTCCATTATTCAGCAAAATGGCAGCTACCTTGGTGTTGGATTGACCCTTGTATAACTCTAAAGGAGCCCCTTAAGCGTATGTTATCAGCAGTTTACCGGTTTCATCAATGACAAGAGCCCCTGAAACATCAGTGATAGGCCTGTCTCGATTCACTAGCCAGAAAGGCTTGTAAGCAGCACCTTGGTACCGTACATTCTCCCAAGTAGTTGTTGCTGGAATGTACACTGCTACTAACGTTACCAATCGTAAAGTGAAGAGTCCGTTTTCAGAAACAAGAGAAGCACGCAGAAGAATTAAGCATATCGCCTTGGTTGAGTATGTTTGTTACTCCAGCTTGGGAAGCACAAAACCAAAAGAAAATCAGCAAATGGATCTTTTTGAGGGCCATTGATGAGCTAATCATAGTAGATGGTTATGCTCCAAAACAAGCAGTGGTAATTGATTTATATTTGATCTTTTTTTTTTTCAAGATTTCACGTCATCTCTAATTTCATTTGATATTTCAAAGTCTGACCCTCATTGCACAATTGAGTTGTCGAGTACTTGAAAACTATAGTTTGAAAAGTAACATAATAATTGGCACTTTGCTTGGCAACTAGTGTCTATGAGATAAATGCAAAATATGGAACACTAATAAAAGGTTTTATGGTTTGTATCCCGGAAACTTCTGTTCCCACCACAGTGTATCTACCTTGACTTTTCATTCATCTTCTTTCCTTGGGATTGGGACAAATGCATTAGATTCTGCCCCCTGATATTTGGACCCAAATTGAGTTTCAATTGATAATTTTGTTGTGAGTTAAAGTAAGAGTTAAAAATAAAATATAGTGAGAGCAAAAAGTAAAATATTTTACCTTATTGTTTCATAAAATTTATTAAATAAACTGATAAGGAAAACCAATTTAAGAGTTAAAGATAATAGTATTCCATGAAAAATTATAAAGAAGAGATGAGTAAATAGTTTTATACATATAGAAGGGAATATTAAGTCATTGTATCATAAATTTAAAGCTAAAACGAAAGACATATAAAGTAATCGTAACACCTCAACCATTAACTCATTTCTAAAATTGAAGAATATTTAGTTTATCTTCTTATAAAATTAGATGAATGTTTCATTCCTTCTCTTCAAAAATTGGATAGCTCATCCTCTTCTGAGTCGGATAAAATGTGTACTAACTTCCTTTGTTCTTAATTAGTAAGAGAAATTCAAGTATCATCTTATTAATAAAAAATCAATGTATGAATATGTCTCTTTTATACTAGGAGTTACTATTTAAATTATACTTGTAGTATTTACTTATTTAGATTTTTATCCAAGGTCATAATTATTATTTTTTTTAAGAAAAAGTGTATAAGAAAAAACAATAACAAATAAAAAAATTATTTTTTTAAACAAAAAAGGGTATTATAACAGAGGGAGAATATGAGTTAAAAAATGGTTAGCAAAAGCAAAAAGAAGGTACTCCCCAGTAACCAAGGAGAATTGAAGTTGCTTCTAAATGCAAGCTACAGGATCATCCAACCAAACAAAATTTTCCATTGTACTTGAAATAGTCTCATTGACCTCCATCTGTCTTTGTCTAACTACGTTGAAAATTCTAATCATCGCAATAATTAAAACACATGTTTAGAACTTGGATGGACTCGTTGACCACCATCACTCTTTGTCCAAATGCTTTGAAAATTCTCATTATCTTAATAAGTGTGTATAACTTGGATTGACAATTTTGATCGCAACATCGACATAAAACGTAAATTAATAGGTTCAGCTTGATCTTTAGTCATATTGGGACAATAATATCGTCAACCTATTTAAAGCATAACTATATTAATTTAAATTTAATTACTTGAACCTAATTATTAGTGATTATTGTAAATATTAGAGTAAAACCAAACTAACCTTTGGGATAGACTAACAACCTAAGTAAATTTATTATAATCCTTTAGCTGAGTAGCCAGTGGCAGAGAGAGAGAGAGAGAGAGGGGGGGGCATTGAGGCCATGGTCCCCTCAACCAATAAGTTTTTTTTTTTTTTTTTTTTTTTAATTCAATTATATATTAATTACATATATTTTCACATCAATATTAGGACACTTCATCTAGATTTTAATTTTTATAATCTAATTATATATTATTATATATATATAAATTTTAGGAGATCAATTTTATCTAGATTTTAATTCCTACTTATTGATATAGGATTTACACCTCTTTTTTATTATCTAGTCATAATTATATATATATATATATACATATATATATATATGTATATATTGTTTTGAGTTTTTACTTTATGTGAATTACAAATAAGGTGATTCTATTGTCACCCAAAAAGGTTCTCTGGACACCCTTTCCGAATAAAATTTTTAATTACTAATTTATCAATAAATCAAATTACTTAAAATGGCACAATTAAGCAATTTCATAATTACTTTATAAATATTAATACTCTTATAAAACATATTTACTCGGCATTCTTATCATTGTTTCCACAACTCTTTTACACTTATATTATATATAGCATATTGGATTTTATTTCTTCAAGACAAATTATTTAGGTCAATATAGAACCAAATTTTCTTTAAATTCATAAATATTTTACATATGCTTTTTTTTTTTTTTTGGGGGGGGGGGGGGGGGGGGGGGGGGGGGGGGGGGGGGGGGGGAGGAGGGAATAAAAGAGAATAGATGTTATATATTTATATATATTATTTTAGTTGATTCACAAAACTAGCGTTTGTATTTATATATTAATTTTTAGTGAAAATTACAAAAAATGGCCATTCTAGAAAAGGAAAATTGGTTTTTATCCACTTCTTTTAGAAAAAATTCATTTTTAACCCTTTAAATAAATTAATTACAGTCTATACCTAAATTACCAAAAAATGTCCTTATATACCTTGTTCTCTTCCTTCATTGCTCATAGTATGAGATATTTGGCTTCCTTTGTTAATTGTTTGAGTTTTGTTAGGATTTTTAGATTTTTCTTTTTTTTTTGGTTTGTGTTTTGAATGTTGAGTATTTATATTTAAGGTTAGATTTGATTGTATTTAACTTGAAAATAAAGGTTTTCGGTGAGATATAACGTGAAGATGACTACTGAGTTGTACCAGTTTTTAAGTGGACTTAAAAATTGCACTTTTTTTTAATTGAGAGCATTTTGATAAACTTAGGTATAGGATGAAAATAATTTGTTTAAAAAACTAAAAATGAATTTTTATAGAAAAGTGGTTAAAAACGAATTTTTCCTTTTAATTTTGGGTAAAAATGAAAAGCTCCCTAATTTTTAGTACCATTATAATAGATGTTTAAGTTAGATTTTAATTTCTTATTTTTTAGTATTTTTTACTTGTATTAACTTAAAATTAATTTTTTCTTGTGACTCCCCAAAATCAAAATCCTGACTTTGCCTCGTCAATGGCCATCAAACATTATTAAGTAGAAAGATTAATTATATGTATAATTGCATATATATATATATATATATATATATATATGACAAAATGGGTATTTGGACACCTTGTAAAAAGTTCATTACAATCTTAAAACAATGAATCTTTTGTTATGGCGCTTCATAAATAGCATACTTATAAAGTTATAAATGAGCTAAAGAAAGATATTTCTAAAGACATACTGTTAGAATAGCTGAAGCCGAAGCTCAAGCTGCAGAAAATTACGCAGCTCAGGAAGCTTCAGGACAGTAGCTTGCATTGCAAGTAACAGCTGCTTAGTTTATAATTAGCTTGATTAAATTCTGCCAGGTGTCTGTTAGTTAAGCAAGGATGCTTGTGATTGGTCCAGCACATCAATCTTTAACTAACTTATATAAGTTGTGGTCCATTCTTGTGTAGTTAATTAGAAACAAGTAGAAGAAAATCATTTTCAAGAAAATCTCTTAAGAACTCTTCAATGAACTTCATTGCTTTGTTGCTTCATTAGTTCACTCAATCACAAATCTTGCTAGATTTTACGCTTGCAACATTACAAATTAGATTATATTAAATTAATGGAATTACATCAATATATATATATATATATCTTCATCAACTTTTTATGGCATTTTTAAGAATGAATAATGTAATTGAAAGCAATTACAACACGTCTTTATAAACATTGTAAAACAAATGTTGTAAAAACATTTTTTTTAAAGTGACGCAGCCTTTGTTTCATGTCACACCCATAATTAGATTATATTAAATTAATGGAAAGGTCTAATCCAAAGATTTATTCGGTTTCGAGTGACTGGCATCCCAAAGGGTTTTCAGCCACTGGAAACCCAAGTTTTGAGCAACTAGAAACCTATAAATGGAGAGAGAGAAGAAACAGAGAGAGTGAGAGAGAGGGGGAAGAAGAGAAAGAAAGAGGTGGTGGCTGACGGTTGTGATAGGTGGAATCCATGGTTAGTTGATGATGATGATAGAGTGAGATCTAGATTAGATCTCTACCGACAATTTGAATCCCTATTTTTTATTAATTTTTTTACTTTTTAATTGGTGTATTGATCTCCGGTGGAGATCAATTTGTATTATTAATTTATAAATTTTTATATTAAAATATTATTTCATAATTATTTTATTATTTAAATAAAAATCTTTTACCTAGGGTTAAAAGTGTCTTTTTACACTTTGCCTAACATTCCTATTAATTGGGTAACAACGGTGCGATTTTAGATAAATATGAAACAGTAGATGATAAAATGAGATATTTCCATATGTCAAGAGGATTTTTGGGATTTTCTCAAAAAAAGAAAAAAAAAAAGTATTTAAGAGATTGATGTAATGACCATTATGTGATCCAATATAGAAAATTAGAGACTAGAAGTAGAAATATCAATTAAGCGCATAACTTGACATGCCAAGTTATATATATACACACACACGCACCTTTTATTGGATACCTTAATATCTTAATTTGAGGGACATTGTAGACAATAAGACATAATATTGTACACAAAACACATACCTTGTATCTTCCATCCATAACTGATATGGTTAGTCATTGAACAGTTTCCTACAGCATTTGTGCATCTCAAAACTTTATCTTCAGAACACGAATCATGTAATATTAGATGCATTAGTTGTAGTCCCGCACCTTCTTTCCACAACTGTCATGCCTGAGATATAAGTTCCATTTAATTTAAACATGGATAGCGTGAATATTTGTTGGTTGGAATGTGCAAGTAAAATTACATTACTTATAAACTTATAAAACTGCACTACCTATAAGCTTTAAATTGTTTATGATTGACTTAAATTGCGCTAAGTGTATTCAAGAGTTGGCAAAATGAAGTTTGTCCAGTGTAAATGCCCCTACACTTACGTCAATGAGATCATAAGTTTGAGCAATGTCCTCTTCTCTTAACCTTGAATTAATGTAATAATAAAAAATAAAAAGAGCATTACAAGAGTTGGCCATTATATGATCATATATAGCCATTAAAAGGTAGAAAAATCAATTAAGTGCATAACTTTGATATGCCGAGTTGTGAATACATAGACACACCCTTTATAAGATACCTTACAATCTTAATAAAAGAGACATTAACGCGATGATCAGAACATGCCTTGAATATCTTTATTCTGAGCCCCAACAAGTTGTTGTATTGAAACATTGAGAAAACAAATTAGATAAGAAGACATAATTGTATACAAAATGCGTACTTTTTATCTTCCGTCCATAACTGATATGGTTAAGTTATTAATTGAACAGTTCTCAACCACCCCTCCATTTGTATTGGCCTCAGCAACCCTTCTTCCCATGCAAAATGCAGGTTGTTTTGGCATTGGCAATTTTACATCTTCACTTGTTAACATAGATATAACAGCTGACATCGAAGGCCTGTCCAATGGGTTGTCTTCAACACAAAGCAAGGCCACATTTATGCATCTCAAAACTTGGTCTTCGGAACGTAAATCACGTAACGTTGGATCCAATAGTTCTAATCCCGCACCTTCTTTCCACAATTGCCATGCCTGAAATATAAGTTTCACTCAGTTTAAACATCGACAACATAGATATTTGTTGGTTACAATGTGTAACTAGAATTACACTACATTATAAACTTACATATCCAACAAGGTTGAGTGGTTGGTCAGGATGGAAAAAGCTATTGTTTCTTCTCCCACTCACAATTTCCAACACTAAAACTCCAAAACTAAAAACATCAGATTTCTCTGAGAAGATCCCTTCCATGGCATATTCAGGTGACATGTAACCACTGGATTTATTATGAATTATAAAAAAATTAGAAAGGTAACCCAACAAACAAGTTCAAAAAAAAGCAACAAATGTAATTTACACCATATAAATGATAGAATTGTTTTTCTTGTTAACTTACTATGTGCCAATGATCCTATTTGTATTTGCTTGAGATTGACTTGTGAAGATTTTTGCCATGCCAAAATCAGATATCTTTGGATTCATATTTTGGTCAAGTAATATATTACTAGTTTTCAAATCTCTATGAATAATCCTTAACCTGGAATACTTATGGAGGTAAAGTAGTCCTTGAGATATTCCTTCAATAATTTTAAAACGTTTGTTCCAATCTAGCAGCTCCCGTTTAGATCCATCTATCAATGGAAAAGAGAAATTGTGAACAAACTATAATACATTTTTAATCATGAAAAGAAATAACATGAATATTAATAGAAAAATTTTCAACTTGATGAAACTTGGGTACTAGTAGAAATTAAATGAACTAACCAAAAATATATGAGTCCAAACTTTTATTCGGCATGTACTCATAGACTAGAATTTTCTCTTCCCCATGAATGCAGAATCCCAAGAGCCGCACTAGATTAGTGTGTTGCAATTTAGCTATCAATATGAGCTCATTTTTGAACTCTACAAGCCCTTGTCCTGATCTTCCTGATAGCCTCTTTATTGCTATTTCTCGACCATCGGACAATATACCCTGTAATAATTATTCATTGATTCCTTCGTAATCTTTTATATGGGCTTAGCTATAAATAAGTCTTTTTTCAATTCCAATTTCAAAATAATTTCTTTCTAAACATACCTTGTAAACAGATCCGAAACCACCCTCTCCAAGTTTATTTTCTAATGAGAAGCAATTTGTAGCTTCCATAATGGATGAAATACTATATACCTTTAAATTGTGGCCTCTATTGCCATCAATTTCAAGCTCCTTCGCTTCACTTGGATTATCTAAAGTCATCAACTCCAATAGGTACTTTTCTGTTTGGAATTAAATAAAATAAGCATGAGATTCAATAAAAAATAACATTTGTTTGGGATAAACTTGAATTCATATGGTTTTGATATTACCTTGTAATTTAAGTCTTCTCCATCTCATAAAAACCAAAATACCTAAGAGAATTACTATTAACGTTGAAGCTACAGCAATTAAAATCCACACCCATGTCCTGTCCTCTGCATCCAACGATGAACATGATTTACTCATTAGACTCGTACTTTCTTCCGAACTTTTTTTTTTTTTTTTTTTTTATACAGATCTTGTTTTGAGTGCTAACGTAGGTTGTGTAGTTAATATGGAAACGAAGGAAGAAGATAACTTGAATTTTTCTATGGCTTCTGGTTCAATTAAGGAAATATTAACATAAAAAGCTTAAAAGAAAGTTACTTAGACTGTCCTCCAATTCCTAAATTCGTAGTTAAAAAAAAGTTACTTTAACTGATTGCTTTTAATTAACAGAGAAAAAATCCTAATTATTTTCATGATCTTTTTGTTTGGTAGTTCTCATCAAATTTTTTTTTTTTCTAATCTCTCTCAGACTAAATAGTCTGAAGTTACCTAGTTAATGGCATGAAGAACAACAATAGTCAGCACATCCTAGACTAAATAGTCCAATAAATGTTGAATGCAAACACTAATATGTTATAAATCTTTAAAAAAAAAAAAAAGAGAGAGATAATAGGGAACATATGAACATTTATTGTTTGGATGAGATTTTTGTTCAGTAATCTTATGTTACATCACCACGCTGAGTTTGCCACAAAAATTTTAAATGATAGTCATCTAATATATTTATATTAATCAGCTATACATGAAAGATTTCTCAAATTAAAAAAAAAAAAAAAAAAAACAAACAAACAAACAAGCAAACAACTATACATGAAAGATGATAAAGATCCATTTTAAAATCTAAACTAGGGTCTTGTGAGTTTATGAAATCAAGAAATAATGTTTAAACAATCAGTGTTTTTTTTTTTTGTCTGTTTGTTGGCAATTTGTAATGGCTACACAAAGTGGTTTGTTGGCTGTAAACGTTGAAAATGAATAGTACAAGTTGTACACCCACCAAGAGAAAATCTAATATTTTGTCAAGGTCCATTCTTTTGTCCAAACAGGGTTGTGTAACTGGAATTGGTCATCAAAAAATAACGAGGTAGTCCATATATGCCCTGTTTCTTTAACAATGAACGTATATGATCCTAGAACGAAGTATAATTATAACAATAATAATACAACAACAACAATATAATAAAGCCGAGAAGAGAAACAAACCTGGAGGGCCTGGAATGATCATGTAGTATTCATATCCTCGCTGTCCATTCTCAACTTCTTTCAAAGGTCCATACCAGAACAGGCAACCAAGTCCATCAGCATTAACCACAGCATTTCCAGTTCCAACACACTTACAATCATTCCAGCATATGTCCAGGCAGTCACCAAAACTTAGACTTCTATTGGTGTCACTAAATTTACTAACTGAATTGTCATAAACAAGTTCTTTTTTCTGGAACTTCTCACCATGGCTCCTGCACTTGGGCCCCTTCCATCTCTCACAACCAAAATCTCTCGTATTTCCGTCACACTCATCGTATAAGTTAAGAAGCATCCTCGAACTCTTTTGAGCCACTATGATCCCATCATACCCCAATGACAGCGACGTAATACTTTCCCAGCCAGGAAAAGGAGGGCCATCTGGAACAATACTGAATGTAACATACTCCTCATCTTTGTTTGAAACTTCATTAAAATAGTAATTTGCCATCTCTCCATCGGGCAACCTTGCAAGGTTTTTAAAAGTACTGTTATTCAACACCCCACTACTCCAGAATCTTTCACCTCGCCGATTAACAACCAATTGACGTTCGCGAGGGAGCCATTCGAGTGTATAACTTCCAAGAGTTGGTATAGAGGAAGCAAACCATGATGTAAGTGACCAATTCTGACCAGTCTTGTGATTGCTCCCCAGTTTCATTCCAGGCAAGAATGAATCTGTTGGATAATCAAAGCTTTGCCACAAAATCTGCTCTGCATCTCTCAATACGAAGTTTCCATCATCCTGCAAAACAGCACTTACATTTGTTTTGGGTTGACCCGAGTATAGCTTGATAGGATCCCCACCAGTGTATTTGATCAACAGATTACCATTTTCATCTATGAGAACCCCTGAACCAATTTTAAGGGGCCTGTCTCGATTGGCTAGCCAGCAAGGCTTCTTTGTGTCCGATTTGTACCATATTGACAGGTACCACGAGACGCTGGAAAGATTAGACGGGTCGCTGGAAAGATTACAGAAACGTAAGGTGAAGAACCCGTTTTTGGATACCAGAGAAGAGGAAGTGGAAGAATTAAGCACATCACCCTGGTTGAGTATCTCTGTCGCTGCAGCATGAACCCAAAACCTAAAGCAAAAGAGTGACAAGATATTGTAGATAATAAATTTGGTCTTGTTAGCCATTGACAAGCTAACTTTCAAACTGGTTTATTTTACATTCCTTAAGAAAGCTATCATATAATATCGTATATATTTCCATTTAAACGAAAAAGGTTGCGTACAGCAGAATAGAAGAATGAAAATTCTAGGAAGACAAACCGGTTAATAAAACGCGCTGGTGGTGAGAGCGGTCAATGGCGTAGGTGGCATGTCACTGTCTTTGGTGCCTTCATGGCACGGGTTTGACTCTCACCCGACTATATTCTCTCATTGAAGCTTCCATGAACGCACTTGAAACTGCCAGCAATGTGGAGCCAAATTTTCTTTGACAGTAAGTCCAATAATTTATATCTCATATAGGAAAGAAATATTTTAGTTCTATCTAGGAAAGAAATATCTCCGTCGTTCTCAACCTTTATAAAATCTCCATCTTTAAATTTTCATCTAACTTACGTATTCAGAAAGAAATATGATGTCATATATTAGACACATTTCTTGACTTTGTATATATAATTAAAAAAATAAATAATAAACTAGTGAAAATCTATATTGGATCTCCACCGTTCTCAACCTTTACAAAATCTCCATCTTTAAAATTTCATCTGACTTACGTATTCATTAGTCGACCAATCATAGATATAAATACAATAGTGGATACATAAAATGTGATGGCGTCAATTACAACTTTGCAAAAAAGAATTAAGTGTACTTGTATTGATGAAAATTAAAATGAAATCTAGGACGCATATGAACAGAAAAAGTGACCTCTTGTAAATATTTACGATTGAGTTGTCAAAATAGTTAGCTCCAAAATTGTTAATTGTTTACGGATCACACACAGTATATATCCATATGAATTCCTTGGTGCAATTTTGTGTTTTATAAACTCGTACGTCGCTCTAAAGTTTTCCCATTTAAGGCAAGTGGCTAGGAGATGTTAGCAATCGGGCCACTAGCAATTCGGCCACCTTGTCCATGGGACACTTAACTGGGCCCAAATGCTTGATGGGCAAACAACCCAATGATGATATTTAGCCCAACTGTTTGAATCGTTACATGATCATGTTTGAAATGTCTACACTTAAAGCCTTTCTTGCCTTCAATTTCATGCTCCTTAGCTTCATTCATTAATTCATGTACTGGATTGACATAAAAACTTGAGCTTATTAGCATTCCACGTAATAATAATACTTGCTCACAATAAGAGATTGATTTCATTTCAATATTGTTTATGTTGTAAGCGAGCTCTTCTCCATCTCATGAAGAAAAGTAATAGAATAACCAAGATTATCCCCATCGCAATTGCAGCTGCTACAGCAGTCACAACCCATGTCCACTCCTTCCTACCTGCATATATATCAAGAAAACGTATATTTTATATCTTCAGATAAATGCTAGAGAATAGACGTTTTGCTCATATTAAGTATACCTGCTTCCTGCAGATGTAGGCGTGAAACAATAAGAATCCAGTGACTGCTCATTGAAAAACAAACAGGAACAGCAGTGTGCATTTTTCTAAAATAATGTTCGCTGCATAGAAATCCTATGGAAATTCCATGAAAAATGAATGTATGGTTCCAAATTTTTCTAGTTAATTGTCTAATGAAAAAAATCTATTTAAGTTGAGTCTGAAAATTAATTTGTAAAAGCTTCTGAAACTGTCGAATGGGTCACTAATAAATGAGCCTAAACCCGTCTGTCTATTTAGTTCTGCTATGAACGTTAAAAATTGGAGCCCATGTCTACTCTGTTTTTAAGCTCTGCAGTTGCAACGCAGCTGACTGCTCTCTATTGGAGCATAAACAGTCCGGGGCTGTCTACATAGACATAGATAATCACAAAACATAATAATAACAAACACACAAAGCAGTGAATAAAACAGACGAGATGTTTACATGGTTCAAAGGTCAATACGATCCCTACATCCAAGGATCACACTATCACTCGAGTTGTACTATCATACAGTCCTATTGTAATAACATTACTGACTTAAGTTTCACAATCTAACAGCCTGGTAAAACCAATAACCAGAACCACCAGAACAAAGCATCTACAACAACAACAATAATTTGGTTTAAATATAGAAGAGGGAAGAGACATACCAGAAGGGAATGCAAAAATGATGTAATTTCTTCTTGCTTCCCATTCGCAGTTTCCATCAAAGGTTTATCAAAAAATACACATCCGGTGCCATCAGAATTATAGCTTTTGGTTCCAAAACAGCCACAGTTTTTCCAGCAGATATTCTTGCACTCACTCAAGCTTAGACTTGCATTGTTCACCGGACTGTAAACCGTACTATTATCAGTGACAACTACTTTAATATCCCTTTGAGTTTGGATAAATAAATTTTATTTTCAAAAATTTTGAAAAAAACAAAATATTGAGTCTAAAATATTAATTATCAACGTAATTCACTGTTCATCATGGACCTGTGAAAAAAATAAACCTAGCCATGAAAAAGTCAACAATCAAACAAATAAACCTAATCAAATAAAGAAAGTGTTTTTGCTTATTTGGAAATACTAGCTAGGTGATTCTATGTTTGGAAGTGAATCCAAAAATATGAAGAATCCGATCAAAACACGATTCAATAATGAGAATTTGTTTAGCATAAAAAAAAACACGGTACAATAATAAGAGTTGGTTTAATATAGAAAAACACGGTTTACTAATGAGAATTTATTTAGCATGAAAAAACACAGTTCAAACTACATTGAATTTCAAAGTGCTTCCTTAAAGGGAAAAAAAAAAACACTTTAAGTTAAAATCTAATTATATTGAATTCTAAACTACATTTAATAACTATCCTTTACTCAAAAAATAAAAATAAAAATGTAATTACTATCATATTTCACATAATCAGTTTAAAGAGTTCAAGAACTTCATTAATTTCAAAGTGCTTCCTAAAAGCAGCTTCATCTCACAAGTCCATAAACATACACACACATACTCATATTTAATTACATTTAATGTGCAAGCCAATATACACACAATAATTTTAATTCAATATGCCTTTGAGTTTGGATAGATAAATTTGAATTTGGATTGTTTTAGACTTTTTAAAAGATTATTTTCAAAATTTTGAAAAAACAAAATATTGAGTCTAAACTCTTATTATCTAAGTAATTCAGTATTCATCATGGGCCAATGGAAACAAATAAACCTAGCCATAAAAACGTCAACAGTCAAACAAACAAACCTAGTCAAATAAAGGATGTGTATTTGCTTATTTGGACACACTAGCTCGGCGATTCTATGTTTGGAAGTGAATCCAAAAATATGAAGAGTCCAATCAAAACAAACAACCTAGCTTAAAAGTAAGCAATGGAGTTAGTGTAAACACAGTTCAATAATAAGAATTTGTTTAGTATGGAAAAACATAGTTGAACCTACGTTTAATTCCAAAGTGCTTCCTTAGAAAAAAAAAAAAACAAAAACAATTAAGCTAACATCTAATTACGTTGAATTCCAAACTAGATTTACTTACTATCTTTTTCCAAAAATAAAAGATAAAAATCTAATTATTATCATATGTCACATAAACAGTTTAAAGAGTTCAAGAACTTCATTAATTTCAAAGTGCTTCCTCAAAGCAACTTCATCTCACAAGTCCATAGTACAAATTTTGTATTTCATTTATTTAAAATACATAAACCGTAACACAAAACCCTCACGATCTCTAACTCTTTTACATAATTAACATCACCATACTTCAATACTCTTCAACGGAATCATTTTTTTATTTTTATTCTTTTTTTGAGCCAGATTAATTCTTTAACTCGGTATTTTTCTCTTAAGTTATTAAGTATTGAAACAAAAGCATTTATATCATTTCCCCTTGCAACAACATTTGTCTAAAAACCTTATATTCTTTTTTCAAATTTTTCTCATTTCTACATCATGTGGGTAATTATTGTATGTTAATGTAAAGATTGTTAATAATATGAGCGCCACTGTTTGTACTTTATTTTTTTTACTTGGAGCCTTGAGCACTCCTTTCCGATATAACATAGATGATTGTTATTGTTTTTATCTTCCTAGAACTTTCATTCTTCTTTGTGTCCGTTTTGAACCATATTGACAGGTACCACTCGTCGATGAAAAGATTATAGAAGCGTAAGATGAAGAACCCGTTTTTGGAAACCAGAGAAGCGGAAGTGGAAGAATTAAGCACATCACCCTGGTTAAGTATATATCTCTGTTGCTGCAGCATGATCCCAAAACCGGAAGCAAAAAAGTGACAAGATATTGTAGATAATAATTTTGGTCTTGTTAGCCATTGCCAAGCTAACTTTCAAACTGTTTGATATTATATTCGTTAAGAAATATATCATTTAATATTATATATCCATTCAAACGAAAAAGATTGCCTACTGCAGAATAGAAGAATGAAAGTTCTAGGAAGATAAACTGGTAAAATCGTGTTGGTAGTTGTCGACGTTGGAATTCAGTCGACGAGTAATCAATGCCCAATACCTGCAATCAATGTGAGAAAGCACAAATACCAAGAAAAGACAAAGACAGAAACACAGGATCAAACGAGGAACACGAAGCTTTTACGTGGTTCGGCAATAATAGGCCTACGTCCACGACTGTCTGTCTCTTTAATTCTGCAGAGTGACAGTGTATTATTGAATATTGTATGATGATGTTACAATGATTTCAATCCCTATTTATAGGGAAAGAAGGGTTACAATTCTGGTTGTAGCAAATCAGGAAAAGAATCCTGAATTAATTACATTCTCTAAACAATTGGAAAAAATAAGGAAAAGAATTATAAATTAATTATACTTCCTAATATATTCAGATAATATCAGGAAATTACTATAATTATCTCAAGATAATGTTGATTTGAATGTGAATTTGAATAGATCTCCATATCTGATGAGGAAATCATGGTTTGACTGAGCAATTGCCATATTCGGAGAGAGAATCATGGTTGAACTTGGTAACTGCCTGTTCTGGAAGATACTGTACTTATTACGCGTCTGAGCGAGCTGACGTGTCATGGTGGTCTCGAGCTCGAGCTCGCTGAGAGACGAGCTGCGCAAGAGGCGAGCTGCGACCTGGCTGTGTTTATAGGTCTGTTGATGCCAGCTGGAAAATCCCTTTAAACGAGCTGAAAAGCTTGATGGGCTTAGAGTCAATATTGGGCCTCGTCTGATGGACTTTGACTGGGTTGACCATTTTGGGCCTTCTTATCAGGTCTTGTATGGGCCTAAATTGGACTTTTACTAGTCTAATTAATGAATCCGAAAAATACGTATAACATTAGCCCCCCAGCTCTCGGTTCGCTTTAGCGAGCTGGGAGCTCAAACTGGCTGGTAAAAGTTGGCTTCCTTGGCACGCTTACCTTTATAACTACCTCTGTGCACTTTCAAATTCCACCTTTTCAGTTGCGACACGTGGCGATCATGCAGGTGGTAACTGAAGCGACGTCTGCACGTCCTTTACACGCATATTTAATGCGCACGTCCTTCAACTGACGGCTGCATGATTTTCAAAGCCATGTTTTACGCTGCACCGTCAGATTTATGACGGTTACACTTTTCAAAGATCTGACGGTGGGTTCACGCTCGATTGTCTATATAAACCGATGGATCCCTTTTCATTTCCTTCTTTCATCTGTCACTTTCTTCCAAAGCAAACAAGTTTCAAACTTTCAAGCAACCAGAGCCTGCTGTCTCTATTCGAAATCGACATCCTTACTCGCTATCTTATCAACGATTCAAGGTGAGGCTTCTTTTTCTTCAAACTTTCTGTTTTGGGTTCATTTTGCTCCATCACCATTGTCGTACCTGCAAAGACGTTTTATTATACCTTCGTCATTCCGAGTCTTATGTTTATTGAATATGGCGTTTCTTCTTTTTTTTTTTTTTTTTTTTTTTTTTTAGATGTCTACAAGCGGAACTCGCAAGGGAATGGTTCCAAGCAATGAAGCTCGTGAGCATGATAAAGCCCGAGCTCATGCTATACAGAGGAGAGAGGCTCGTGATACGTTCGCTCGTCATCCCACATCGCTGAAGCGTCCTGAGGTGGAAGGACTTGTCAAGCAATTCCACATCCCTTTTGGTTGCCGCGTACTACTACCTGATTCAAGCAATCATGCATGTTATCCGCATAGGGGATTCATCGCTGTTAGCACTCAGCATTTCGAGCAGGGGTTGCGGTTCCCCATTCCACCGTACTTGATCGCATTTCTTAACAAGGTCAAGCTCGCGCCATTTCAGTTGACTCCGAACTCTTATACACAGCTGATCTCGCTGGCTATAGCCTTCCTCAGGAACGGCCTTCGTCCCCCTACACCGAAGATTATTCAGCAGTTCTACTCCTTCAAGGCCCTGAGTACGGGAGAAGGAGAGAAACCAGACGATATTTACCATCTCACAGCCCATCAGTCGCCATACAAAGACATTTTACCCAAAGGAGAAGCGAAAGGCAAATCCAACGTCGGGCCGTACAAGACGAGCTGGTTTTATATCTCGTGCCCATCTCTTGCAGATCTCCGAAACTTCAGCTTCGTCCTGAAACCAGGTATACATAAGAAAATTAAAGCGAGCTGATTTTGTTTTGTATCTTCATTACTATCATTTTTTGATCATTTGCTGTGCAATGCTGAAAATGGACGAGTCTCCTCTCAGTGGCGAGGAGGAACGAGCTCTTGACAAGCTCGCCAAATCAGAGGACGCGGGCATCAGCAGCAAATTTGACGATGCTATCCTTAGAGCTTACAGCCTTGCTCCTTCTAAGGAATCCCTTCTTCTGCGACCTGAGGAGGATATGGGCAAGATCAGTGATAAACCTAGACTTCCTTCTGTTTTTGAGGTTCCAGTTCAGGATGCGTCTGCTTCCCGACCTCCGCCATCAGTCTCTTCATCATCAGCGGGTGACACTCGCTCACCTTCTCCAGCTCGGACAGGATCAGACCCAGTCCCTACAGCCCCTACTGCACAGGTTGACCCATCCTCTTCTCCACATCACATATCTGCTTCAGAGGCTTCACTGCCAATTCCAGCTCGTGCTCCAGCCCCTGTTCCTTCCTCTACGAAACTTCCAGCCAACAGGAGGAAACTTGTACTTATGAAATCTCCTCCTGCAAGTCCCACTGTATTTCCAGCTTCCTCGACTCCTTCAACAAAACGGTCTGCCGAAGACTTGGCCACTCCAGCAGCACCCTCAAAACGCTCTAAACCATCTGCCCAGGACCAGGCTCCTGCGGTCGCTGCATCCAACGAAGTGCCTGCTGTCACTGAAGCCACTGCCCCTTCGACCGCTGCTCCCAGCGAGGTGCATGCTGCTGCTAGAGCCACTGCTCCCTCAACTGCTGCTCCTAGCGAGGTGCCTCTTTCAAATGTTTTTGCAAATCTTCAGTCACCTCCGACTTCCAGTTCGCAGCCTGGAAAAGGTGATGCTCCTTCTAAGGTTGCTTCCCAGGCAACCCGAGCTGGCCACAGCGGGCATGTGACTAGGCGTACCGTTGCATCGCGACGCGGTGGTTCTCATGATGATGCATGCGATATCCCGGAGCGCGAGAGAACTCCTTCTCCAACCAGACCAGATATCGAGTTGGGTCTTAGAAGAAGATACTTGAATTCCTTCCTTGACAACTGGGCAACAATTATGCTCAATCACGCGAATGTCCTGGAGAATAGGTGTCTTAGGGGCGAGGATCTAGATGAGTTCGCGGCTCGCCATTGCATGCTGGTAAGTTATTTTTTCTCATCTGTTGATTTCCTTACTTGACTAGATTTTAATCTGTTCATAATTTCCAGAGTGCCTTTGCTGCAATGAAGCGAAGAAGGGAGACAAGGGCTACCAAGGATGAGATGAGGAAGCTGGAATTCGACCTGGAGGCGGCCACTGATGATTTAGCTCGCTTAACCTCGGGCAGAATAGAAGGTCAGGAAGCTCAGATCGCTGAGGCAAACGCTGCAAGGCAAGCAGCTGAGGAGGCCCTGAAGAAAATGGAAAATGAGCACGTCATGCTAAAGGATGAGCTGCTCAAGGTGAAAGAAGATCTGAGGCAGTCTGAGCAATAGGCTGCACTGGACGAGCAGCGGGCTTCAGCTGCAGAAGAGAAGACTGAAGTGCTTCATCGCCAGGTCGATGCTGCTCTGGCGCGAGCTGAAACTGCCGAGAAACAGGCCGAGGAGGCTAAGAAGCGGGCTAATGAGATGGGAGCTGCAGCTAAAAGCGTTGAGGAGGCTGCAACCAAACGAGCTGAGGAGGCTGCAACCGCGAATAATCGTGCGAAGGAGGCTGAGCATCGAGCTGAGGTGCTTAGGCAACAGGTGGGGGAGGCTATTCAGCGAGCTGAGGCTGCCGAGCAGCGAGTTGAAGACATGAAGAAAGAGGCTGAGGTCGTCAATCGTCTCGCTGATAATGCCTTCGAAGAGCTGACGGTCTTCAGAGTGCAAGCAGCTCAAGAACTGGAAGTGCGGGTTGCAGATGCAAAGGACGAAGTTGAGGAAAGAACAGGTCGCGATTTCCTCTACACACTGTGGATGTCCCATCCAAAAATGGATTTTTCTATCTTTGGGGACATAGGGCTTGAAACCGTTGAGGATTTTAAAGCAAAAGCTGCCTCGTCCACCGCTGGTCCAGAACCTTTGGCTGACCCAGATCCTCCTGTTCAGAACTAATAGCTCATTTTCTTTCCTTTTTCATGTATTTTTTCAGTTTTTCAATTTGTAAACAGTTCTCATACTTAATGAAAATTTCTTTCATTATTTCTTCTGTGTTGAATGTTCTTCAGGCTAATGTATAATACATTTTATGCTCTTCATCTTTAGAGTTATCACATTTCTTGCGAGCTGATAGTCAATGAACCTAAAATCTGATAATAATTAAAGCAATTACCTGTTTCAACAACTTAACAAAATTTTGTAGGTACAAGTAATTAGCTTGTCAGAATGTTTGACGAGCTATGCAGGGGCACTTAGCCATCTGCTTCTTAGGCTCTATATTTTTATAGCGAGCTATGCAGGGGTCGTCACCTCGCCTGCTTTTTAGGCTCATTAGGTGAGCTATGCAAGGACACTTAGTCACTTGCTTTTTAGGCTCTTTCATTTATAGCGAGCTATGCAGGGGTCGTCACCTCGCCTGCTTTTTAGGCTCATTAGGCGAGCTATGCAAGGACACTTAGTCACTTGCTTTTTAGACTCTTTCGTTTATCGCGAGCTATGCAGGGGTCGTCACCTCGCCTGCTTTTTAGGCTCATTAGGCGAGCTATGCAAGGACACTTAGTCACCTGCTTTTTAGGCTCTTTCATTTATAGCGAGCTATGCAGGGGTCGTCACCTCGCCTGCTTTTTAGGCTCATTAGGCGAGCTATTCAAGGACACTTAGTCACTTGCTTTTTAGGCTCTTTCGTTTATCGCGAGCTATGCAGGGGTCGTCACCTCGCCTGCTTTTTAGGCTCATTAGGCGAGCTATGCAAGGACACTTAGTCACCTGCTTTTTTAGGCTCTTTCATTTATAGCGAGCTATGCAGGGGTCGTCACCTCACCTGCTTTTAGGCTCATTAGGCGAGCTATGCAAGGACATTTAGTCACTTACTTTTTAGGCTCTTTCGTTTATCGCGAGCTATGCAGGGGTCGTCACCTCGCCTGCTTTTTATGCTCATTAGGTGAGCTATGCAAGGACACTTAGTCACTTGCTTTTTAGGCTCTTTCGTTTATTCTTGAGCTGTTGAGTTCGGAGTCCGTTAGCCTGGTGAGGTAAGTTGAATCAAAAACAGGGGAGGAATGGAGTTTTCATTTATAATTAATCCATATTACAGATAATGAAAAATTTATTGATAATAAGGGCGGAGATGCTCGGCGTTCCAAGCTCGGGGGACTTCTGCCCCATTTACATTAGCTAAGCGATAAGCTCCATTTCTCAAGGCTCTTTTGATAACATACGGTCCTTCCCAGTTCGGGCCTAAGGATCTATCACTTGGCTTGCAGGCTCTTGGTAGAATGAGGCATAAGACTAAGTCTCCCACATTGAATCTGCGAATACGAGCATACTTGTTATAATACCTCGCTATTCTCTGCTGATAGATGGCTACTTTTAACCTGGCCGTTTCCCTGTGTTCCTCGAGCAGGTCCAGGTTTGTTGCAAGTAGCTGATCATTGTCATTTGGATTGAAGGTCGCTATTCCTTGCGAGGTGACTTCAAACTCAGCTGGGATCATAGCCTCCGATCTGTATACCATTGAAAATGGAGGCTCGCCAGTGGAGCTGCGAGCTGTGGTTCTATAAGACCACAATACCTTTTGAAGCTCATCTACCCATGCTCCTTTCTTGGCTTCCAGTTTCATTTTCAGGGTCTGCTTGATAATCTTGTTCACGGCTTCCACTTGGCCATTGGCTTGTGGATGGTCCACTGCTGAGAAGCTTTTAACGATTTTGAGGTCGTTGCAGAATCTAAGAAACTGGTCACTAGCGAACTGGGTCCCATTGTCTGTCACGATCTGCTGTGGGACCTCGAATCTGCTAATAATGTTGCTCTACACAAACTTCTCAATCTTTGCCGTGGAGATTTCAGCTAACTCTTGTGCTTCAGCCCACTTAGTGAAATAATCCACTGCGACTACTGCATATTTGCATCTTCCACGTGCCATCGGTAGGGGTCCGATCAGGTCCATTCCCTAGATCGCAAAGAGCCATGGGCTCACCATTTGGTGGAGGTAAGCTGGCGGAGCTCGCGGAATGTGAGCAAACCTTTGACACTTGTCGCATTTCTTCATTAAGTTAATGGCGTCCTACCTCATGGTGGGCCAGTAGAAACCTTGACGAAGTGCCTTCTGAGCTAGAGACAGCCCCCCAGCATGGTTCCCGCAGTGGCCCTCGTGTATCTGTCTTAGTACTGTTTCACATTCAGGGTCATCAATGCATCTTAATAACGGTGCTGTGAACCCCTTCTTGTACAGTGCATCATCATAGATGCAATACCTGGTTGCTCTAGCTCGTAGACGTCGGGCTTCCAGCTTGTTACTAGGTAGCTTTCCATCCTGCAAGTATTTGAGAATAGGGCTCATCCAGGAATCAGGCTGCACGAATATGGCCATTGTCATATTCTTTTCTTCAGTATTTGGAGCTGGTAGGAACTCAACTGGGATCGCCCCAAGGAAATCTGCATCTCGTGTAGTTGCGAGGCGAGCTAGTGCATCAGCATGCGAGTTTTGAGCACGCGGGATCTGCTTCACCTCGTACTTCTGAAATGCACCTAGCAGCTCGTGTACTTTTTGAAGGTAGAGGGCCATCTTTGATCCCCTAGCTTGATATTCTCCCATTACGTGGCCGACGACGAGCTGTGAGTCACTGAAGATCTTCAAGCGTTCAGCTCGCATCTCCTTAGCCAAACGCAGTCCTGCAAGCAATGCTTCATACTCAGCTTCATTGTTTGTTGCCTGAAAGCCAAACCTTAGAGCGCAAAGGATTTTGTGGCCTTTGGGGCTGATAAGTAGAATTCCAGCTCCAGCCCTCTGTTCGCTGGACGATCCATCAACAAAAAGCTCACAGGCCGGACCTTCAGAAGACTCAGCTTCATCATCACAGGTCCCGTAAATTCTGCAATGAAATCTGCCAGAGCCTGAGCTTTGATAGCCGTCCTCGGCTTGAATTGGATATCAAACTGCGCGAGCTCCACTGCCCATTTCAACAAACGACCTGAGGTGTCTGCTTTCTGCAAAACTTGCTTTAACGGATATTGGGTGAGGACTTCGATAGTATGAGCTTGAAAATAAGGTCGCAGCTTCCTTGATGCAATCACCAGGCAGTAAGCCAGTTTCTCCATCTGCGAATATCTGGTTTCAACATCCTGTAACCGTTTGCTCACATAATAGATCGGAAGCTGCGTCTTTTCTTCTTCCCTCACCAGGGCGGCACTCAGAGCCTGCTTCGACACTCCCAAGTATAAAATCAGCTTTTCCTCTTCTTTGGGCTTGGAAAGAAGTGGAGCTCGTCCCATATACTCCTTCAACTGCTGGAAGGCTACTTCACACTGCTCAGTCCACTCGAAACTCTTTGCTTTCTTCAGAATGTCAAATAAAGGGACACACTTGTCTGTCGCTTTCGAAATGAACCTACTCAATGCTGCGACCTGGCCATTGAGACTCTGTACATCCTTCACCCTGGTAGGCGACCTCATGTCAACCAGTGCTTTGATCTTCTCAGGGTTTGCTTCAATTCCCCTACTGTTGACCATGAAGCCTAGGAACTTCCCAGAGGCTACTCCAAATGCACATTTGAGTGGATTTAACTTCATCTGGTAGCTCCTCAGAATTTGGAACATCTCTCTCAGGTTGCTAACATGGCCACCTATCTGCTTGGATTTCACCAGCATATCGTCAACATAAACCTCCATGGTCTTTCCGATCTGTTCTTTGAACATCATGTTCACCAAACGTTGATAGGTCGCTCTAACATTCTTTAAACCGAAGGGCATCACCTTGTAGCAATATAGCCCACGATCAGTCATGAACGAGGTATGCTCTTCGTCTTCGGGCTTCATTGGGATTTGGTTATATCCCGAATATGCATCCATGAAGCTCAGGAGCTCGTGGCCAGCTGTAGCATCCACGAGCTGATCTATCCTTGGCAAGGGAAAACTGTCTTTGGGGCATGCTTTGTTTAGGTCGGTGAAGTCGATGCAAGTTCTCCACTTCCCGTTCTTCTTTTTCACTAGCACAGGGTTGGCGACCCAGGTCGGGTAGTAAGCTTCTCTGATGAACTTGTTAACCAGAAGCTTGTCCACCTCTTCCTTTAGTGCTAAGTATCGTTCCTCTGTCATTGCTCTTCTTTTTTGACGAACTGGCTTAAAATGAGGATCAATGTTCAGCCTGTGAGACATCACCTCTGGATCTATTCCCACCATGTCCTCATGATTCCATGCAAACACATCCAAGTTTGCCTTTAGGAAGTCGACGAGCTGGGTTCTCAGTTCCGGAGTTAATTCTCTTCCCAGCTTCAAGCATCGCTCAGGATCCACCTCTCTGACTTGTACATCTTCTAATTCCTCAATCGGACCAGTCGCTCGGTCAGCATCTACCTCGCGAGGGTCAAAGTCGTGACTGACTCCTTTCTCAGTCATAGCTCGTGACTCGCCTCCTGAGACCACATTCACCTTCGTTCCTCTTACACCCATCTTCACAGCATCTTCATAGCAACGCCGACCTAAGTGCTGTTCTCCTCGAACACATCCGATGCCATTAGGAGTTGGGAACTTCACTGTCAGAGTTCTGGTTGAAGTAACCATGTCCAACTCGTTCATAACAGGCCTTCCGAGGACCACATTATACGCTGATGGGCAGTCGATTATCAAGAAGTCTGTCAAGGTTGTTGCCTGACGACCTGCCTCCCCCAGAGTCAATGGCAACTTAATCTGCCCCACTGGTACCACAGCATCTCCAGTGAATCCAAATAAAGGCTCCGGGGACGGTCTCATTTGCTCTGCTCGCAGCCCCATTTAGTCGAAACAGCTCCTATACATCACGTTCACCGAGCTTCCAGTATCGATCATAATGCGCCTAACTTCCATATTGCTGATTTTAGCTCGTACAACCAGCGCGTCATTATGAGGACAGATCACTCCTCTAGCATCTTTTTCTGTAAATATGATCTCGTCCGAGGTCGGCTTTGCTTTTTTGGTCCCTCTGACCCATTGAGCTGAAATGAATGATTCGCCTCTCGGACGTACCTCTCATGTGATCTGTTGGAATCACCTGCGATATGGGGGCCACCATAAATAGTAAAAATGGTTCTTACCGCAGGCTCCTGACCCTGCTCAGAAGCTCGTTGGGGCTGTTACTGGTGTGTTGGCTGTTGCTGTTGGGGTCGTTGCTGGTGAGGTCGCTGGTCAGCAGGTCTTGTCACATATTCTCCCAAGCGACCTCGCCTGATCAATTTCTCGATGGCGTTCTTCAACGCCCAACAATCTGAAGTGTTGTGCCCGACCTCATTATGATAGGCACAGAACTTGCTCTGATCTCTGTGCTGAATGGGAGCTCTTATAGGATTAGGCCTCCCAAAATCCTCCTTATTCCGCTCCGCAGCGTAAATCCTGTCCGGTGATGCCGTCAGGACGCTGTATCCTTCCTGGCGACCCCAACACTGAGGTCGCTCATACCTTGGCTCTCTCCTCGCTCTTTTGGCAATCTGATTACTTGAGCCGTTATTCCTTCATTCTTCATTCCGGCCATTGTTTCTCCTCTTTGGCTGGCTGGAACTGCCCGCTTCATTCTTCTGATTCTGCTTCTTCAGGCCGAAGGTTTCTTCCCACCTGATCTCTTTTGCAGCTCGCTCGTAGAATTCTCCCAGATCCTTTACTGGGGACTTGTAAATACTCTCGTACAACTTTTCATCCTTGCACAGCCCAGCTGAGATCGCTGTCTATCTGATGGATGCTCGACATTCGCGACCTCGCGTCTAAACCTGGTGATGTATTCCTTTAATGACTCACCCTGACGCTGAAAAATGGTAGCTAGGTGGCAGGATGGAGCGAGCTGCCTTTTCAGTGCTTTGTATTGACCAACGAACTTCTGTTGGCATTGCTCCCAACTTCCTATGCTGCGAGCTGGGAGATTCTTGAACCACGTCCTTAGAATATCCCCCAATGTAGCGGGGAATACTCGGCACTTCACCATCGGACTTCCTGTCTGCAGGTCCATCTGAACGTTGAATGCGTCTAGATGGTCATATGGGTCACTGTCCCCATTGTACTGCTGAATGCTTGGCATCTTGAACCTCGAAGGGAGAGGCTGTGTCTCAATCTCCCTTGTGAATGGGGTCCTATCTCCGTAGAGCCCACGCTGTTTCGGAACTCCGGGTCATGCTTCCAACTGTTAGACCCTTTGGAGGAGCTCCTCTATTTGGGGGTCGCGGAGCTCGTATCTCCTCCTGTGATCATGACTTGGAGCCGGATGTTCAGGGTCATACCTTTCGTCTTCCTCGAATTGACCCTCATGATGATGGGATCTTACCTGCTGCCCATCCACCTCATCGACATAACGAGCTACGGCTCGGACTCTGCCTTGGCCAACTTCTACCCGCCTGTTTCCATCCTGGCTCAGTCTTGCTACCAGGCTATCAGGACGTGCGACCTCCCTTTCGTGTTGAACAGGGTGTCTTCCGGCCCTCGAACGCGCATTAGATGAGCGAGCCGAGTCTACAGGTCGCGGGACTTCCCTTGCTAGCCTTTCAAGCCATCGCGCCGGTTCAGGAGGCTGGGGCATTCCCAGTGGTGCCTGAACTTCCACCCTAGTCACGTTCTGAACCTGAGCCTGCACCAACATGTTGACGGCTTCTGTGAGCTGTCTAACCGTATCTTCCAACGCTTCTTGCCTCTGTAACAACGCATTCTGCCCTTCGACCATCGGGGCAATTGGGACCGTTTGACGGTGAGGCAGAGGAGGGATGCCTGGCGCAGCCCCGAGTATCTGTCCTTGGGACGGGCCTGCTGCATGGGTAGTTGCGTCTTGCCCAGACTGTAAGTTCTACTGAGATTGGTTCATGTGACTTTCCGCCTGGTCATCATCTCTAAGGAACCTGTTTGATCTAGTCTTTGCCATATCGTCAGAAGTTGATGAACTGAGATGAAAAAGATTGCAGTCTGGGCCCTCCTTCTAGCGCCAAAATGTCGACGTTGGAATTCAGTCGACGAGTAATAAATGTCCAATACCTGCAATTAATGTGAGAAAGCACAAATACCAAGAAAAGACAAAGACAGAAACACAGGATCAAACGAGGAACACGAAGCTTTTACGTGGTTCGGCAATAATAGGCCTACGTCCACGACTGTCTGTCTCTTTAATTCTGCAGAGTGACAGTGTATTATTGAATATTGTATGATGATGTTACAATGATTTCAATCCCTATTTATAGGGAAAGAAGGGTTACAATTCTGGTTGTAGCAAATCAGGAAAAGAATCCTAAATTAATTATATTCCCTAAACAATTGGAAAAAATAAGAAAAAGAATTATAAATTAATTATACTTCCTAATATATTCAGATAATATCAGGAAATTACTATAATTATCTCAAGATAATGTTGATTTGAATGTGAATTTGAATAGATCTCCATATCTGATGAGGAAATCATGGTTTGACTGGGCAATTGCCATATTCGGAGAGAGAATCATGGTTGAACTTGGTAACTGCCTGTTCTGGAAGATACTGTACTTATTACGCGTCTGAGCGAGCTGACGTGTCATGGTGGTCTCGAGCTCGAGCTCGCTGAGAGACGAGCTGCGCAAGAGGCGAGCTGCGATCTGGCTGTGTTTATAGGTCTGTTGATGCCAGCTGGAAAATCCCTTTAAACGAGCTGAAAAGCTTGATGGGCTTAGAGTTAATATTGGGTCTCGTCTGATGGGTTTTGATTGGGTTGACCATTTTGGGCCTTCTTATCAGGTCTTGTATGAGCCTAAATTGGACTTTTACTAGTCTAATTAATGAATCCGAAAAATACGTATAACAGTAGTTGAGTCTTGGTCAGCTCTTCACTCTTGGGGGTCTTGAGGAATGACGGTGCATAGCATTTTTTATTTTGTGTCTACGTCGGGCATGGAGGTGAGTGTTGCGTCTCAAGGTATAAAGTGTATTTCCTTTAAAAGATGTGAAGGAACTTTTGCGCCAAAGTTAGGCAACGTCTCTTCTACTTGTTTCTGGGTCCCATTTCCTACTACTAGTATCAATGAGACCAGACTTTCAATTGTTCTTTAAAGTCTAGAGGTATCTCAGCGATTTTTTGTTTGTTTTTTTATCATAGCTCAAACAAGATTCTGTTAATTTTTTATTTATACTAAATTTTTTATAAAAATAATTTAAATTTGAGTAATGTATGAGAGAAAAAATATTTAACAATCTTAATCATTTTTTTTTTTTTGTTGATATGGTGCTGAATTATTAAAAGCTTAGAAAAAAAAAACAACTGAGATTACTTGCTCGTTCAATGGACCAAATATGAATGATATAGTGATTCTCATGTTTTTAAATTTTAATTATAAGTTAGATTAAATTAAAATGAGAAGTATAAATGTTGTAAACTGCCGGTGGACCAGAAGTAAAAACATCTGGACCACCAGCTTGAAAAATGTAGTTTGAAAGGTAGAAATATATTCTCTTATTGAAGGTTCCATGAACGTACGTCAAACTGCCAGCTGATAAGCCAAATTTTCTTTTACAGTAAGTGCAATGATTGATATCTCATATTGGAAGGAAATACTTTAATTCTATGCAGGCACGAAATATCAATGTCATTTGCTTGACGTATTTCATTACTTTGTACACGTAGTTTTGAAAAAATTTCACTTTAGCGTCTAATTTTGATAAAATATTATTTTTTTATTCAAAAATATATTTTTAATCTCCGTCATTCCTAAAATTTGAGAAATTCATCAAATTAGTCTCTTTAATAAAAAATTAACAGTCAACCATCACAAAACACATACAAAGAGCAAAATGCCCTTAATCCATTTATTTTTCCTTTAATTGGATAAAAAGAAAACAAAAATAAATTAATTAATTAAGGGAAAAAATTTTGATTGATGTCCATCATTGATGGAGATCCATCAATGGCAGATATTCTTTTTAAAAAAATAAAAACTAATTGAAAATTTTTAAATGAAAAATTTTTTAAATAAAAAAAAATATTGTTAAATCTGCACCTTTGGTGGATCTCTATTAATGATTAAGAAAATTATTTAGCATAAAAATTAAAATATAAAAAAATAAAGAATTGGTGGAAATTCAAATTGGATCTCCACCTGGATCTCCATCAGTGATAGGCATCAACAATGGAGATCAAATCTGGATCTCCACCTTTAAAAAAAAAAAAAAATGTCTACCTTTAAATTTTCATATGACTTATGTATTCATTAGGTGACCAATTGTAAATGTAAATATAACTGTGGATACATAAAATATGATGGAGTCAATCATAACTTTACAAAAAAGGATTAAGTGTACTTGTATACTTGTACTTATGAAAATTAAAATGAAATGAAGGACACGTATGAACAGAATATGTGACCTCTTGTAATTTTGTGTTTTATAAACTCATACTTCGCTCAAATGTTGTCCCATTTAGGGCAAGTAGGATATGTTAGCAATCGGGCCACTAGCAATTAGGCCACCTTGTCCATGTGACAATTAACTGGGCCTAAATGCTTGATGGGTTAAACAACCCAATAATGATATTTAGCCCAACTTTCGAGTAGTTAGATGATCAATTTTGAAATGCAATCAAATACAATCATGTCAAGGAAACAGCTATTAGTAGTTTTTCTATTTGAGAAAAAACAAAACAAGGAGTAGAGAACTATATAAAAGACTAAAATATAGAACTTACCAAATCACCTGTGCATATGCAAATCTCTGCATTTTTCTTTGTTGGATCTGTAAGTGTTTACATCATGAAGAGAGAACAGAGTTCAAATTTGGTGATTTTTTCTGATCCAGTGTTAATTTAAAGCCTTTCTGATACACCAAAATTTACTATAGCTTTATGATTTAAATTACTCTCTTCTCCCCATTTTCATATCTACAGATAAATTTAGTTTGGTCTCATTATTTCAGTGCATGAAATCACCAATATTTTATTAAGCTACAACAACAGATTATTGTTTCCTGTCGGGTTTATCATCAATGGTGTTTGTGGCTGAAGTTGTTAGTGCATAATGATATCAAACAATCAAGACTTCATTATATCTTGGAAGCACATTTGCTTATTCTGGTGAATCAATCGATTGATGGGGCCAAATAATGTCTTAAGAAAAGCAACATTTGAGCCTCCAAGCGCATACTATTTATTCTGCAGTATTACGTTTCAAGTCAATATCAATTCAGCACAATTTTACTGTCAGCAGTGAATCTTAATTGTTTAAGGTACACAACTTCTCTTTTGGACATATTTTTCTAAATCAAACATGATCTTCTATTAGGTTTGGCTTCAGTGTCTGCAATTGAATTTGCATCACAACCTCGAAAACAATTGCAGAATCTGAAATATCGAATACAAATGCACTTTAATTACATTGCTTCAAAGTGATTTCGGATTGACTATCTAGCTCAGTAATCGTTTTACTAAACCTTTAATTGATTGGCCATTATTTCACATACAGACCTTACCAACCAGAAAGATCAATTATATAATTTATATGTACAACTGCATTATATATATATATATATATATATATATGACAAGTTGTGTTTACACCTTTTTCATATTAGATTCTTTACAATTTTAAATAATCGAAATTTTTTGTTACAGGTATTCTCACAAAATTCCGTGTTAATAGCAAGCTAATAAAATTATAAATTGGCTAAAGGTTGTATTAAAGTGAATTTTTATCTTTTGATGGAGATATAATATTACAAAATTATTATTTATATAGAATTACCTAAGGAGATCGGTAAAAGAGAAACTATCCCTAAACTATGACATCCATGCATAGGTATCTAGATGCTATATGCACCTAACTAATTATCATAACATAGAAATTGAAAAATAAACATAATATATATAATCATACCCTCATCTTCCGATCACTACAGACAAGGTCAAGTTATTTATAGAGCGATTCTCTGTCATGCCTCCACTTGATGGTTTGACCTCAGCAACCCTTCTTTCAATACAAAATGCAGGTTGTTTTGGCATTGGCAATTTTACACCTTCACTTGTTAACATGGCTACAACATCTCCCATGGAAGGCCTGTCCAAGGGGTTGTCTTCCACACAGAGCAAGGCGACATTTATGCATCTCAGAACTTGGTCTTCAGAACATGAATCGCGTAATGTTGGATTCATTAGTTCTAACGTGGCATTTTCTTCCCACAACATCCATGCCTGAGAAAAATACCATTCAATTTAAACATTCATTATACAAACATATATTGTTATTTTATGAAAATAAAACTGACTCTGCATTGCCGAACTTACATATCCAATAAGGTTGAGTGGCCTATCAAAATAAAAATTGCTATTGCTCCTTCTTCCGCTTACAATCTCCAATACTAAAACTCCGAAGCTAAAAACATCGGATTTTGTGGAATAGATTCCCATTATAGCATACTCAGGTGCCATATAACCGCTTAATATTATTCATAAAGCACCATCAGTAATGCATAACTATATAAAAAAAGTTTGCATAAAAAGTGGAGTTGCACCAACTAGAAGATAAAATTATTGATGGCTTACTTACCGTGTGCCAGCAATTCTATTTGTTTTTGCTTCAGACTGAGTAGTAGTGAAAGTTCTTGCCATACCAAAATCAGATATCTTGGGGTTCATGTCTTTATCGAGTAATATATTGCTAGCTTTCAAGTCCCTATGAATTATGCGTAATCTCGAATACTTATGGAGGTAAAGTAGCCCTTGAGCTATTTCTCCAATGATGTTAAACAACTTGTTCCAATTGAACAATTTTCTTTTGGATTGATCTACAAATGGAGAAAAAGAAATAACATTATTAGAAAACTATAGCATATTGATCAGGACAAAAGTTACTAGTACATAAAAGAAAAAATGTGCTAACCAAAAATATAAGAATCCAAGCTATTATTTGGCATATACTCATAGACTAGCATTTCCTCTTCCCCTTGAATGCAAAATCCTATGAGTCGCACTAGATTTGTGTGTTGTAATTTGGCTACTATTATGAGCTCATTCTTGAACTCTACAAGCCCTTGTCTTGAAGTTCTTGATAACCTTTTTATTGCTATTTGTTGCCCATCAAGCGAACCCTAAAATATTATATAAAAAAAATAAGGTGAACCTTGAAGTAATGATCGAGAGATGATTACATAATTTTTACCTATTCGCCCAAGCTATTTATAAATCTTGAAATTCAAAACCTACCTTGTAAACAGGTCCATAACCACCCTGTCCAAGCTTATTCTCATCTGAGAAGCAATTTGTAGCATTCATAATGGATGAAACATCGTATACTTTTAAGTTGAAGCCTTTCTTGCCTTCAATTTCAAGTTCCTTTGCTTCATTCATTAATTCTAGTAGAAACTTCTCTGTTTGGATTGACATTCAAAATCTAAGCTTAGCATCCAATAAAGAAAGGGGAAAAAAATACTTGCCCACAAGAAATTAATCTCATATGGTTTTTAATACTACCTTCAATATGAGCTCTTCTCCATCTCATAAACAAAAAGAACATAATAACCAAGAGTATCCCAATCACAAATGTACCCGCTACAGCAGTTGCAACCCAGATCCAGTACTTGTTCCCATGAATCCCATCTGCATTAAGAAAAGAAAATTTAAATGTTTTGCTTCCATATTCATGAATTGAATCAATATATCCCTTCCTAGCAGCTAGCTTCAATCAATTGATATTAGGCTCATATATGAAGTATACTTTCTCGTCTATGCAACAGCCAAACCAAAATCATTTTCATACTAACAAAAGATTGCGGCAATCATTGTAAATCATAGAAGCTTACTTTAAAAGGTATATATAAAAATTAAGTATTGCATGCAGGATTTTCATTTGTCTTCTCAAAATCAAATACAAAAGTTTCAAAAAAGGAAAGAAGAAAGAAGTTGCACAGGAAACGTGAATTGCAGGATATGTTTATAATTTGGCAATAATTCTAATTTATCCCCCTGTAGTTTGACATATAAGCCAAAGAACCTTTTGACTTTAGAAATCTTGTAGGACCCTTGTAGTTTATAAAAATCATCAACCTCTACTGTCAAAGGTTTTTTTATTATTATACCAAACTACGGGATTTGTTTGGTTATTGTACTGGATTATAGAAAGATTTTTAGCGATTTTTGAAATTAAAGGGTTTTTTTGGCTATAATACTAAATTACAAAAAGAAGGTTCTTCAATACCAGGTAGGGTAAATGTTAGAAAGTTAAAGAGCCAACAAGTTTTCTGTGTTAAAACTTAAAATCCTTCAGAAATTTCGTAAAGAATAAATAACACACCACTACCCTAACAGTTGCCTCTTTTACACTCATAACCAACTGTTCAAAAAGGTGCACTAACATCCCTACTCAGTTAAACTCTTTTAAAAACTACAGTTGACCAAGTTTGACCATTAAACAGATCATAATCCTCTAACATAATTTTTAAAATTACCAGAATAACCTTGACTTATGAAATTAAAATTAAAATGTTATTAAAATAAATAATTAAAAGAAGAAATAGAATTTAAACAAAAATGGAAAAAGGAATCGATCTCCACCATCATATTTGAGCTCATGTCAGGTGACCATCAGGGCAACAATAAATGGAAGCAGCCTAGCTAAACGAACAACCACAAAACAACTAGAACATCAATAAAAATTTGGTTTATATAAAGAAGAGGGAAGAAACATACCAGAACGGATATAAGAAATGGTGTGAACTACTTCTCTCCCCGTCCCATTTGTAATTTCTTTTAAAGGCTCATAAAAAAATACACATCCAGTGCCATCAAGATTACTGCTTTTAGTTCCAAAGCAGCCGCAGTTTTTCCAGCAGACATCCTTGCAGTCACTTAAGCTTAAATTTGTGTTGTTGACAATAGTAGAATCTTTAATATTATGTGTGACCAATAGTTGTCTCTGGAACAGACCAGCCCTCCTGCATTTTGGACCTTCCCATCTCTTACAACCGAAATTTATGCTATTTCCATCACACAACTCATTATGTAAAACCACTCTCCTACTATTTTGATCCACCATAGATCCACTGTGCATCAACCACAACCACGTACCATTTATCAAATTCTTAGGAGTATTTTCATTTTTAACAAAGTGGTACCTGAGGTATTTCTCGTCTTCATTTGAAACTTCAATAAACTTGTGATCTGCTAGTCCAGCATCCAGTACAATGTTTTCAAAATTGTTATCCTCCAATAATACCCCACTAGTCCAAAAGGCCAACCCTCGTCGCTTAAGAATCAGTTGACGTTCATTAGGGTTCCATTCCAGAGAGAAAGCACCAGGAGCTGCTACAGAATCACTTAACCATGACGTAAGTGACCATTTCTGACCAGTCTTGGTATTGATGCCCAGTTTCATTCCAGACACGAAAGAATCCGTAGGAAAATCAAAGCTTTGCCACAGAATCTGCTCGGGAACCCCACTCTGTGCTTTCTTCAATACAAAGTTTCCATCATCTTGCAAAGTGGCATATACTTTTGTATTGGATTGACCAGAGTATAACTCAAGCGCAGGCCCGCCGTTGTACGTTATCATCAGTTTACCAGTTTCATCTATTACAAGAGCCCTTGAGTCGTCTGTGATAGGCTTGTCTCGATTGGCTATCCAGAAAGGTTGGTTTTTAACTCTATCACCATGGCACCGTATTCCCAAGTAGCCACTAACATTTTCAAACTTTAAGGTGAAGAGGCCATTCCTGGAAACAAGAGCACCAGAAGAGTTGAGCGCATCACCTTGGTTGATTATATGTACATTTGCTGCTGCATGAGAGACCAAAAGGCAACAGCAGTTGAACAAAATGATTTTGTAGATAATTCTACTTTGGTTAGCCATTGCTGAGCTGAAATAGAAGATGGGTATACTCCAAAACAAAACAAACAAAGCTGGTTAATTTATAGATGTTCAAATCTTTTACCCAGTCACATTTTGAGTTGGCCTATAATTACACAAGAAATTTCTTAACATTGAAAAATATAGTTCCAGCAATGAGAAAAGTAGAAAACGGATCAACGGCTTTCAAGAAAAAAGAAACACGGATTGACACTTTCGCCTAAATGCTTTGAATAAGTCAACGATATGTTTAAAACAGGGATTAATACATTTGGTCACCACGCGATGACTTGACACGAAGAAGCAAATATTAGATTTGTAATCATTTTAATGAAGACATTGTTTTCGAGTTGGACTTAAGAGGCTTGGATTAATACGATCATTTGAGATAAGTTACAATTTTAGATTAATTAAGGTTATAATTGTATTATCTTAAATCAATTCCTTCTATACAGCTAACATGATAATTTTAAAGAATATTTCCATTTTCTCTTTGGACGAATCTGAATATATTGTGGTGTTACGCCTATAGTTCCAACATTAAACATTTACCACCTCTATGAGCGCGCTTTTGACTCATGAGTTGAAAACAATGATCGAAAATATCAATATCCATCAAAATTAATTTAATTGGCTAGCCAGAAAGGCTTGTAAGCAGCACCTTGGTACGATACTCCCAAGTAGTAGTTGCTGGAATGTACACTGCTACTAACGTTACCAAATCGTAAAGTGAAGAGCCCGTTTTCAGAAACAAGAGAAGCAAAAGAATTAAGCACATCGCCTTGGTTGAGTATGTTTGTTGCTCCAGCTTGGGAAGCACAAAACCAAAAGAAAATCAGCAAATGGATTTTTTTGATGGCCATTGATGAGCTAATCATGGTAGATGGTTATGCTCCAAAACAAGCAGTGGTGATTGATTTATATTTGATCATTTCTTTTTTTTAAAAGATTTCACATCATCTTTAATTTCATTTGATATTTCAAAGTCTGACCCCTTATTGCACAATTGAGTTGTCAAGTACTTGAAAACTATAGTTTGAAAAGTAACATAATAATCGGTGCTTTGCTTGGCAACTAGTGTCTATAAGATAAATGCACAATATGGAACATTAAATAAAAGGTTTTATGGTTTGTATCTGGGATACTTCTGTTCCCAGCATAGTGTATCTACCTTGACTTTTTATTCATCTTCTTTCTTGGGACAACTGTATGAAAAGCTGACATCTGGACCCAAATTGAGTTCCCATTAATAATTTTGTTGTGAGTTAAAGCAAGAGTAAAAATTAAAATATAGTAAGAGTAAAAAATAAAATATTTTACCTTATTGTTTCATAAAATTTATTAAATAAACTGATAAAGAAAACCAATTTAAGAGTTAAAACAATAGTATTCAACCAAAAAGCATAAAGAAGAGATAAATAATTAAATATATATAGAAGGGAATATTAAGTCACGTTGTATCATAAATTTAAAACTAAAATGAAGGACACATAGCAATCGTAACACCTCGACCATTAACTCATTTCCAAAATTGAAGAATATTTAGTTTAAGTTCTTATAAAATTGGATGAATGTTTTGTTCATCCTCTTCAAAAATTGGATAGCTCATCCTCTTCTAAGTCGGATAAAATGTGTACTAGCTTCCTTTGTTCTTAATTAGTAAGGAGAATTCAAGTCTCACCTTATGAATAAAAAAATCAATGCATGAATACATCTCTTTTATTATAGGAGTTGCTATTTAAATTATACTTGTAGTGTTTACCTATTTATTTATTTATTATTATTATTTTTAACAGAAAGTGAGTAAGAAAAGACAGTAACAAACAAAAAATTTCATTTTTTTAAACAAAAACGGGGATTATAACAAAGGAGAATATGAGTTTAAAAAAAGGTTAGCAAAAGCAAAAAGAAGGAACTCCCCAATAATCAAGGAGAATTGAAGTTACTTTCGAAAACAAGCCGCAAGATCATCTCACTTGTTAATTACCATCAGACTTAAAAACTTAAATTGATATATAATATTTAAGACTTAAGGTTAACACGTGACACGTTCCCTCATATATAACATGGACATATAATATATGGTAGACATATATTAAACACTCTCTACCGTCTAATATGTGTAAAAAAATGATTTTTAGATAAAGAGAAAAGAGAGAATTTGAATCAGGGATCTCTAAAGTCTAATACTATTAAACTCAAAAGTTTAAGTTGATAAAAAAAAATCCAACTATAATATTTGAGATATATTTAAGACATGAGGTTAACATGTAACACCACCAAACAAAATTTTCCATTGTACTTGAAATAGTCTCATTGACCTCCATCTGACTTTGTCTAAGTACTTTGAAAATTCTCATCATCTCGATAATTCAAACACATGTTTAGAACTTGGATGGACTCTTTGACCTCCATCAGTCTTTGTTTAGATGCTTTGAAAATTCTCATCATCTTAATAAGTGTGTAGAACTTGGACCGACAATTTTGATCACAACAGGATTGACAATTTTGATCACAACACCGCATAAAAGGTAAATTAATAGGTTCGGCTTGATCTTTAGTCATATTGGGACAGTAATATCGTCAACCTATTTAAAGTATAACTATAGTAATTTAAATTTAATTACTTGAACATAATTATTAGTGATTATTGTAAATATTAGAGTAAAACCAAACTAACCTTTGGGATAGACTAACAACCTAAGTAAATTTATTATAATCCTTTAGCTGAGTGGCCAGTGGCAGAGAGAGCGAGGGGGGGCATAGAGGCCAAGGTCCCCTCAACCAATGAGGTTTTTTTAAAAAAATAATAATAATAATTCAATTATATATTAATTACATATACTTTTATATCAATATTAGGACACTTCATCTAGATTTTAATTTCAATAATTTAATTATACATTATTTTAGGAGATCTATTTTATCTAGATTTTAATTCCTATATATTGACATAGGATTTACACCTCTTTTTCTTTTTTTTTTCAATTATCTAGTCATAATTATATATATACATATATATATATATATATGCATATATTGTTTTGAGCTTTTATTTTATGAGAATTACAAATAAGGTGATTCTATTGTCACCCAAAAAGGTTCTCCAGACACCCTTTTTTTATAAAATTTTTAATTACTAATATATCAATATATCAAATTACGTAAAATGACGAAATTAAGCAATTTCAAAATTACTTTACAAATATTAATACTCTAATAAAAAAATTTTACTCGGTATTCTTATCATTGTTTTCACAACTCTTTTACACTTATATTATCTATAGCCTATTGGATTTTATTTCTTCGGGACAAATTATTTAGGCCAATATAAAACCAAATTTTCTTTAAATTGATAAATATTTTACATATGATTTTTTTGGAAAAAAAAAAAAAGAATAAATGTTATAATTTTATTTTAGTTTATTCACAAACTGGTGTTTGTATTTGTGTATTAATTTTTAGTGAAAATTACAAAAAATGGCCGTTCTAGAAAAGTAAAATTGGTTTTTATCCACTTCTTTAAAAAAAATAAATAAATTATTTTTAACCCCTCAAATAAATTAATTATAGTCCATACCTAAATTACTCAAATTGTCCATGCATACATTGTTCTCTTCCTTCATTACTCATAATATGAGATCTTTGACTTTCTTTATTAATTATTTGAGTTTTTTTGGGATTTTTTTTAAGTTTTTTGTGATTTTTAGAGTTTTTTTTTTTTTTGTGTTTTGGATGTTGGATATTACTATTTAGGGTTAAATTTGATTGGATTTAGCTTGAAAATGAAAGTTTTAAGTGAGATATAGCGTGAAGACAATGACTGAGTTGTATCGGTTTTTAAGTGGACTTAAAAACCGAATTGAGAGTATTTTGGTAAACTTAGACATAAAATGAAAATAATTTGTTTAGAAGACTAAAAATGAATTTCTATAGAAAAGTGGTTAAAAATGAATTTTTTCTTTTAATTTTGGGTAAAAGTGAAAAGCACCCTAATTTTTAAAACCATTATAGTAGATGTTTAAGTTAGATTTTAATAACTTATTTTTTAAATATTATGATATTTGATTTGTATTAACTTAAAATTAAGTTTTTATTTTGACTCCCCAGGATCAAAATCCTGACTTTGCCTCGTGAATGGCCATCAGACATTAGCAAGTAGAAAGATTAATTATATGTATAACTGCATATACATGACAAAATGTGTATTTGGACACCTTTTAAAAAGTTCATTACGATCTTAAAACAATGAATCTTTTGTCATGGCGGTTCATAAATAGCAAACTTATAAAAGTTATAAATGAGCTAGAGAAAGATATTTCTAAAGACGTACTGTTAGAGTAGCTGAAGCCGAAGCTCAAGCTGCAGAAAATTACGCGGCTCAGGAAGCTTCAAGGAAGCTCAAGCTGCAGAAAATTACGCAGCTCAGGAAGCTTCAGGACAGTAGCTTGCATTGCAAGTAACAGCTGCTTAGTTTATAATTAGCTTGATTAAATTCTGCCAGGTGTCTGTTAGTTAAGCTAGGATGCTTGTTATTGGTCTAGCACATCAATCTTTAACCAACTCAATCCATGTCTATAAGTTGTGGTCACATGCTTGTGTAGTTAAGTAGAAACAAGTAGAAGAAAACCATTTTCAAGAAAATCTCTCAAGAACTCTTCAATGAAGTTCATTGCTTTCTTGCTTCATTTTTTCACTTCAATCACAAATCTTGCTAGATTTTACACTTACAACATTACAAATTTACTATTTATACAGAATTACACAAAATATATATATCTTCATCAATTTTTTATGGCATTTTTAAGAATGAATAATGTAATTGAAAGCAATTACAACATGTATTTATAAACATCGTAAAACAAATGTTGTAAAAACCTTTTTTTTTTTTAAGTGGTGCAGCCTTTGTTTCATGTCACACCCATATAATTAGATTATATTAAATTGATGGAAATGTCTAATCCAAAATTTTAAAGCATGTCAATAAATGTTTTTGTTTTAACTCTCCAATCCAATGCATCTAATCCATCAACTGGTAACAAATATTGCATTGAACCATTTCAACGGATGCTCCAACCTAGTCTTCCATATCAAGTCTTGCTCATCAATCGTGATTTTCTATATTGTTTTGCTTCAGTGTGTGCAATTGAATTTGCACCACAGCCTTGAACACAATTTTAGACTCTGCTGTTAATGTCGAATATAAGCATATTGTAGTTACATTGCTTCAAAGTGATTTAGGATTGACTATCAAGCTAAGTAATTCTATTACTAAACCTTTAATTGAATGGCCATTATATCACATACAGACATTATGAACTAGAACTGAATTTTAGAATTCATATGTATAATTGCATATGACAAGTTGTGTTTTAGACACCCTTTATATTAGATTCTTTACGATTTTAAAATAGTAAGTTTTTTTGTCACGGGCATTCTCTTGAAATTCTGTGTTAATAGAAAATTAATAAAATTACAAATTGGCTAAAGATAAATATTTATAAAATTGAATTTTAATCTGTTGATAGATATATAATATTACAAATTTACTGCTTCTATACAACTAAATCAGAAAATCTATAAAATAGAAGTCGTCCTTAAACTATGACATCCATGCATGTATATATGAAAATGCTATATGCTCCTAACTATTTATGATTACATAGAAAATTGAATAATAATCATACCTTCATCTTCCAATCACTACAGACAAGGTTAAGTTATTCATAGAGCGATTCCCTGCCATGACTCCACTTGATGAGTTGAACTCAGTAACCCTTCTTTCAATGCAAAATGCCGGTTGTTTTGGCATTGGTAATTTTACTCCCTTACTTGTTAACATGGATATGACTTCTCCCATAAAAGGCCTGTCCAATGGGTTATCTTCTACACAAAGCAGGGCGACATTAATGCATCTCAGAATTTGGTCTTTAGAACATGAATCGCGTAACGTTGGATGCATTAGTTCTAACATGTCATTTTCTTTCCACAACATCCATGCCTGAGAAATTACCATTCAATTTAAACATTCAATGCAAACATTTATTTGTTGTATTATAAAATTAAAACTGACTCTACATTACCAAACTTACATATGCAATAAGATTGAGTGATCGATCAAAATAAAAATTGCTATTGCTCCTTCTTCCACTCACGATTTCCAAAACCAAAACTCCAAAGCTAAAAACATCGGATTTTGTGGAATAAACTCTCATTACAGCATATTCAGGCGACATATAACCACTGAATTTTATTCATAAGATACTATTAGTAATGCTTGAAACTATATTAAAAAGTTCATATAAACAGTAGTTTGCACCAAATAGAAGATAAAATTATAGATGATTCATTTACTTACTATGTGTCAACAATTCTATTTGTTTTTGCTTCGGATTGAGTAGTAGTGAAAGTTCTTGCCATACCAAAATCAGATATTTTGGGGTTCATGTTCTTGTCAAGTAATATATTACTAGCTTTCAAATCTCTATGAATTACTCGTAATCTTGAGTAATTATGGAGGTAAAGTAGCCCCTGAGCTATTTCTCTAATGATATTAAAATACTTGTTCCAATCGAACAATTCTCTTTTAGATTGATCTGCAAATCGAGGAAAAAGAAATAACATTATGAAAAAACTATAGTATAATGATCAAGACAAAAGTAAATAGATGTATCATATGAGGCATCTTCAATATTTTTAAACATAAGTACTAAGTAAAAGAAAAAATGTGCTAATACCAAAAATATAAGAATCTAAGCTTTTATTTGGCATGTACTCGTAGATTAGCATTTTCTCTTCCCCTTGAATGCAAAAACCTTGGAGTCGCACTAGATTTGTGTGTTGTAATTTAGCTGTTATTATGAGCTCGTTCTTGAACTCCACAAGCCCTTGTCTCGAACTTCTTGATAACCTTTTTATTGCTATCTCTTGTCCATCAAGTGAACCCTAAAATATTGATTCAAAGGTTATTGTTTAATGTGAAGTCCATTGTCCAAACATATTTGCATTCTTGGTTTTTAATGTTTACCTTGTACACAAGTCCATAACCACCATCTCCAAGTTTATTCTCATCAGATAAGCTATTTGTAGCATTCATAATGGATGAAACACAATACACTTTTAAGTTGAAGCCTCTCTTGCCTTCAATTTCAAGTTCCTTAGCTTCATTCATTAATGCTAGTAGAAACTTATCTGTTTGGATTGACATTCAAAATTTAAGCTCAGCATTCAATAAAGAAATGAAAAATAAATACTTGCTCACAAGAAATTAAATTCATATGGTTTGTAATGCGACCTTCTATATGAGCTCTTCTCCATCTCATTGACAGAAAGAAGAAAATAACCAAGAGTATACCAATCATAAATGTACACGCTACGGCTGTTACAACCCAGATCCAGTACTCGTTCCCATCGGCATCAAAAAGGAGAATTCAAAAAGTTTTGCTTAATTCCGTGTTCATGACTTTTATATCCCTACCTATCTAACTTCAATCAATTGATAACCATGACATATCGAGTATACTGAATACATAATGTATGCATAAGCGATACAATAAGAATTCAGCGAAAATTGTTTATGATATATGGCTGATCAAGAGATTTGACTGCATTGAAGGATTCATAGGAACAGTTAAACCATGAAACAATTTGCGTTTCAGAAATTATATAGGATATTTGGCTGAGGCATAAAAGGTTCTACAATCTTAACTTGCTTGGGAAGCAGTGACTCCATTTGAAACTTGGAGTAGAATCAAGTCCTTAGTAAGCTTTTATACATTCTCGTATATGCAAGGCTAAATCAGAATCATTTTATTATTGATAAAAGATTTCAACGGAACCACTATAAATAATAAGCTTATTTTAAAAGATTTAGATGAAACGCAAGTACCACCTCATCACTAAGGATGAAAATATGGATATTGACGGAAATATCAGTATTACAATTAAACAGAAATATCGATATCGATAGAAATTGATGTAAAATTTATGCTTTGATACCATAAAAAGATTTCTACTAAGAGATGATATACAGTAGTGTAGGGTATTATATATACATGGACTACTGAAAATAGAAAGGGAAACTTATCCTGGAAATTGACTAAATATACAAATATTAAATGGTGAATATTACACAATAATTACAAAATAATTTTCACATATTTGCAACCAAAGAATCAGCTAGAGGATTGTAGGTAGGATTGTGGCTTGATAGCTAAATAGTAAATGGAGTTGACTTGTAGGGCACATGTTAACATTTTTTTAAAAAAGAAAAACTCTTTGTAGATCTATTAGCCTGAGAAAACCTTCTATGGGAGGTTGAATTAGTATATCATGTTGATATTGATGTGTTATTTTAATAACAACATGACACATTATATTTTTTTTTCATAAAAAATTAATGTTAGTGTGACCTTAAAATAACGTTGGGACATGTGATATGATTTTTTAAATAAAAATTTTTTGTCAATAAAAAAAAAAATCAACATTAGCTTTTTTATAAAAGAGAAATGTCACGTGTCATATTACTATTGAAATGTCATATCAATATCAACATGACACACAAACTCAACGTTCCATGGAAAATTTCTCGAACCAACTCATAACTAATCACTTTAATTGCAAGCTCGGGAGTCGCAATTCAATTGAATTCGAGTTCACATAACTTAACTATGTCATACCTTCTTGCTCTTTACTAGAGCAACAATAGTTGGAAGCAGCCTAGCTAAACTAACAACCACAAATCAACTACAATACCAACAATAATTTGGTTCGTATTAAGAAGAGGAAAGTAACATACCGGAAGGGATAGAAGAAATGGTGTAAACTACTTCATGCGTTCCATTTGGATGTCCTTTTAAAGGTTCATAAAAAAATACACATCCAGTGCCATCAAGATTGAGGCTTTTAGTTCCAAAACAGCCACAGTTTTTCCAGCAGATATCCTTGCAGTCACTTAAGCTTAAATTTGCATCGTTGACGCTTGTGGAATATGTAATATTATGAGTGGCCAACGTGTGCCTCCGGAACAGAGCAGCCCTCCTGCATTTTGGACCCTTCCATCTCACAACCAGAAGTTATGCTATTTCCATCACACACGTCAGGATCTAAAATCACTCTCCTATTATTTTGATCCAATATAGATCCACAGGGCATCAACCACAACCATGTAAGGATTACCCAATTGTCAGGAGTATATTCATTTGCAGTGAATTCATACTTGAGGTATTTCTCGCCTTCATTTGAAACTTCAATAAACTTGTGATCTGCTAATCCATCATCCAGTAAAACGTTTTCAAATGTGTTGTCCTCCAATAATACCCCACTAGTCCAAAAGGCCAACCCTCGTCGCTTAAGAATCAGTTGACGTTCATCAGGGTTCCATTCCAGAGAGAAAGCACCAGGAGCTGCTATAGAGACACTTGACCATGATGTAAGTGACCAATTCTGACCAGTCTTGAGGTTGACCCCCAGTTTCATTCCAGGCAGGAAAGAATCTGTTGGATAATCAAAGCTTTGCCACAGAATCTGCTCGGGAACCCCACTTGTCTTTGCTTTCTTCAATACAAAGTTTCCATCATCTTGCAAAATGGCAAATACTTTTGTATTGGACTGACCAGAGTACAACACAAGCGCAACCCCGCCAGTGCACGTTATCATTAGTTTACCAGTTTCATCTATCATAAGAGCCCTTGAGGTGTCAATGATAGGCTTGGCTCGATTGGCTATCCAGAAAGGTTGGTTTTTAACTCTATCACCGTGGTACCGTATTCCCAAGTAGCCACTATTGTTTTCAAACTTTAAGGAGAAGCGACCATTCCTGGAAACAAGAGCACCAGCAGAGTGGAGCGCATCACCTTGGTTGAGTATATGTACATTTGCTGCTGCATGAGAGGCCAAAAGGCAACAGAAGATGAACAAAATGATTTTGTAGATAATTCTACTTTGGTAATTAGCCATTGCTGAGCTGAAATAGAAGATGGGTATACTCGAAAAGAAACAAAGCTGGTTAGTTTATAGATGATCAAATTCTTTTACCCAGTCACATTTTGACTTAACATTGAGGTTTCTTAACATTGAAAAATATAGTTCCAAGAAATTTGTTTATTAGACAAGAAATTTCTTAACATTGAAAAATATAGTTCTAGAAATGGGAAAAGTTGAACAAGTACTAGTTAGAAAAAGTCCCATAGTTGTACATTTGCGCTTTGTTGTGGAAAAATGGCAGAGTTATGAGTTGAAAAACTAAAAGAAAAAATACTGAAAAAGAGGTACTGCATAAGCTTCATTCAACAACATATATATTACAAGTTTGGTACAAGAGTTGTTAGTCATCATGACTTAACCCATACTCATTTTCTAACTCAAGCATGGCATAATCCTTAAAATAAGGATCATCACAACTTCACCACCTAATCTTTAACAAAATATAAAATTAAAAACAAAAAACACAAAAGGACAGCATTCTTGGAAAAATCTCAAACTCTAACACGCATCACTTTGGTTGAGTACATTTGCTGCTGCATGACAGGCACGAAGGCAACAGTAATTGAAAAAAAAAAGATTTTGTACATAGTTCTACTTTTGTTAGCCGTTGCTGAGCTGAAATAGAAGTCGGGTATACTCGGAAACAAGCAGAGCTGATTGATTTATAAGTTATCATTCTGTTTCAGATCTCAAATTCTCTTACCCAGTCACAACACGAATTATCTTAACAACTGAAAAATGTAGTTTCAATTCCCACAAGCGCACATTACGTACAGTCTATGTGTGCATAGTTTTTTTCTTTTTTTCTTTTTAGTAGGGTTAATTGTCTCACATCCATGAGAGTATATATTCAGGTGATGCAAATAATATTGGATAGTTTTCTTGCCTTCTTATAGGATTAGCCATTTCCCGTTCATAGAAATAGATATTCGGACCACGCAAATAATATTTTATCTCAACAATTCCGACAGACTTCGAAGCCTTTGATTGTGAAAATAGTACATACTTTCAACTGTCACCTAATTAATGTTGAACCAAATTTCCTTTGATAGTAGATCCAATCATTTGCATCTCATCTACTTTAATTCAATCCAGTAAAGCAATATCATTCTGTCATATACTTCACATGAACCCAAAAGATAAAGCAAAAGAGTGACAAGATATTGTAGATAATAAATTTGGTCTTGTTAGCCATTGACAAGCTGACTTTCAAACTGGTTTATTTTATGTTCTCTAAGAAAGCTATCATTCAATATCGTATATCAATTTAAACGAAAAAGTTTGCCTACAGCAGAATAGAAGAATGAAACTTCCAGGACGATAAACCGGTCGAAACGTACGTGTTGGTACTTAAATCTTGGTCAACGAAGTGTTGGATCTTGATTGTTGGGGTTCAAGGGACCAAATAAAGTCCCATATCTTACACACACTTGAACAGAATGGAATGAAATAGGATTCAATGGGATGATAAAAATAGGATTAGATAAGATTAAATTAGTATTATACTTTGTAATTGGAATTGGATTAAATTGAATTAGATTGAATATGACTAAATTAATTCAATATTACGTAAATTGATTTTTGAATAAAATATATTAAATAATCTATAAATATATTAAATATAAATAAGAAATAAAAATATAAAATTAATTAAATAAAAATAAAAATTTATCTTTAAATAAATTTTAAATTTATGCACCATATGAAATTATTTTAAATAAATTTATAAGTATAAATATTTTTTATTATATTTTAATAAATATAAATAAAAAGAATAACAAAGAATGAAATTTGAAAACCCATCATTTTAAATGGTTTTCAGATCTCATTTATTTGAGATTTGAAATGATCCTGTGTGTGGGCCTTGGATGAAAGATCTTTCTTCCTTCTCTAGTCTAAACGTGGACAATGATGAGGAGAGAATTTTTTTTTTTTTTCCGGATCCCACCAAATTACCTGTATGGATGCAAGATATGTTGAGCAATATGCTCACTTGACTTATGAGGAATCCTCTGCAGCAAGCAATCACTCTGTGCCAGTTCCCAAGGAAGTTCCTGCAGCAATGATGCAACACATGAAACCTGGAGATAATCCTACAGTTGCTCTGTCCTTCCAAGAAACACAACTGCTGCTTAAAGCTGAAGGAACAGCCCTGCTTGTGCATGACGCAAGCCAACATCAGTTGGGTTGCAAACCAAGCTGATTATATCTCCAATTCAGCTTAGCTGAAGTCACTATGATTAAGAATCTAAGCCACCAACAAGTGGTGCAATCCTATTGGTCGAAGCCTAATTAATTAGTTAGGATTAGGTAGTTAGTTATTGAGAATCTTGCCATGTGGCAAGCTGCCAGTACTTGTATATAAAGGCAGTAAAATGTAATCACTCAACATGATGAATGCATGATCAGTGATTTCCAGATTTTACCTTTCCTTCTCTGTTTTCATGAATGCAAAGATTCTCTAACCTTCACAAGATAGACCTAATGAAAAGCGGGCATGTCAGTGCAACAAGAACACGACATGTGGCATGTGACATAGACTTCTAACGAATAAGAATTTATATAAGCTAAACTATACAACTAATTTAATTAGTCACCAAAGGTGAGAAACTCACCTTCAATAACAAAGGAGACGTTAAACTTGAGAAGTCAACTAACGTAATTTGAAGACAAAAAACGTTAACCTTTGAAAGAACCATCGACCTTCGAAAGAACTATTCCAACAAATCATTGATAAATGTTCAATATGTAACGAACATCTATCACCATGAAATTGATTTAAGCGATAAGTGGTAAATATCTTCGCATGTATTGTAACATCTGAAAAATAAGTTCTTGTTCCATTATAAACTAATTTGCTATTCATTAGTAAGTTAAAGTGAATTGCTACGTACTTTTAGTGAAATAAACTAATTTTTGAGAAATAAACACTGACATAAGCATTGACTTGAGCATCGAATGTTGTTTCCGGAAATAACTTTTGAACCACATTAACGGAAGTTTTACTTGTTCTACAGGTGTTGCAGCAGATAGTGGAGATAGGCATTCGCACAAAGAAGAAGGTAGACCGAAGTTATTAGGGACTTTCGTACGACAATTTAGACTGCAACATTGGTGCTAGAAGGAGGGCCTCAAAGTCAAACCTTACTAACCAGTCTAGTAATCCAGCAATACTTGTCAAATCCATTATTTAGCAAGATGGCAGTTACCTCGGTGTTGGATTGACCCTTGTATAACTCCAAAGGAGCCCCTCCAAACTATGTTATCAGCAGTTTACCAGTTTCATCAATGACAAGAGCCCCTGAACCATTAGTTATAGGCCTGTCTTGACTGGCTAGCCAGAAATGCTTTTAAGCAGCACCTTGGTACCATTCTCCCAAGTAGTTGTTGCTGGAATGTACATAGCCACTAACATTACCAAAATCATAAAGTGAAGAGCCCGTTTTCAGAAACAAGAGCAGCAGAACAATTAAGCACATCGCCTTGGTTGAGTATATTTGTTGCTCCAGCATGAGAAGCACAAAACCAAAAGAAAATCAGCAAATCGTTTTATTGATGCTTTTGCTTTTGTTGACCATTGATGAGCTAATCATACTAGATGGTTATGTTCCAAAACAAGAAGTGGTAATTGATTTATATTTTATCATTTTGTTTTAGATTTTACATCATCTTAATTTTATTTGACATTAATTCAAAATCTACCCCTTATTGCACAACTGAATTGTCAAGTAATTGAAAACTATAGTTTGAAAAATAACATAATGCTTGGTAGTTTGCTGCGAAACTAGTGTCTATAAAATGAATGCACAACATGGAATATTGACTAAAGGTTCGATGGTTTGTATCTCATATACTTCTGTCCATCACAGTGTATCTGCCTTGACTTTTCATTCTTTCTTTTAAACTTGGGACAGCTTTATTAATTTCTGCCTCCATTTGGACCCAAAATTTGATTATCAATTGATAGTTTTGTTGCGAGTTATGGTAAGAGTGAAAAATCAAACGTTTTAGTTATCATTTCATAAAGTTTATTTAATGAATTGATAAAGAAAACCAATTGAATAGTTAAGACAATAGTATTAGAAGAGAAATCACAAAGAGGAGACTAGTAAATAATTAAATATATATAGGAGGAAATATTAGGTAATGCGTATCATAAATTTAAAACTAAAATGAAGGACACATATAGTAATTGTAACACCTCGACCCTTAACTCATTTCTAAAATGGAAGAATATTTAGTTTATCTTCTTCTAAAATTGGATAAATGTTTCATTTATCCTCTTCAAAAATTGGATAGCTCATCCTCTTCTAAGCTAAATATGATATGTACTAGCTTCCTTTGTTTTTAAGTAATAAGGGAAATTCAAGTCTCACCATATGAATAAAAAAATCAATGCATGAATATTTTTCTTTGATTATAGGAGTTGCTATTTAAATTATACTTCTAGTGTTTATCTATTCTGATTTTTTTACCCAAGTTCAGTATTAAATTTTTTACAAAAAGTGTATAAGAAAAAACAAAAAATTATACTTTAAAAAAAAAAAAAGTATTATAACAGAAGGAGAATATGAGTTAAAAAGGTTAGCAAAAGCAAAGTGAAGGAACTCCCCAATAATCAAGGAGAAGTTAATTGCTTCTGAATACAAGCTGCAGGATAATCCACAAAACAAAATTTTGAATTGTACATAAAATAGTCTGATTGACCTCCATCTGTCTTTGTCCAAAGATTTCGAAAATTCTCATCATCGAATAATTCAAACACATGTTTAGAACTTGGATGGACTCGTTGACCACCATCGGTTTTTGTTCAAATGCTTTTAAAATTCTCATCCTCTTAATAAGTCGAACATATGTGTAGAGCTATTGGATTGAGTACAATTTTGATCAGAACAGGTAAATTAATAGGCTCGGGTTGATCTTTAGTCACACTGGGTCAATAATATATCGTCAACCTATTTAAAGCATTTAACAAACAATTATATTTTTTTTTTAACTTAATTATATATATATGTTATTTAATTTATATATTAATTATATTTTTAATCAATTTAAGGATGTTTTATCTAAATTTTAATTTCAATAATTTAATTATATATTCATTATATTTTTTTCTAATTTTAGGAGACCTATTTTATCTAAATTTTAATTCCTATATATTGATGCAAGATTTACACCTCCTTATTGATTCTCTAGTCATAATTTTGTATTTATTTTTGTATATATTGTTTTGAGTTTTTATTTTATGAGAATTACAAATAGAGAGATTCTATTGCCACCCATAAAGGTCTCACTACACCTTTTTTTAAATAAAATTTTTTAGTTAATTCATACATCAAATTACTTAAACGACATAATTAAGTAATTTCAAAATATTTTTACAAATATTAATTCTCTTCAAATATAGTTTTACTCGACCTTCTTATCATTGTCTCGGTGTCTCCATAACTCTTTTTACACTTTTATTTTGAATGCCCTATTGAATTTTATCTAAGACACGAATTATTTTGATCGATGTAGAACTTTCTTTTTTTTTAATTGATAACTTAATTTATATTTTACATAGAATTTTTAAAGAAAAAGAATAGTTGTTGTGTATATTTATTCATCTATTTGATTCATAAAACTAGTGTTTATTTATACATTAATTTCTAATATCATTATAGTAGATGTTTAAGTTTGGTTTTAATAACTTATTTTTAAAAAAAATATTAATACATTTTATTTGTATTAATTTAAAATTAAATTTTCCTTTCGCACTCTCCCCAAATCAAAATCCTGACTCTGTCTCTGCGAGAAGGCTCGAGATTGGTCAACACTCCTCGAAGGTGTCATCACATTAATCTCAGACAAACTGTCTCGCTATGATTATTTGTCATTCAGTTTTGTTGGTAAGCTTTGGAGAAGCTACATGGAAGAAACATTACATTGCAATCAATCATGTGGCTTTCCATGGCTTGTCATGTCTAAGCAAAGTCAAAGCCAAACAACTTGTATTGTATCAGATTATTCGAGAAAAATAAACTTTTGCAATCGGACATGCCTAATACTTATGGGGGATTTTCTTGGGGAATGTATTACTAATTGGTTGATTGTGGTAAAGCCCTTTACTAATTACTTTCTTAAAATAAAGGCGTCACTTTTGAACCCGTTCATTGGATCTGAGGTTGTTTTACCTATCACATATACTTCCTATAATACGAAGTTGGTGTTCTTAGTGGTGTAAAATAACTATAAATAAAACAAATTGAAATAGAGAATAAAAGGGAGAGAGAGCGAAAATTGGGAGAGGAATTTTTTTCTATATCCCTTTAATCATCTGCCGAGCAAACATATATATAGACGGCCGATTAAAAATTTTTCAACCACCTCCATTGTGCATATATTTTTTTAATAATAAATTAGTGGGATTCATCCACTAATAATTCAACTACTCTTACTGTGTATATATTTTTATTTTAAATTGGTGAGACCCACCCAATAATTTATAATACTCCACCTTGGTCGTATACCAATTTAAGATAGACCACCTCATTGAAAACCTTGTCAGTAAAATCTAATGGGATAAAACCTAGTCAAAGGGAAAAAAAGTATAGCATACAAAACTTTAAAAGAAATATGACATATTCCCCTTTGATGATCCTTTTGGAATAACTCCATTTATTTATTTATTTATTTTTATAACTAAAAACCTAATGTGACAAAAACCTAAACAAAAGATATTTCATGATCTACTGAATCAAAAATACTATAATTTTCTAGATTCAATAACATTTGAATGTGCTTTTAAGAGACTACCTTGTTAAAAACCTTGTCAGGAAAACCCAGTGAGACAAAATCTAATCGAAAGGAAAAATATTGTAGTGTACATATGTCCATATTTGACTTAATATACTCCGTCTGAAGGAATGCTTCATAGTCAATCATGTAACTTATATAATCAACGCATTTCAATGTCATAAATCAATTTCTTGCATGTTGATGTTGGCAACGTTTTGGTGAATAAGTCTACAAAATTATCCGTGGAGCAGACTTATTTAACATCAATTTGCTGATATTGTTGGAGCTCATAAGTATAAAAGAACTTTGGTGAAATATATTTGATTCTATCTCATTTGATGTATCCTCCTCTGATTTGAGCAATACATGCAACATTATCTTCATATATAATTGTTAGGGAATTTGATACAATAAGTAGTTCACATGTATTCTGGATATGATGAATGACAGATCTCAAGTATATATACTCTCTATTAAGGTAATATGCCCTAAGAGCTTGTAATTTGTAAATGTTTAAATTAATTAATAAATAAAATATATTTATTTTGATAAGCATTTATGAAGTGTTTGCTTCATACAAATATCATGTAACATCCATGATTACTTATGTAATCTCAAACTAAGTATATAAGTGTTATATACAAGAGGATTTAGTTTGAGATCAGTAATCTAAAGAGTTCGTAGAAAGCAAACAAAGCTGGGTACTTTGTTTGTGGTAAATCTACAGTTGCGGTCCATTTTGTATTTGATACGATGATCTTATCCGGGATCGTTTATGTGGCGACATGAAAATTGAGGCACCTTATATGATAGAGATTATATAGGACTGGACCACGATAAAATGAATTTTTTATTAATATCCGTTAAATAAAGAAATTCATATTTATCAACTAAATGATCATATATGGATTGATCTTAATCCTGAGTGTTTTATGGACTCCTATTTGTTGAGTCATATCTTTTGATTTACATGGGTGAGACTGTTATATATTTACAATCAATAAGCTTCGTACTTTGGAGATATGATTTAATAAATGGCTGGGAACATTTTACACAATAGTGGAATCCACTCCTTCTTACGAGAAGTAGATGAATAGTTCCCTTTAAGTGTTGATTCGGGTCTTGAGCAATAAGAGCACTCGACTTTCTGTTTACTTATAAACAGAAAGATAAATTCATAAGTTGTTATGAATATATTGTTAATTAAATAATCAATGGTACTTATTGGAATAAGATATAATTAGAGAGGTATAACGGACTTTAATGACCTAGCTCTAATTATGAACTACTTGTGGAGGGTCAAACCATATGAAATGATTAAATCGATGGACACTGAAAATTCAGATTGTGTAAAACATCTACAATTTTGAGAGTGCAACCTTGGGTTTTTAGTAGAGTAACTTTGAGGTTAATAATAGTGAATTATTTAATTAAAGAGTTTAATTAATAATTCCAATATTATTAGAGCTCAAATTGTAGGTCCATTTGGTCCCCTTGCTAGCTCACAACCACATAAAGAAATAAATGAAATAATATAATTGGATTGTCCAATTATTAATGTCATATAGGCATGTTCACGAATTATTTGATTATTTAAATATATATAATTATTTAATTAAGTGTTAATTATTTAATTATCTATAGAGATTATGAGTTCAATTTTAAATAGTGTCATTAAATTATTTATGATTTAGAATCATTTAATTTAATGAAAAATCTTTTAATTAATGGAAATAGTAATTTAATTTAATTGGAATTAGATTCCACATTAAATTGAATTAAAGAAGTTTTAATAGGAATTAGATTCCATAGTAAATTAAAAGTAAAGAGTTCTTGACTAATAAGGAATTTGATTCCATATTGGATATGAACTATGTTTTCTAATTTAAATAGGAAATTGTATTCCTTGTTAAATTGGAAAACTCTAACTTACCATTATAAAATGATGTTTTATGTTGATAACAATAAGGTGAGAATTTTTTGGCTACTTGAACCAAAAACTTCCATTAATTAAAAACATCAAATCACTTCATCTCATATAACAATCTTTTATAAAAGATTTCGTGATTTGATTCTTCGAGATTGTGCCCACACACAATTTCTTTTATGAAAAGTCATAGCAAGGAAGATCATGCGGTGAAGAATCTACAAATCAAAAGGGATCAATTCAATTATCATGCAAAGGTAAGATTCGATCTTATTAATTTAATTATTGAATTGTTATTACTAGCATCGATCGAGTATGTTTGGTTTGGAAAAATTTTTTAAATCCACGTTTCCGCATTAAATTCAAAATCAATTTTTCCCTTCACTCTCAACTTGCTTCATGAAGTGCAAGAATTTCATAATGGTTGGATGACATAGCAACAAAAGTCTGTTTTGTAGAGCACCATGAAATTGTTGCATCATTATAAGTAAAAAGATATTCAGTTCGTGAACAAGCTTTATAAGGATCTAAAAGATATCCGGCATCAGCATAATCGATCAAACCTACACCACTAGCAGATTTTGAATAGAATAACTCCAAATTTGTTATTCCACAAAAATAATGAAAAATATGTTTGATCTCATTGCAATAACGTTGTGTTGGTTCAAAGTTTAACCTAGCCAGTAGATTTACTGAAAAAGCAATACCAGGCTTAGTACATTGTGCTAAATATAATAAAGCACCAATTATACTCGAATATTGTACTTCTAGACTAAGTATCTGTTCATTATCTTCTTTAGGTCTAAATAGATCCTTTTTAGGATCAAGAGACTGAACAACTGTAGAGGTACTTAAGGGATGAGTTTTATCCATATTGAAACGTTTTAGGATTTTTTTTTCTAATATATGCTCTTTGATGGATAAGTAATTCATGTGATTTATGCTCGATCTCCAGGCTAAGATAATATTTTGTTTATCCCAAGTTTTTCATCTCAAATTCCTTTTTCAAACATTTAGCAACTTTTAAAAGCTCTTCAAAAGTTCCAATTAAATTTATGTCATCGACATACTCTACTGCAATTACAAATCCAGATTTTGATTTCTTTATGAACACACATAGGCATATAAGATTATTAATATATCCTTCATTTATCAGTTGAACCTGGCCAGTAAATTTACTGAAAAAGCAATACCAGGCTTAGTACATTGTGCTAAATATAATAAAGCACCAATTATACCCAAATATGATATTTCTAGATTAAGGATCTGTTCATTATCTTCTTTAGGTCTAAACCTTTTTAGAATCAAGAGACTGAACAACTATAGGGATACTTAAGGGATGAGTTTTATCCATATTGAAACGTTTTAGGATTTTTTTTCTAATATATACTCTTTGATGGATAAGTAATTCATGTGATTTATGCTCGATCTCCAGGCTGAGATAATATTTTGTTTATCTTAAATCTTTCATTTCAAATTCATTTTTCAAATATTCAACAACTTTTAGAAGCTCTTCAGGAGTTCCAATTAAATTTATGTCATCGACATACACTGCTGCAATTGTAAATCCATATTTTGATTTCTTTATAAATACAAATATGCATATAAGATTATTAATATATCCTTCATTTATCAGGTATTCACTAAAGCGATTATACCACATGCGTCTGGATTGTTTCAATCCATACAAGGACCGTTGCAACTTAATTGAATAAACATTGTTGGCTTTTGATTTATATGTTTTAGGCATTTTAAATTCTTCAGGAATTTCATATAGATATCAATATTAAGTCATATAAATATGTTGTCCCTTTATCCATAAGACGTATTTGGAGCCCTTTTGAGAGTGCCAAACTTATTAAAAGTATAAAAATAATCATATCCATCACAGGTGAATATGTTTCATTATAATCAATTCCTAGTCTTTACGAGAAACCTTATGTAACAAGTTTTGCTTTATATCTTACAGTGTCATTTTTCTCATTACGTTTTTATACAAATACTCATTTATACGCAACAGGTTTGACGTCTTTAAGCGTCTAGACTATAAGTACAAATACTTTACGTTTGGTCAAAAAACTCAATTCTGCTTGAATTGCATCTTTCCATTTAGACCAATTATGTTTTTGTTGACATTCATCAACCGTATGTGATTCACAATCATTGTTCATAATTTGAATAACAACTATATATGAAAATATACTATCGATGATTGTTTCATCACGATTTCATAAATTTCCTACAAAATGCAATAATATTTGTTCATTTTTAGGATTTTACAGCCCTGCGAGGGTTTATACCTTTTAAAAAGTTTCAATCTCCTTAGGGACTAGTGACTCTTCTAAAGTTGATTTTTTAGAGGATGTGGATTTTGTAACTTGAGTATAATCATGATTTTTCATTCTCCGCTTCCGAGAAATACTATCATTTGAACCAACTGGTATACCATGCTTCTAGCGTGCAATAAATGATTCATTTACTGTATTTTGATTACATTGTTCTATAGGAACAATTATTCTAACTGGTGCATTGGCAGTTAGTATATATAATTTTGTTACTCTAACTGCATTTGTAAATGCATCTGACAACTAATTTACAATCATTTGAAAATTAACTATCCTTCATACTTCATTTTCACGTTGGGTGGTACGAAGATCTAGATGAGATATTGTTGTCACATTTTATAAGAGATTATTCTTCTCTCTAATAGTGACATTTTTATCATATTTCTCTTTAGGAGAAATTTTTCTTCCCCCTAATAGTGAGAAAGTTGTCTCATCAAAATAGCAATCTGCAAAGCGAGCTGTAAAAAGATCATTTGTCAATGGCTCAAGATATATGATAATTGAAGGTGAATTAAAGCCAACATATATCTCCAAACGATGCTGAGATTCCATTTTGGTTCGTTGAGGAGGAACAATAGGAACTTGTACAATATAATCAAAAATGCATAAATGTGAAATATCAGGTTGGTACCGAAATACAAGTTGTAATGGAGAGTACTGGTGATAGATTATAAGTCTAAGACGAATTAATGTTGTTGTTTGTAAAACATGTCCCTAGGTAAAAACCGGTAGTTTTCTTTGCAATAACAAAGTTCTTATAATTACATGGATGTGCTTGATAAATAATTCTACTATACCATTCTGGGTATGTACATATGGAACTGGATGTTCAACATCAATTCCAACCGATGCGCAATAGTCATCAAATGTTTTTGATGTAAATTCACTAGCATTATCTAGTTTTATACTCTTAATTGGATAATCTAAGAATTGTACTCAAAGTATAATAATGTGAGCAAGCAATCTAGCAAAAGCAACATTACGACTAGACAACAAACATACATGTGACCATCTTGCGGATGCATAAATCAATATCATAAAATAACGAAATGGTCTACTTGGTGAATGGACAGTTCACATATGTCTCCTTGAATTCTTTGTAGAAAAGATTGAGACTTAAAACCAACCTTAGAAATAGGTGGTTTAACCACCAATTTTCCTTATGAACAAATGGTACATATACTTCATTGGATAATAGAATCTTTAGATTCTTTAATGGGTGTTCATGAGAATTTTCAATAATTTTACACATCATTGTAAATCCCGAATGACGAAGACGGTCATGCCAAAATTGAATTATTATTGGTTTTGAAAGCTTCTGGCTCAAAACTACATATGTTTTAATTGATCTTATAATTGTATTACAATAATAACAGTAATGAATAAAAATTGTAGAATTGCACATACAATATATAAGATTAGTATATTGAGTCGGCATGGTTGTACATTTATTGAGTTAGTATAGGAAAAATTACAAGAATAATAACATATAAATAAATATGAGTAGTAAGTAAATAATTCATAATAAAAATCTGTTTACTTACTTAGATCGTATTGATAACATGTTGCAAAATAACTATAAATAAAACAAATTGAAATAGAGAATAATAGGGAGAGAGAGCAAAAATCGGGAGAGAAATTTTTTTCTATATCCCTTTAATCATCTATCGAGCAAACATATATATAGGCAACCGACTAAAAATTTTTCAACCACCTCGACTGTGCATATATTATTATTTTTATTTTAAATTAGTAAGATCCACTTATTAATAATTTAACTGTATATATATATTTTTATTTTAAATTAGTGGAATCCATATGTTATATGTATAATTTGGACTGTGTAAATGAGCTGGTAAAAGTCCAATGAACTGACCCAGAAGGTTAATTTAATAAGATAAAACCTAGAATCCAAGGAACAGCTCGCAGCTAGCTGCCTCCAAATCGCAGCTCGCAGCTAGCTGCCTCCTGCTCTCAGCTCGCAGGATGGAGCTCTCAGCTCCTCAGCATCCAGCTCGAAGTCGCTCAAAACAGTGAACAGCTCGCCCAGTGGTCAATTAATACAAAATCTTCCAGAATAGGCAGTTACTCGATTTGGTCATGATTCTCTCACCAGAAACGAAAGTTAATTCAAATTTAAAGTCAGTCAACGTAATCTCGAGATATACGAGGTAGTTTCCTGATTCAGCTCCAACTGATTAGGAAGTACATTTATTATGAAATTCTTTACCTATTTTATTGTGACCCGATTTGTAACGCCTCTTCCTCTATAAATAGAGACTAAAATCATTGTAAAAGAGAACAGACAAAAAATATAATATATTGTTACTCTGCTGGATTATAGAGAGAAATAGTCATAGACGTAGGCTGATTAGCTGAACCACGTTAAAAATCTTGATGTGTTGTTCTTATTCTCTATCATTTTCTTTTGTTTTCTATTTTATTTCACATTAATTGCAGGTATTGGGTTGTGAACTCTCGTCGACATTTTGGCGCTAGAAGAAAGGCCCAGACTGCAATATTTAAGTTTTCAACAACCATGACAAGAGGAAAAGCAACCAAAAGTTCAGATGCGGTGGCTAATCAGCTAGAGAGGCAGACAGACCAGCAGTAGCATGATGTCCAACCGATGGAGAATGCTATTGTGCCTATGTCAAGCACCTCTCACGCCCCCATAACAGACGTTGCTATAGGTATACCTCCACCAACCTCTCACCAGCCAGCACCATTTAACTCTATGACTGGGGGGCTGCATGTATGGCATTAACGGCAGGAAGCATTAGAGGGCACAGCAACTTACCGAGGCAATCAAGACACTGGTACAAGCCCAAGCTCGAAACGCACCTAGATCCGAGGTCGCAGCCCTCAGAGAAATTTACCAACAGCAGTTAGAAGAAGTACCAGCTCTTGAAAGGCCACTCAGAGATCAGCCACGACCTGCTAACTCAGTTCATTCCTCTAGCTCGCATTTGAGAACTGAAGGTCGCAGAGCTCATGGAGTTGGGAGCTCACCAAGGTCTCGTTTGGAATATATGCCAAATCGTAGCTTCCCAAGTCGCGAGCTCGAGAGAGGATATAACCCTCAGAACCCAGTATTAGAAGAGCTCTTTCAAATGGTCTAGCAACTTGAAGCACTCCCCGACACTTCAAACCAACGCCATCAAAATGATGAGAGGTCTCATTTTCACTAGGGAGATCGAGATACAACCTCTCCCTCCCAGGTTCAAACTCCCCAACATTTCACCTTATAGTGGGGATAGTGACCCCTACAACCATCTAGATGCTTTCGATATACAGATGGACTTACAGACGTCCAACCCCTTAGTGAAATGTCGTGTTTTCCCGGCCACCTTGGGCGACGTTCCACGAACTTGGTTCAAGAGTCTTCCAGCTTGTAGTATAGGTAGTTAGGAGAAATGTCAGCAAAAATTCATTAGCCAGTACCAAGTTCTGAAGAGGCAGCTCGCACCACCTTACCACATCGCTGCAATCTTTCAACAACAGAACGAGTCATTGAAGGACTACATTACCAGGTTCAGACATGAGGTCACTAATGTGGAGAATCCCTTAGATGAAAGCATCCTAACTGTGATCTCAGTTAGGCTTCGCAAGGATGGGAAACTCTATGAGAACATCTACAAGTCTCCAGTGAAGGACTTAGGCGAGTTCTACAAGCGAGCTACCAAGGAGATTAGATGGGAAGAAACCTTTGGCTTCAAAAAGTCTAACCAAACGGATGAACTGGGCAGTTTCAACTAGTTGAAGAAAAGAAGCAATGGTGGGAACGGAGGTGAAAGTTAGAGTAACAGTGCAAATAGTCAGGTTACTAAGAAAGCTAAGAATGAACCCAGAAATGAGCGACCTCAGCATCAAGGTCATCATAATAGCTACAGCACCTTATCAGATACACAGGACAAGATCTTTGCAATGGAGAGAGAGATGGAGGACTTTGAGAAACCCAATCCCATGAAAACTCCTACTAAGTTCAGAAACAGGAGCAGGTTTTGTGACTATTATGATGAAGTTTGACACAATACTTCACAATGCTGGGAACTAAAAGACGTCATTAAGGACTTAGTCAAGAAAGGCCGCTTGAGAGATTATGTGATTCAACCGGCAAGTCCGCGACCTCAACAGCCTCTGTAGCTAGTATGATTGCAGCCCTAGTGAGGCCCTAAAAGAGATATAAAACTCGTAGTGCATTCACAACGCAGTTGCACCCAATAGATCATGTCTCTAACTTGTAATTCAATATATGAAATTAATAAAAATTTTGAATCTTCTTATTGTTTTATGATTACTCTATGGTGTTATATTAGCTGAGGTTAAAAATCTACTAGATATAGCCTAGCTCCATCAATTGTGCTGTTAGCTGAGGTCTCAACCCTCTGGACAGCTCCATCAGTTATGTTGTTAGCTGAGGTCTCAATCCTCTAGACAGCTCCATCAATTGTACTGTTAGCTGAGGTCTCAACCCTCTAGACAACTCTATCAATTGTGTTGTTAGCTGAGGTCTCAACCCTCTAGACAGCTCCATCAGTTATGCTATTAGCTGAGGTCTCAACCCTCTGGACGACTCAACATTGCTATGACAGGCAAGGTTATGACCTCTTACATAGCTTGACACAATTTCACTATGCTAGTTGAAGTTCTGACCCGCTACTTAGCTCGACAAAATCTACGAGCTGTAATCTGCGAACTATGACTTGCGAGCTACGTCGCATCAAAATCAATGATTTCTAAAGCTCCCATTAGATGATCTTGTGGAGCGAGCTTTGACAACCTCTTACTTAGCAGCTTCAGCTCACTATTCAGCAGTTTTAACTAGCAGCCTCAACTAGCTATTCAGCAGCTTCAACTAGTAGCTTCAGCTAGCCATTCAGCTTCAGCTAGCTATTTAGCTTTAGCTCGCTACTCAGCAACTTCCAACTCGTTGCGGTCAGAGCATCCTCAACCTCCTCCCTAGCTTCCTCAGCATTCATCAGCTTGACTCGAAGGACTTGCTGATCTCTCAGCTTCCACTATCGTGAACGGGAGCTTGCCAGGCAACTTTTTCAAGCTCTTTCTTCTCCTTGAAGACTTGAAGCCTCAACCGCTTTATCGCTCTCATAATGGTCTGAAATGCAATGAGTAAACGTTTAACCCAAATAGTTGCCATGAGTCAAGTGATGGGAAAAAATCTGAAAAGGCAGCATAATAGATAGAAACGTATTGGCTTTTACCAGCGGGTTATAGCTCCCAGTCCGAAGATCGCACTGAGAGCTGGGGGGCTAATGTTATGGGTATAATTTAGGCTGTGTAAATGGGCTGGTAAAAGCTCAATGAACTGACCCAGAAGGTTAATTTAATAAGATAAAACCTAGAATCCAACGAATAGCTCGCAGCTAGTTACCTCCAGCTCTCAGCTCGCAACTAGTTGCCTCCAGATCGTAGCTCGCAGCTAGCTGCCTCCAACTCTCAGCTCGCAGCTAGCTGCCTCCTGCTCTCAGCTCGCAGCTAGCTGCCTCCAACTCACAACTAGCAGGATGGAGCTCTCAGCTCTTCAGCATCCAGCTCGAGGTCGCTCAAAGCAGTGAACAGCTCGTCCAGTGGTCAATTAATACAAAATCTTTCAGAATAGGCAGTTACCCGATTTGGTCATGATTCTCTCACCAGAAACGAAAGTTAATTCAAATTCAAAGTCAGTCAACGTAATCTCGAGATATACATGGTAGTTTCCTGATTCAGCTCCAACTGATTAGGAAATGCATTTATTATTGTTATATGTATTTTTCGGACTTATTAAATGGGCTGGTAAAAGTCCAATTTAGGCCCACTTTAGACCCAATAAGAAGGCCCGATAAGGTCAACCCAGTCAAAGCCATCAGACGAGGCTCAGATATCAACTCTAGGCCCAGTAGAAGGTACAGCTCATCTCAGTATCCTGCCAGCTCGCTGCAATGAGCTCGTTTCACAGCTCACCTCATGCACAGCTCGTCTCCCAGCGAGCTCGAGCTCAAGACCGCCATAGACACGTCAGCTCGTCCAATAGCGTAATAAGTGCAGTATCTTCCAGAAACAGGCAGTTACCAAGTTCAACTATAATTCTCTCTCCGAATATGGTAATTACCCAGTCAAACCATGATTTCCTCATCAGATATGGAAGTCTACTCAAAGTCAAATTCAAATCAACCTTATCTTGCGATAATTACAGTAGTTTCCTGATATTATTCAAATATATTAGGAAGCATAATTAATGTATAATTCTTTTCCTTATTTTTTCCTGATTATTTGGGAAGTGTAATTAATTCAAGATTCTTTTCCTGATTTGCTACAACCAGAATTGTAACACCTCTTTTCCCTATAAATAGAGATTAAGATCATTGTAACATCATCAGAGAATAATCAATAATACACTGTCACTCTGCAGAATTTAAGAGACAGACAGTCGTGGACGTAGGCCAATTATTGCCGAACCACGTAAAAGCTTCGTGTTCCTCGTTTGATTCTCGGTATTTGTCTGCATCTTTTCTTGGTATTTGTGTTTTCTCACGTTGATTGCAGGTATTGGGTATTGATTACTCGTCGACTGAAATCCAACGTTGACAATTATGAAATTCTTTACCTATTTTATTGTGACCCGATTTGTGCATCTTCTTCTATAAATAGAGGCTAAAATCATTGTAAAAGAGAACAGACAAAAAATATATATATATATTGTTACTCTGCTGGATTATAGAGAGAAACAATCGTAGACGTAGGATGATTGGCTGAACCACGTTAAAAATCTTGGTGTATTGTTCTTATTCTCTGCCACTTTCTTTTGTTTTTTATTTTATTTCACATTGATTGCAGGTATTGGACTGTGAACTATCGTCGACCATAAATCAACGTCGACACCATCCAATAATTCATAGCACTTAGGGGATTCCACTTATTGCACAATTTTTAAGGCTTTCGAATTTAAGATATTTTGGGTTGGATTTATGTAAAATGGAGTGGGTGGAGTTGGATAGCTGAGGAGATTATGTTTTACTTTTGGGTAGGAATTCTTCAAGATGTTACTCTGCCAGACTTGAACTAGGTAACTTCATCTATTTTACAAATGGTACCAGCCCTTCCCTCTACAATGGATGGAAAGCCAAGAGCGGACGAAAAGGGAAGGTGACCTTTCCTGTTATGAAGAAATGGATGATTGGGGAGGAATTGTCAGGCTAAATTGTGATGGTTACAGAGTTTTTCATGTCCTGCGAAATAAGAGAATAGGCCTCCTATTTGGTTAAGCGGACCACTGTGGTGGCATTTCAAGAAGTTCAGGCCTTAACTTATTTGATTTTATATAACTTGGTTCTAATAATAATCATTTGCATTGGTGAACTATATAGAAGATAGATCTAGATCCTCTATTCTAATTTCTCTTTGACCGGTAGTACTATGGAGTGTGAATTAATTTATTTGATTTTATATAACTTGGTTCTAATAATAATCATTTGCATTGGTGAACTATATAGAAGATAGATCTAGATCCTCTATTCTAATTTCTCTTTGACCGGTATTACTATGGAGCGTGAATTTGTTTCACTCACAAAAATTGCTAACAATTCCACTCTCGGCTCACAATGTTCAAATATAGCCCACACAGAAAACTTTGGACCGATTATTTTATGTTAACAAGAAGAAGACTTTGTAAGGATACTAGAAAAAAAAAATCAATAAATTATATTTACTTTAATGAGATATGTATATTAACGTCTTGAAAGAATACAAACAAATTTTTAATTTATTTAGAAGATCAATAATGTATTTTTATGTCTTGCATCTTGAGCATAATTACTTGATTGGGTTGGAAGGACATGGAGTGAAGGACGTGACCTTTCGGTAAAGTTATTGGATTTGTTTTGGGTAAGTGGATTTGGTTATTAGTTATATAATTTGAAGAGAAGATGACAACATCAAGAAACTAAATGACAAATTCTACTACCTTACATATTTTAAGGCAGTATGGTGTATGGAATGGTTGGAGATGCTCGAGCTAATGAGTAGCATCCATATGATTGGAATCAGAAGAAGGTTTGACAAGATTCAAGGGTTTTTTTTTAAAAAAAAATAAATGATCCTTTTTTTAAGTTCAAATTAAACACTAACCTTTTTTTTTTTAAATCTTGTAATAAAATCTATTTTTGGATAAAAATACAATGAGTAGAAATAAGGGATTTAAAAAAAAAAAAGTTATTTTTTAACTTCAACATTTAAAAAGGATTATCTTTGCAATTATCAAACAAGATAGAATGAACAGTCCCTAACATTTTCATCCATTTTTAAAGCGAGAATTTCATTTCATTCCCCATACTTTTGGAAAATTTCTTGTTTGTAAATGTAAATCCATTTATAACGTTCATAGTCCCTCACATTTTAAAAATCTATCAAATTAGTCTCTATCATCAATCAACAAATAGTCAAACGTTGCACATATGGAGGTGATTTCATCTTTTAATACTAATTGATGACATAAAGACACGTCAAATGAAAAAATAAATAAAAATTAAATAAAATCAACAATTAAAAATGTCTATGTAGTTAAGGATATAAGAATCTTTTATTATTTTTTGCTAATGTCAATCGTCAAAACTCACGTGAAATAGACTAATTTGATAAGTTTTTCAAACATAAATGACCATATATGCTATAAATAAATTCTCTAATAAATAGGGCATTTAAAAACGATAAGTTTCTCAAAAATATAGGGATCAAAATAAAGTTATCACATTTTTAAGTTTTTCTTGGGCTCTGTGTGGTGGATTTGTTTAAAGTTCAATTTTTTATTTGATTGTTTAGATTGTGAAGTTTGATGTTTTTATGGTACGCGTGTTTGAGTTTTAGGGTGGCTTGATTTGTGGTAGAATTTTAAAAACACATCAGCCTGAATATTTGATTTATCTATATTTGATTTCATTTTTATTGATTATTAGTTTTGTTCGTGTTTTGAGTTATGGTTAGTGGTGGAATTGGCAAAAAGCACCAACCTGTACATTTACCTGTAATTTTAATTTTAATCCATCTACTATAACTAATTGAAAATCAAATGTATTCCGACCATTTTCGCTTTTCAATATTTATAAAGGTACAAGAGTTTAAAAGCTGAAGTGATGAATTGTTGCGTGAGCTGTGTGATCGTGTCATTCCAATTTCCTACCCTCAGTATACTTGGATTATTCGAAAGAGCAGCTCAGTTGATGAAATGCTCTTTTTTGTGCATGGCTGGCTTCAGACTCACTTATTGATAAACACTACTGGCTCTGAAAGCACTACTAGTTCTAAAAGTACTGCTCATTAGAGAACATATTATTTAACAGATGGTACATTCTATGGAGAAAGAACTGGTTGATTGGTTTCGAGCTAACCCCTATTCACTCAACTTTCCTATCTCTAGCAGAACTGAAGAACCTGCAAAAGCAGATTATAAGATACCAGCCAGAAAAATAGGCAACACCAAAGTTGTTCACAATGTTCCTAATGATTCAAAAAGAACATAAAGCGCAAGCTTTGTTTAGAAATAATCAAGAAAGCAAGTTCCTTTGCTTCTATTACTAAACTACTAATTATCAGTTGATGAAGTTAATAATGGAACTAATAGATGATATTGAAAAACATAATTATCATCTCATATGGTACAATTTCCACATGATATTATACAATCAATATTTAATAACTGAGGAAATTCATAAGATATCTTACAAGTCAAAGATTGTATTGTTAGTTTCCTTTCACATATGTAGCTTAGAAAACCTTATGTCAGAAAGCTACCAATTTAAGTAGATCTATTACTTTTTTTTTTAATTCTAGTATTTATTTATTTTATTTTTTGCTTGTTTTGTTTGAAAGTTGAGGTTTTTCGGTCCAGATAGCTTGATGCATTTTCCTTTTCCTTTTTTTCACAAAATTTTTCTTGTTCCCTCAAGGTTCATTTAAACAAAACGAAAAAAAGGGTAGTAATAAAGCCTTATTTTTTGAAGCGTACCATCAGAAAAGATGCTTTTCTATGATAGTAAAATAAATAAATATGTATATATCATTATTTATTTTTAAAATTACAAAACAACAAACTATAATAAGAGAACAAAAGTATAAGTAAAGTTATTTTATCCTCCTTTCCAACACCTCCCATACCACATCCGCAAAGTTTGCGGGTTCAGGTGCCATGCAAGACCCAAGGATTCAGGTGGGACTCAACACTCCACTCGAACCCACAAAAATTCACAATTTTTTTCTTTTTTTTCTTTAGCCAAGAACCATTTGTTCTATACACACTAGAGACCTCAGCTTTAATGTTAAACGGATATTCAAAAAAAGAAACAAAAAAATGATCAATAAGAACAAAAAAATTAAACAAAACCCAAAAAATATATATATAGATACAACAATTTGAATATCTATCAATATTTTTTTTTTCTCACTCTATCAACTAAATGAAGATTCGCAAAATAGTAATAACTCAAACCTCATAAATCATTATGATTCAACAAGTTTACTTTCGAGGAAGCACAAAATTACTCAAGCGTACATTCAATATTCCAATCTAACACAAGAAATTGCCGGTATATACATTATTTATTTAAACAAAAGAGAATATAAAATGACACAAGTTAACATCTTGAAGAATATATTTCAAAAAAAAAATTGAAAAATATTGGTATGCAAACAAAATAAAATATACAAATAACTGCAACAACAAAGAAAAGGCTCACAAACTTTCCCTTTTGTTAAACATGTCCACATGTTCACTACCATTGAACTGAAACTTCACAAAAATTTTACTTTATGGTGCTTTGAAGCCTTAATTAAAATACATATTTAAAATATTAGTTAAAAACACACTAAAATGTAAAAGCACAATAATATCTCTAATATATAATTGTCTCATGTCAAAGCAGCAATATCATCTATGCATTATAAACAAATAATAAAATCAATCCAAACAAGCTACCCAAACAAACTATATAGCTTCACCAACTAAAATGTTGAAACTTTGAGGAAACTAAAGACGGATTAACACTCATAATCCCTAATTTTTAATTTCTCATATATCACCCATCAAATGCAATCCCCAGATCTGCCATCACCTATAATCATGCATGTAAACCTAAGAATCGATGAACTCGAAGTAATAGGCTGCTAAAATGAATTGAATCGAAAAGCCCAGATAAGTAAAACAATATATATCAAACAATAGAACCCAATGACACCATCCATCCAAAAACTGCATTGCTTAATTAAAGACACTGCCAAATACCTGAAATAAAAACATCATCATTATTCACTACCATAACAAAAGCTATCTAGAATTCTTATAAATATGAGATGCAAATATATCTAAACCAACAGCAACAAAGCCAGTAACACATCCAATCAATGCCAATGATAAATATGAGAAGCAAATATATCTTGAATTCTCATAAATCCAAACCTACCCTAACTAATTCTACTCCACAAAGCTACCACATTTCAACTCAATCAGATCTAAGGAACCAAACTTGGACTTAAAAAAAGAAAGCACCACTTCAAGTCCTTATATTAGATCCAAATCATCTTTCACCAAAACAATCACAAAGTAAAGACACATGCCCATTAAAAACCCGCGCAAAGAGAATAGAACCCAGAAATCAAAACAGAAAACATAAACAAAAACCAAACCTTTCAAAAAAAAAAAAAGGCAAGTAAATACCTCATAGAAGTGAAACCCTTTGTGGGTAGAGAGAGAGGTGAACCGGAGAGTGATTGACAGCACCACCAACGAGAAAACGCTTTTATTGTATCCGAAAAAACAGATTCAAGCCAGCTTTGTCACACTCGAACAGAAGAAGAAAAGGAGAGACACAGAAATAGGTAGAGCTCAGTCAAGAGTACCTGAACCAGATGAACCGGCAAGGGGAGTGAGAGGGAGAGAGTGATTCCAAGTGAAGAAACGGCAAGGGTAGAAACACGGTGAGACTTCCCGCCAGGGAGGGGGAGTGACTGAGAGAGGTGAAGAGCAGATTTACTCAAAAAAAATTAAAAAAAATAAAATAAAATAAATTGATTTAACTTAAGCCCTCAAAAGCACTTTTACAATAATCATACATATAAAACAAATGCAATATTAAGATATTACAGAATAAGAACAAAAACTAAAATGAAAACACAAAAAGAATTTTGAAGAGGGGGTAGCTATTTTATTCTTCATTTCTTGTATATGGATATCAAATACAAACTTATATACCCTTTATTTATAGACTAAGAATCATTAATGTAAGAAGAAGAAAAAACATAAATTACACAATACATTAAGGCATTAATGATGATCATTATTTGAGTAATAATGATCTTTAATATGGAGGTTATAGAAAACATTAAGGTCCAATTATGATGACCATTATTTGTACGATAATGATCTTTAATGAGGCATATTCTTTATACGGTGGACATCCAAAAGGGGAGTGTTGTAAATCAATTGGATTAATCATACAATATTAAGTTAGGTAATTTATGCACATTAAAATTGTAATTAAAGAGCTTAATTGGTTTAAATTGTTGAATAACTGTTATGCATATATTACTTATTTATTTCTTGAAATTTGTATGTATAAATCTATGATTATTATACATGCAAAATTAGGTTAAATATATATATATATATATATTTTTTCATTTGGTATCAGAGCCTATTGTTATTTATGCCTCTATCTTGCTCTGTTATATTCTGTTTTAGTTTTTAATTCCCATTATAATTAGAGATTAATGCTCTGTATTAATGCTATATTTCAATTTTAATTCCCATTATAATTAGAGATTAATACTCTGTATTAATGCTCTATTTCAGTTTTAATTTTCATTAGAATTAATTGCGATTATTATGGGAAATAAATTTCAGAATATGGTTCATATTATGTCTAAGTTCAACTCATAAATCCAGTAACGTTTTGTAACATTCTGAAGTGAGAAAATCTCGCCCACGCTCTGCTCACGCCCGTTGAACTCTGTGATGGGCAGAGCTCTATAAATTGGACGTGTTGCCCCTTGTTTTGGTCCCTAAGCCCATTCCTCCCTTCAGAAAATTTACACCATCGAAATTGTGAGAGGGTAAGGGATTCGAAGGGCCAAAACAGAAATATGAAAATAAATAATTAAACCAGTGAGTGTGTTTAATTTGCAATGGCTGGAGGTACGCTTTCTTGATCCATTACGCTTCCGTTTTTGATTTAAATATGTTTATTTAGCTTTCTGAACATGTTTAGATCGATTAAGAAAAAATATATATATATTTTATTTTCATTTGGTATCAGAGTCAGTTCTTAATCATTAGTGTCTTAATGTATTATGTAAAAAAAAAACAAAAAACAAAAAAAAAAAACAAAATTTCGCATTTATATTATCCATACTGTCATATACCAGAAGCATATTTTATAATGACTATCATATGATCATCAGTATAATATGATCAAAAATTGTGATGAATGAAAAGTTTGTTTTTCATCTAAAAAGAAAATGATGCATCAAATTATTGGAAGTAATATGGATATTCATTATAGAATCTGAATATTCTTACCTAATAAATGTCCCTGAAGGACAATAATTAATATTACAATTTGGTCATTAAATGACACTATGAGTTTGGTCCCTGAATGACACTATATGGCATTTTAGTCATTGAAAAATAATATGATGGTCTAATATATCCCCCTGAAGGATAGTAAAACAGTATAATTAAGTCTCAGAATGATATTATGATGATGCAAATAAATTCATGAAGAATACCACTATAATGGCAATGAATAAATTTTCTCGTCATTAAGGGGAGAATAAAGATAAAATTATAAAACTTAACGACGTGAAATTATAGTTGGGATGCATCATTCATTATGACAATCACTGTATAAGTCATATGAACTTGAAGTTCAAAGGATTGTTTATTTGAAAATTGTATACATGAATGATTTTATATTCACTGCCAATACATTAACCCGGGTGATTGTTCCTAAAGAACAATTTATATAAATGACAACAAATAAATCATTCATTACACATAGAAGTGTGAAAAGTAAATTTGGATGCAAAGTTATTATTCCTTGAAGTGAATAATGAAAGATCATGATCATTTTAAAGATCACGCTCGAGCTATATATAATCCTCATCATATAAATACAACTCCTGAAAAGTTAAATATTTTTGAAGAGATAGAACTCTTTGAATCTCCCCCTATGGAACTTAAAAGGGATCTTAATTATATATGGAAAAGTGTATGTGCCCAAACTATAAATATTATAGTTTGCCCTAAGAATGTGTGAAAGTTTACAATAGCCCCTGAAGAGGTGTGTGTACTGAAAATTTAAAGAAAATTAAGATCTTATATTTTATTGCTCTGCATATTATAGAAAAATTATAAGGTTTTTAATGAGGCATATTCTTTGTACGGTGGACATCCAAAGGGAGAGTGTTGTAAATCAATTGGATGCCACCCTTTAATATTTTATAACCTCCATATTAAATATCATTATTACTCAAATAATGATCATCATTAGTGCCTTAATGTATTATGTAACTTATGTCTTTTTTTCTTCCTACATTAATGATTCTTAGCCTATAAATAAAGGGTACATAAATTTATATTTGATATCCAAATACATGAAATGAAAGAATAAAATGGCTACTCTTTCTCTAAAATTCTTCATTTTAGTTTTTGTTCTTATTCTGCAATATCTTAATATTGCATTTGTTTTATAACATGTTATCACAAGATCGAACAAATTTGATCTTGTGATAACGTGTTATAAAACAAATGCAATATTAAGATATTGCAAAATAAGAACAAAAACTAAAATTATTAGGCATAGCATCTTGATTTCATATGGCCTCCACTATATGATCAATCCTTCTCCATGTTGAAGGTGCTGTCTTTGGCATACAGCCATTTGGGGTACCTACCCCACATTGATTCCAAAAGGGCCACAAATATATACATCAAGGCTGCATTTGACACACGGGATTGGATTGAAATAAAATGAATTTGATTGAAATGAAATTGATTGAATTAGATTGGATTGGAACGAAAAGGAAAATCATCATCCCATATTTGGTAGAACTTATAATTGGATTAAAAATTATATCATATCATATTTAGTGTAAGTTAGGATTGAATTAAAATAAAATTAATTTAAATTTTTTATTATATAAAATTAATTTTATAAAAAATCTAAAAAAATAACAAAAATCATCTCCCAACTTTCTTCAATATCAAATTTCATGATCTCCTACAATTCAACATCATTAACCACAGCTCATCGATATCTTCAATCCAATTCATCAATATCATCATCTTCCACAACAATAACATCATCAAAACATCATAATATTAACCAAAAAGAAAGAAAAAAAAAAGAGAACAGAGGTTCTATTATGGGTTCATCGTCGAACCCAGAATCATTTAGTTCTAAGTTCAATGTCAAACCCAGAACCAACTGGTTCTGGTCAATGATGAACCCAAAACCATCTAGTTTTGGGTTCGGCAATGAACCTAAAATCATCCTAACTCAAAAGGAAAAAAAAAAAGATGGAGAAAAGGTTCCATAATTGACCTCCAAACATGGAATTCAAGTAGTTTAGGATTTTTCAATCTCAATTTCATCTTTAATCTCATGTGCCAAACACTACTCAAAAGATAAATATATACCCCATTCTATGGCATGGATTGACATCGGTCAAAGCAAAAAACTAAGCAGGTCTCACACTTTTTATGTGTGGGTTGCGCCCCACCCTCGTGCAGGTTTCCCCCTTACCTCCGTGTAGATGGACCCTCTCATATGCGATCAGTATCTTAAGCCGCGCTACTAGTGTTTTTATCTCGAAAGGTCTGATTGTCCCTTGAACTAGTTCCAGTCCTCAAAATATATATATGTATATATGTATCTACACATTAATTATACAACTTCTAGTTCTTTTGCTCGTGAGAGAGATTTTGCCACCACAAAAATTGCATATGTATATACACATTAATTATACAACTCCTAGTTTTTTTTATTAGGTTCAATTTTTTATTTTAATTTTCTTGTAATGTTCATAAACTACTATACCCTCCAACAAGTAAATCTTACGTACCCTTTCTATGGATGTCTTATGACTATGCCAATAATGGGGACAATGAATTTGATTTCTTTAATTCACACAAGGAAGGTGCTCTTGCACATGGGTTCCAGCCTCTCAACCTTCATTTATGGCTTGAATTATTATTACCCTTTTAATCTCACCAAAGACTCAAAATCTCCCTTGTACTCTAAGTTTAGGATTATATATTGCAGTCTTCTCATTTTTCTTGGTATCTGTATGCATATCTCGAAATGGAATCCTCAACATAGCATAGTTGATAAAACTTCATCCTGGAATGAATCTTTAATTAATTTTGTGGAGAGAGGAGACACAAAGAAATTATCATTGATCCTTCTAGGGATTACACATTTCCTAAGTAGAGATATTCACATAATTCTAAATTTCATCATATATTTTTTTAAATTCCAAAAATTTGTTAAAAATATGTCTTTAATTTTGTGAAAAAAAATGAAAAAGAAATTAAAAATAAAACAAAAAACAAACAAAGAAAAGCCCAAAACAGGAAAAAGAGAAAGAGGGATTAAAAAGAAAAAAAGAACCACCCAAAAACAGAAAAAAGTAAAAGAGCTAAATATGCTGCTCTGTAAAACCAAGTTGCCATGCATGAGAGGGTTGCTACAATGCCGCAAAATTAGCATGTCCTTAGGGACAAAAGCGTCTTTAAATAAAATTAAAGCTCTCTCCAAATCAAAAAGGCGGACCAGCTTTTTCGGGGCAAATAAATGTAAAGTTCTTCGCACTTCACCACAAACTGACTCCACTCCAAATACTTTCAAATCAAAACGATGGTCTCTGAAGTGGTCACGGGGCTGAAAAAATTGTTGTCAGTGGTGGACAAGCGAAGACACTTGTTAAGAAAAGAAAGGAGCTTTGAATTATCCTTGGATGCCTAAAAATCTGGTTAGGTGCTAAGAATGCCCCACACTATCTAACTTTTTTGTTGTAAAGCCAGAGAGGCCACGTTGATCCATCAACTTCCACACGCAAATGTTATCCATTGCTTCTTAGCCCAGTTAGCATGTAGCAATAGCACTACGCACCTGCTCATCTGGTCCACCCTATCACAAAGCAACACACACATACACACATCACCAGGTCCCCAACGCAATTTTTATCTGCTACGTTTGTAATGCAAAACAACAAAGTGATATGGACTTGCAGTGGCTTAGTCTCACATCATGCAATAGTTTTAACTGTTTTTGAAGATGTGTTTTGTCTCTTATGTGAAAACGTCAGCGATTTCTTGAAACTTATCTGATCTTCACATGATCTTAACATAAGTGGATAGACATCAGCAGAGAGATTCCCTGACTACACGGAAGATGACATTGTCCCACGGTTTTGGTACTTGACGTATAATGTTTGCAGTTGTTTCTTTGTTTTATCAAAAATATCTCATTGTTCATGAAAACACCAGCCACAATTCAATAGGAACACACCTACATTAGGACATATAATTGTTTACCTCCTCAATCCTTCAATTGATTCGATTCGATTCCCACCAACGTCATCATATAATCCGACAGATCTCTGACGAGTTTATCATCAACATTTGAACAAAAAATAATGTTTTAAAGTAAACAAAAGTAACAATAATAATAAGATAGCAGCATCAAATTCATACCACAAATCCAATACAAATATCCAAATCTGCTATTAATAGCATTAAGGGATATAAAAAAAGGATCTTCTATCAGTAAATAGAAGGCAGAAATTTTACAATCACAAAGTAGAAGCTAACCTCCAAAGGGAAAAGCAAACTACTGACAGGCATATCTAATGCCTTTCAAAGACCCCTGCAGAAAAGCAGAGCAGGATCCGAAAAAATAAATCCTAGCGCCTGCAGTTCTTATGGGACACACACATACAGTAAGACTGAACCTCTAGTAGTTTGTTCACTTCTGACATGGATATTGTACATGAAAGAATAACACAAAACGGAACTGTACAAGAGGGTATGAGGGAAGAGAATGGGGTTGACATGCACAAACCACACGTATCATCTCCCAGCAGTGACCAAGGTTTTCTTTTCAGTGTCTTGAGCAGACTTTAAGGGTATTGAATAAGGAGATAGACGAAGATTTGAGTTTGAATGGGATGAGGCTACTTCTGCCACTTCTATCTCTTCTTGGGCAGGGATAGGCACTGGTCCCGGTTTCGGGGTGTAGTTGAAGTTGAGATCTTTGTTAGCAGCCAATGCCAGGAGCTCTTTCTCCTCCAGCCCCTTTGCTGGTCCAAGGCTGCATCGGTCTGTGGTGTGCTTGGCTAAGGCATCTTTAAATTTCTTGATCTGAAAATAATATCATCGTAAGCAAAATTGAACATCGTGAAAACAAAAGGTAATGATACTAAAATCAACTGGTCAAGGCAAACATCAATACAGTTGAATCAACTGGTACAACACAGCAATAACCAGTTTTGTATGGTAAAATTTCAGATAAGGAACAAACTCATATCTACCTTAGCTACGATTAACACAAGATAAAGGATTGCCCAGCTGAAACAAATGCACAGCTTAGACATGGAAAAACAAACCAAATCCTCACTTTGCATAATGGAAATATATTTTTCTCGACACAATGAAAAAAGCCACAATTAAGTTCATACCCTAGGTTTTTAATGTATTACGAACTGAGCACAAACTTGACAAAGGATATACTAATTTAGAAACAATTAAATAAGCATTGTCAATAGCAAAAGCACATGTTTATGACGAAATAAATCACGTATACATCAACAACAACAATATTCACCGATAATTAGCATTGATTCAATAGGAAAGCAAAACACATCTTAAGAGTATTGCATAAGAACAGATAGAACATGGACTAACTGTGGCATTAGTACAGCTAAAGCTGCATAACCGGCCATGAGCCCCTCGGTAAAATCGGAAAAAGGGCAGCACATGAACATTAAGGCTATAACACATGGATTTATGCTCCTCATAATTCACCTGAAGGAACTGCACATCTGGGTTCATCTCTGCCAATTGACATATCTGCCACAACAAAATACCCCATCCGAATTCACTTAAAAGGACCAAACGGGGGAAAACCACCCTTGTCAAGTGATAACACACAAACATATAAACAAAAAGTTTACACATACATGCATACATATTTGCGTACATGAACTATACCTTTGGATGAAGAGCTTTGCAGCCTCCACAGCCAGGGGAAAAGAAATCAACAACAACAAGCTTGTCCCCCGCGTTTGAAAGGGAATCCACAAGCTCTTGTGCAGATGTCACCTCTTTCATGTTTGATTGCAGCCCCTTCTCCCACCATTTCTGTGCTTTTCCGATAAGACCAGTCTGTAGAGCCTGTATAGGAAGAACCAAAAGAATCCATTTAAATCATATAAGTTATATGCAACATCAAAATATAACAAAAATTATCATAAACCAAATCAATTAACGATAACAAACAATATTTGAGAAATAAATATCCACAAAAACCAAATCAATTAATGAGAACAAACAAAATTTGAGAAATAAATATCCACAAACTTACATAGAAAAATAAAGCTAAAACAAACCTCAAAAATTTGATCTTGAAGCAATTTATTATGTTATTTAAGTCTTATCTAGCAAAACTAGTCTACTACAAACAAAAACCATATATATAATAATAATAATAAATAAATAAACAAAATAAAATAAAACCATATCTATTCAGATCCCAAACAAAATTAAGAGAAAAAATTACACAATCCATCAAAAACAAATAAAAAAAAAATTATAAAAGCACAAGCCTTTCATAAAAATAAACATATAAATTATACATGAAAGAACTTGACCAACAAATTGAAGCATGGAAATTTGCAACCAACCTGTGCACAGAAGGAGGATTTTGAAGAAACCCTTTTGTTTTCCAAGCCCATATTATCTCCAAAAACAACTCTGTTCCCATAGAAATCACTATTGAGGGAAGCAGACAATCTCAAACCCTCAGATTTCAATTTCACACAAGGAAAATAGCATTTCACCGAACAACAACCACCACAACTTTTTGAAAACACAGAGATGTTGCTGCTGCTTGTGTTGTTTTGTTGGTTACAACATAGAAACAGATTTGTCTTCCCCAAAACCTCTGCCATGTCCTCTCACCTCAACAACAACGAGATTTTTCTTGAAAAAGATTGAATCTTTACAAATTTGAACGCAACCCCAGAACCAAAACAATCAAAAACTTCGAAAAGATTGAATCTTTATTGGTTTGACCACAATATTTTTGTTTCCTTGAAGCAGAGAAAACAGTTTCAAAGCTGATATTCGGGAAATTTTATTGCTTTCTCATTGAGTAAACGTGATTCTCAAATTTTTTTTATATACGTCGTTATATGAAGACGTGGTTGATCAGAGGCCGTTGATTTCGTTTGAGTGGGAAGATCAGACAGTGAGTGAATTTTTGTGGTGAAAAGTGAAAAAAGAATGGATAAGGTTGATCTTAATTATGGAAAAAAGAAAAAGGGAAAGTAGTGGTGGGTTTTTGATCCGACAATGGAAGGTGCACGTGAAATGCGTATTGTGAAACACGTGGCAGCAGGAAACCCTAGTTTTGGAAAAGAAAGGGTTACTTTGGATAGAGTTGAATAATAGATAACTGCTTGCCACCTCATTGAGTTTTGGTGGGACATTTTGTCAAGACATTTTGCTGCCTTTTGCCTTTTCTCTGTCGGGGAAACCTTTTTCATTTTTTCATTTTTTTAAAATATCCTAAAACCGTTTTCTATTTTTCGAGAATAATTTAGTGTTTGGTTTAAAATAAATAATAATAATAATAATAATAATAATATACTTTAGTGTTTGGTAATTTAGACATGTTGTTTTGTAAATATTATTTTTATTATTATATTTATAAATTTACTTTTTCATAAGGTTTTAATTGTAATTTTATTTTAATTCTCGTAAATGCCACACCTTAAATTTAGATGGTTATAAGACAAAGAAAAATTATACAATTTTTAAATTCATTGAAATTACTAGGAATAGTATAATTAATTTCAAGTGAATTTCATTATTCATTATTATGGGTTTACAAAATTTAAGGAAATAAAAACAATTGGCGAGCTTTTTACTCTATTAATCTAATAAGATTGATGTAAACTAAAAGATCTACAAAATAAAATTGAAGAGAATATAATTCATCATAAATGAATTTATATCAAATTTACCCTTTTAATTTGAAATAATTCTAACCCTAGTCTGATCATTTATTAAAAAAATTTCAAGTTTTAGTTTCTAACATTTTATTTTCTGTCACATAGTTAATATTTTTCCAAACTAAAATCGTAAATTTTTTCTTTTTGAAAATTACTTCATACCATGTTACGATACATGTATTGTTAAGATTTTTACGAAGCTAATACGTTCTCAATCTTTTTTTTTCTTTTTCAATCAATACATCCCTACATTGAACATCAATTTTATCCGCAAATTCTGTTTAAAAAAAAAAGTGAGATTTGAATTTTAAATAGAAATTTGAGATCTGTCGGCAAACATATTAAAAAGGTGGGTCCGACTTAGATACGCGAATCTTCCACCGTAAGATAAAGACAAGGATTTTGATCGTATATTGGATTTCTATTGTTTGTCAAAATTCAAATGTCAATTTTGATTTTGGGTTCACTCTTGAATGAGGAAGAACACTTCATTTAATCTAACGTGGCATTACACCACTTTTTATGGTGTGTCATGCATGTAATTTTAGTTATACAATTACAAGACAATTAAACATTTATTGAAACCAATAGTCAGAGTCTGTAGAAACTTATCAATATTATATATAATTAATACGTTTTAATTTTTAAATCATGAGATCTATTAATTTCTTTCATTCATTCATATCTCTTTCAAAAATATTTCTCTTTTCTATTTAATTCAAATATAATAAATGATTAAAATTAGTGATTTTAATAATTTAAAAATTATGATACATTGATAATAAAAGCTCTAGTATATATATATATAATTTATTTTCATAATAATAGAAAATAAAAATTCCCATATAAACTTATAAATATGTATAATAAAATTTAAACTTTTATCAACTACATAATGAAGACGTGCACTAGTCACTTAAATTATAAGTAAATAATCATCATTTAATATAATACTCATTCACATATTTTCCATGTTCAACATTAAGAAAACATAATTTTAAAAATAATAAATATACAACCAAATGTTGGTCATAATAAAAATAAAAATCTAATAACAAAATTCTTTTTTAATTGCAAACTAAATTATAATTATTTTTTATTCTATTTTATTTTCTCGAAAGCATGATTACTTTTTTTATTTATAAGAAATTAATATTTATAAGAAAAATAGTATAATATAATAATAATCCAATCACTTAATATTTAATATTTACGAATGTTAAATGAAAAAACAAACAAAATTTAATATCTTAATTATAAAATATTATTAAATAATTATTTAAAATAAAATCTTATAAGATTTAAGGTAATGATGATGATGACGATGACAAAACATAAATACTATCATAGTAAAAGGGTGAGTCAGATCTTAGATTTGAGATAAAGAAAAGGATTTTGATTGTATATTAGACTTCTATTGCTCCTCAAAATTCAAATGTCAATTTAGAGTTTGGGTCCACAATTCAATGAGAACAACTTTTGAATTGAATCTAACGCGGCATTATGCCACGTCCCTTATTATGTGTTAAACAGGAATCTTTTGTATAAGTACAAAATAATTAGAAATATTTCTTATTAGTAAAAATAATTAGAAATCAGTCAAGGATGTTACATATTTGGTAAAAATGCTTGGTTTGATTTAACCCTATCCTAAATGTAAAAAAAAAATACATAAATTATTTAAATTATAAATAGAGGTGTATTATTTAATGTAACGTTAATCCACATCTTTTTTAGCAATGTCATACTATCAAAAAATTTACTCAAATTTATTGTCTAAATAATTATCAAATTTATGTGTAATTACTATATCATCAATATATTATTTTAAAATTAATGTAATAACTATAAATCAACTTACAACATCATTAGAGCAAAATTTTTAAATAAATTTTTGGATAGTGCAATATTATTCCATCTTTTTCTTGTTTAACATTCAAAAAACATAATTTTTTTTTAAAAAAAAAAAAACATTATTCTACCAAATAATTTGCTCAAAAGAAGAAAAAAAAAACACGAAAACTAAATAGTAATTTTTTTAATTGTCTATTAAGATTATGGTTGAATTTTTAATGGGTTTTATATTAAGGAATAATAATATCAATCTCTTCGGTTTCAAAATAATAATAATAATAGCATCAATCTCTTTAATAACATCATATTAGTATAAGGGTTGTTTATTTTTCATACTTATAACTTAATGATATTGAATTATACATATTAAGTTATTATTTTTTTAGGTGGTCAAACAACTTAAAATTACTTAAAAACAATTGAAAAAAATGTAGAATTGTTGACTTATAACTTAATTATAAATCACTCAATAATATTTAAAATATTTAGACTTTAAACACATCACATCCTAAATTTTCTTAGAGTTTGACTATTGTATTTTAATTTATAATTTAAACATTTTTTTGTTGCTCCATAATTCAATTCAAATGCTATTTTATTTTTATTAATTATATAAATATCATTAACTCTATTACGTTTTTCAATCATATTTTAATTTTGAATAATATATGCATAAAAGTGTTGTAGAGTTTATTAAATTATTTATTATTTATTTTTTATATCATGTTAAATAAAGTTTCATTACAATTAATAGTAAAAATAGTATAAATATCAAATTATTAATTTTAAGATAGTTTTAACTTAAAAAAGTTTTCAATAGATTTAGGGGTGAAAAAAAAAAACTCATGTTATTTAGATTTTAAATTTCAATTATTATTAAGTTTTAATAATTTTTAGCATTATTCAATTTTCAAAAAAAAAAAAAAAAAAACCTCTAAAATATATAGATAAAAAATTCACATAAGTTTTTAATTTAATCACCTTAGAATTCAAATTTGTTTGAGATTTTTTTAGACAAAAATGATAAAATTTTATATTAAAAAAATAATAATAAAAGCTTTTGCTCATCAATTTATGTGTTGAGCCAAATTTGAGTTTTGACGAATATAGATGAATGGATTTGTTTTGGTGGGTTGTTGCCGACCTTCCATTCCATCGCTTGTCTTTTTTTTTTATATTCAAATTGTTGTGCCCACTTAGGATATGGTCAATGGTCAGGCACGTGTCACTTCTTATTTTGATGGATTGTTCATTTGATTTTATGTTTCAAAGTTAATTATTGTACATATTTTACTTTTAAAATTAAAAATATAAATATTAAATAATCTTATAATTTATTTTTCAAAATTCAAAGAACCTAAGTTAGGTTGAGCAGCCAATTTTTTTTTTCAGCACAGGAACTGTAATTGGGACAGACCCAAAAGACTGTCGGAATTAATCGAGATAGGACACTAGTGGTATGACTCGAAAGACTGCTTTCAATTTAAAGGAATCTATCTGTATAGAGATGGAAAGAAACTCACATAAATGTGAAAAATCAACTCATATATAATGATGAAAAAACTGTTGTTGTTGTTGTTATTATTGTTATTATTATTATTATTATTACTACATATATATTTTTGGATTTTACATGTGGGTGTCAAGCCTCAAACCCATGCCCCATGCCGCACACAATGGGAAACTAGGGGCTGTTGGCGTCTACCAACGGCGCCAGCCAAATTTGAAGATTGTATTGAGTTTTTTCTTATAATATTTGTACATATTGGTTCGAGTATGGAAAACAATATATTTACGAGATCTGGGCTTTGAGAAGGGCCCAATTAGTATACAAGCACCACATACAATGTTTGTGCACCCCTTTTATAAGGACATTCCACTGATAATTATTTAATTAAAAAAAAAATTGTAATCAATACTTCAAACTTATTTAATAAGAGTCTTTGGCGGCTGGCATCATTGGCCAACTACCCCCGTCTTCAGTGGTACAGGTTCGACACTTAAATAGTCCAAAATAAGAAGCCCCCCCACCATTATGTATAGATTACTTTCTCACCCTTACGTGAATCTCTTCTTTACCTCTGCATAGGTAGATATCTCTTATTTAGGAGTAGTTTCTTGAGTCGTGTCACAGTATTCTTATCTCAATTGGTTCCAGTAATCCTCTAGATCAGTCTCAGTCCTAAAAAAACACAAAAAATAAAAACTTATTTAATAAGAAAAGTTTGATTGCTTTAATTTTATTATATCATATATTTATAAATAAACTATACCAAAACTATTATTTAAAGAAATTAAATTTTTCTTAAGAAAATATGTGATGGTGTGTACTTAGTAAAAGGGTGGAGTTAAATAGGAAGGCCACATCCAACACAACATCATACTTAGGTCGACTTTTAACAGTCCGGCGGTCTTCAAGTTTGATCCCAGAACTGCATTCAAAGCCATATCTACATAGAATCCTACCAACCTATCAGAATCCTAGATACTCACCACGACAATACACAGAACGTGATTGCAGAGATTCTACATTCTACTCAACAATCATCATTTATCATGTTATCACAAGTTTTTCATTTCCAGGCACCAAGAATGCTTCTCCTCTCAGTTCCACATTCAACCTCCACTTGTCTTCACTTGAATGCTGCTCCTTACAGACACCCCATTTCACACACAACAACTCCACCACCTAACAAGCTTCCATTTTTCAACATCACAAAGTGCATAAATGATAAAGCTGTTTCGCTTGCAGTTGCTTCTCATGATGTCAATGATGGTAGTGGTGATATCGAATATGAGAAGAAGCCTGAAGGAACACAAGGAGGTGGCAAGGAGAAGAGCTTCTGGGGTGCTGTTAGTTTGATCATTGGCACAGCTGTAGGGCCCGGAATGCTTGGTTTGCCAGCTGCAACCATAAGGTCAGGCTCACTTCCATCAACTATAAGTATTCTTCTTTCTTGGGTTTATGTTATATCATCAATCATTCTTGTTGCGGAGCTCACTTTTGCAGCCATGCAAGAAGATGGGGTTGAAGAGGTCAGCTTCACTGGTCTTGCAACAAAAGCATTGGGAAGTCATTTTGGTGCTTTTGTTGCTGTAGTTTATGCTAGCTTGAGTTTTGCTTTGTTAGTGGCTTGTGTTTCAGGCATTGGTTCAATTGTGTCTCAGTTGTTTCCTTGGATGGATGTCGTGTTATCTCATACTGTATTTCCTCTTGCTGCTGGCATTGTGATTGCCTTCTTTCCATTTAAGGCCATTGATGTTGCAAATCGCTTGCTATGCTTGCTTATGTTTGTCTCCATAACTGCACTTGTGACAATTGGTTTATCTGTGGCAAGAACAAATGTATTAGGTTCCTTTTCTTATGCTTCATGGAGTCTTTCATCAATTTTGCCTGCTATACCTGTAACAGTACTCACATTGGGGTTCCATGTTATAACCCCATTTATTTGTAAAATTGCTGGGAACTCTGTATCTGATGCTCGCAAGGCAGTATTGATTGGTGGGGCCGTTCCATTGATTATGGTCTTGTCGTGGAATTTGATTGTTTTGGGGTTGGCTGGGAGAAACACTGCTGCCTCCTCCAGTGACCCGATATCCCTCCTACTTTCAGTCAATCCTTCTGCTTTATCCGCTGTTCAAGGTTTTGCATTCACTGCTTTGGCCACTAGCTTCATAGGATATGCTGTTAGCTTGCCGAAGCAGATTGTTGATACTTTACAGTTGATTTTCGGGAAAGGCAGTTTAGAAGAACACAATTGCTCTGAGCCTAAACTGGTCTCTGACGGGAATGGAGCTGGAAAAGTTGGGTTTATAACCTATTCAGACAGGTTTAATATTGGAAATATAGGAAGTGTTTCATTTAATGGATCACCAAAGAGTATTGCTGCTTCAGATATTAAAGCAATCACAAGTGTAGCTGGGATGAAAGTATTGGAGGTATTTGTAACGCCGCTCGTTCTTATTCTTCCCATTCTCATAGCATCTTTCTTCCCATCAACCTTTTCGAGAGCTCTAGATTTTGCTGGGGTTTATGCAAACTGCTTTCTGTTTGGCATCCTGCCTCCAGCAATGGCATACATACAGCAATCGAGGAAAAAGCTCAGGTACTGCTAAGAAACAGAAGTTTAGATAGTTTTTTATACATGTTATGAACCTCAATGGAAACAGCATAATGGTGGCGGCATATTTGGTTTGCAAAGACAACCTGAACAGCAATTTGATAATATAAATAAAAAAAGAAATCTCAACATGTCTAGTGTAGTTAAACATGCTTTTTGTTAAGGTTGATATCATTCATATCAAAAAGCCAAAATGTTCTTTTAGGTTTTATGTTTAGACCATTTCAAGCATTTGTGCATTTACCATCTCTATCAGATTAATGTCCGTATATTGACCCTGCTCAGAATAGCCAACTTTAACTTCTACAAATGAAAACCATACATTGTTCTAGTCTATACAAAAATATTGTCTGGTCTGTGTTCTCAAAACAGTTTGCATTTCTTGGCATTCTTATAGTCCTACATCTATCTATCCATCAGTCAATGGCTCCTTTTACTTGCTTTGTGAAGTGTTTTGCAGACTGATTAATAGTGAACTCTGAAATTTGAGTTATCAATTTAATATCTCTGCTTGCTCTAACAATGCTACAGAGGAAGAGTATTAAAGAAATTAGCCAGTCTAAACAACTGTTTCCCTGTAAGATTGGTAAAATTTGTGATCAATTGTGACATTTTCTAGTAACATTACAATTTCGTGTTAGACATAATTAATTTTTATGCCATTTCGGATGTAGCTACACTACTCATGAGAAATTTTTCTACCATGCAAATATAATCAACATAGTTTCTTCATATTACATCTATTCATGATAATCAATTATCACATCTAAGAGGCAAGCTTGGTTTTTGCAGGTCATCCATTCTACCTGGAGGAAATGCGATACTTCTACTTCTTTTTAGCATAGCTGTAATCTTAGAGATTTGGCATTAGCTGTTAGGTCTACCATTAGAATGGTGTCTTCTGCACGGACAATAGTGGACGCTGCCGATTTCCTCTATACAATCAAGACTTATCGGCAAGTCTAAGAAAATTTACTTTAATACCTTATAATGCCTAAATCAGGGATCTGTCTCACTTGATTGGAATTTGCCTACCCCTTATGGATAAGAAATTCATTTGCAAATATGTAAACAAACTGCAACTCATGTTTAGCAAGGGCGGAAAATTGTTATTATTGTAGTTTTTCACTTCCAGTATCACATATACAATAGGTTCATATAACAATTTGTTCTATTGACTACCTGGCTACTGTTGCTTCTAAATCTTCCTTATGAATGGTCTGTTGTCATTTCTAATTTTCGTTTTCTTCAAAATTTTCAACTTCAAAAGTCAATGAAATGAAAAGAGAACTCAGTGTATCAGCAGGTTGACAATGAATTTTTTATAAAAGAAAGCATACTATAGCAACACCTTGAGCTTCTGAATATGACTAAATTGAAAATTTGATGTAAGAAAAGAGAATTTTTATTGAACTAACAAAAACTTGGTAATGGAATTTGTGTAGTTGAAATAACTTTCCTCCATACATGTGTTGATTTACTACAGACTTAAGCTCAGGGATAAAAATATGAACATGTCAGTTTTAAACATGAGTTTAATGCGCAGTATGGAATGAAAAAATCCTATACATATCTGATTTGCAGCCAAAGTTTCTCAAGATGTTCTGCAACTCTTGTCGAAGTAAAATGCTACATTTCCTTGACCATCCTGTCAAGTGTCAACCTCTTTTTGGGGCCAAGATAGTGCAACTCAGAAGAGGGCTGCACATCATAACATAGCTTCATGCTTCCTGGGCATAAATTAATTCCTCTGTTATGCATAGAATTTTGTAGCATAGTAAACAATTTGTTTTATGGGTTTTAGAATCTGGCACCTCCAGTAGCTTGTTTGAAGTGATCTTGGCCTGCTCTTGGTAAGACAGTGGAGCATTCATAAATTTCTTTTATGGTGGCTAGCATAAAGAGCTACAAATAGAATCCATCCATAAATCACTCATTTTCAGTTTTTCACCATAAATTAGACCAAACTATGGCCAGGTACTTTCAAGGCATTCCTCTTATCCATCTCTCTCCTAAACTTCTCAGCATCCCTGAACCTTCCAGCCCCAGCAAAGACGTTATGCATAACCACGTAATCCCCTCCGTATCCTCTTTCCATCTCCAGTATCTTCCTTGTCGCTCTTTTAGCCATCTCAACATTACCATGAAGGCTACAAGCACCCAAAAGGGTCCTCCAAATCACATCATTAGTAGTCTCACTAGGTACCTCCAAAGCAATCTTCTCCGCTTCCTTTAACCTCCCAGCCCTCCCCAACATGTCTACTAAACACCCATAGTGCTTAACATCCGGCAAAACTTGACCCTCCTTAACCATCTTATCAAAAAACTTAATCCCCTCCTCAACTAACCCTCCATGACTACAGGCATTCAAAACACTCAAATAAGTCACTCTATTTGGCTTCAAACCAAAACCCTCCATCCTCTCAAAATATTCCACCGCTTCTTCCCCCATCCCATGCATTGCAAACCCCGATATTACTGATGTCCAGGACACCAAATTCCTCCTTGCAACTGCCATCTCCTCAAAAAACCTCAACGCACTTCCAATACTCCCACATTTCGCATAAGTATCTATCAAACAATTCGAAACTCGTATATCGCACACATTAAACCCTTTCTTCTCTCCATACCCATGAATTAACTCACAATTCTTAACATCCACAGTTTGCCAAACAGCTGGTAAAATAGCCAATATAGTCACCTCACAAGGCTCCACAAAACCACACACAACCATTCTTCGAAACAAAGCTAACGCCTCATTACACCTATTCATCCTAGTGTACCCATCAATAATCCCAGTCCATGACACCACATTCCTACAAGGCATCTCTTCAAAGAGAGAATATGCAATTTCAAGCTCACCCCACTTCACTAAACCGGTGATCATAACATTCCACGTAACCGAATTTCGTTCAGGCATTTCATCAAACAGTTTAGCACTGGCCACTAAAAACCCCAGTGACAAATACACGTCAACCAAAGCAGTGCCCACATAGACATGACAATCTAGCCCCACTTTGGTCACAACAGCATGAAGCTGCTTGCCCAAGTTGAGGTACCCTAAAGTAAGGCAAGTTTTGATGAGGAAAAAGTAAGTGAAGCTATCAAAACTGGGTGGTGACAAAGACTCAGTTTGTTGAAGTTGTTTGTGGAGAAAAAAGGCATTTTGGGGATGGTGAGAGAGGGAGTAGTGGTGGAGGAGAGTGTTGAAGAGGAGTGGGGAGTGGTGTAGAGAGTTGGTGGTGAGTAGAAGAGAGTGGACTTTTTGGGTGATTGAGAGGTTAGTTGGGTTTTTTTGTAGAAGACATAACAGCAAGTGTTTTAGTTTTTTTGGCTGCAAGTGCTTTGGTTTTTTCTGTTGGAAGTGTGTTTGGTTTTGTTTTTGTTTGGATTGGTGATGATGGGGTTGTGAGGAAACGTAAGAGAAGTGTTTTGGAATTGATGTGGTCTTCGTGTGTAGGTTCGTCAAGTAAACAAACAGAGATGTTCTTGACCTAAACATAGTGTCCGGCCCTAGGAGATCTTTTGGTTGCCCGCCCAATTTTTTAACTTGTTTTTAAGTGCTAGGTTTTTGTTATACCCTTTTAAATTCTGTTTCATTTTTTCTTAAAAATAAATATATTTCACTGTATAGTTTTTTGTGATTCTATGAGATACGCATTGTAAAACGATTGTGCACTTTTTTTTTTCATTTCGACGATAATGGAGAATGATCCCTTCCTTATAGTTAGGAGTTACCATTCCAAACTATGCTTGTAGATCCCTAATATAAATGTTAGGACTAGAGAAAAGTGAATTGATCTGATCATAAAGTTATTCTCACCCATCATATCTCTTAAAATGATAAGGTTCAATTCACAACTCTCACCACTTGTGTGGATAGAAATCTCACCTTTTGGGTAATCCTCTCGATCTTCTGAGAGAAGAGTTCCGAACTATGTTTTAAAAATCTATCTTAATTAGTTCCAACAATAATCTAACCTAGCACGAGATAGCCAACCCCAAAAAAAAAAAGATGTTAGAAGTAATTGTGGATGCACTTTAAAAGGCTATTAAGATTTATTATGAAGACACTGATAAGGCACCTAGAATATCAATATCACTTATGATCTATATATCTTTTTCCAGGTTTGACATACTTTTCTTGTGCCAGCCTTGGTGGTTTATTTGGTCATTTATTTATACGGTTCAGGGGTTGATAAAAGATAAAGAGAACTCTTTCTTTCTAATTAATACATACTAACACGATCAGTCAACTTCTTGTATGCTGATATGGTTTCTTCACACTTGTGATCACCAGTTTTAGAGGATAAATAAAAGATTTTCTTTCTGATCTATAAGATGATGAAAGTATACACATAATTGATCCGTATTTGATAAATTGCCTGTGGTTTACTATAAAAGAAAAAATCAACATATTAGTTGAAACCTAAGATTTACAGTGTACAACTTATGTGATTTGGCATTTGAGTTTTTCCCGTTTACATTACAAAAAATATAGGGTTTCACAATCAGACTGAGAAACCCCGTAAACCAAACTGTCTGGTGAACAATGTTGTAAAATCCTCAAGGCTTTTTCTGTGTTGACATGATTGTGAGGTTATACCCCGATTAATTGTTCTCAAGCAGGGTACTGTAATGAGTCTTGCACCTTTCCATTCGACAATTAACGAACATGCTTGTACCCAGATATTTGGAAGACCATGGGATGCAATTGGCAAGAGCATCAGCTACCTCAAAACTCCCAATGCAGTTTGTTACTTCGATTGTCTCATTAATCAAACTCAATATGCAAGTTCTATGCATCTGCCTGTGAAGAAATTTTTGACACTTCTCACATAATGCAAGTTCCTAGACAAAGCACAAAAGATTACACCATTAATTTTTCCACAAGTTTTGTTTGAATCAAGAGCAGTCACAATCCCAGTTTGGGATATATAGAAAGGAATCAAGTAAACTTGCAATGTAGTCAATAAGAAGCAGCAGCCTTTAAGAAAACTGATGCCCATAGCTCAATAGTCTTTGTGTTATGCTCCAGTTTGCTTAAGAATAAAGGAAGGCAGAATTGATAAAACACTAACCACGACAATGACAGAGTTTCATCCCATTGAAGCAAATATATTTAATTTGCTTTTGCAGCCGAAGGGTTTCGTCCAAACTGGATGATCATTGGTTTGCCTTTGAACACGTATCCATTCACTAGATTCTGGAACAGATTGATAAGAACACTTCATTGTTATTTAAGCAAACAGCTATGTACCATTGGTCCACCAAATCACAATGAGTCAAAAGCATACCAAAGCATGATGAGCAAGGTCAACAGATGGAAAAGTCACAAAGGCTTGGCCCCTCATTCTTCCCTCCTGCAGTTGAAAGCTTTTCAATAGGAAAACCCTCACAAGATATCTGTTAAGGAACCTTCTAAAAACTAATAAATTTATAGATAAGTGAGATTTTAGAAGTTAACTTCAAGTCTAACAAAGAAAATATCATAAGAAAAAACTTAAATTCAGTTTTCTCTTATACCCTAAAGTCTCTCCAATCCTGGATGGTTGCACGCCATGATTATTGACATTAAATTTTTGTCTTTCCTGTGGTTATTAACCCACCTTTCCACTCAAATATACATTGTATGACCACTTTCAGTTTAACATAATGCTAAAATATTTAGAAGATATATACATGCGGAACAATGTAATATACTGTTCAAAAAGGAGGAAATGCAACAACAATTATGCATCATATTATACCGTTCAATAAGGAGAAAATGCAACTACTATGCATGATATATATAACACCGTGCTTGATGATGGTCCATGGGTTTGACAGTTATTTAATAAAATAGTTTTGAGTGTCGCAGTTTCAGCCTTTCGTACTACAGCAAGACTTCAAAATACCTAAGTTGCAAACTCATATATTACAAAAGGTCAATGAAGCAGTCTCACCTGCATTAGCTTTATACCAAGACCAGATTTAGCTGCACCAATGCTACCAAATAATGATCCTACAGCACAGTGTAACAAACAAAAACAATAAGCCTAAACTGTTCTTTTTATAATAATATGCAACGAGTAAAGTGACACAAGCCATATTATTTCCTAATCAAAAAGGATTTATATATCAACCATTTCCATGACTATCATACAATAATTTATTTGTTTTATATTATCATTTTTTAACCATATAAGCACCAAACTTGCTAGGAGGTACCATCAGGTCATGAAAAGGCTAAATTTGAAGTACATGGAGCATCAAGATTTCTGATCTCACCAAATACAAAGTAAAAATCATCAGGAACCACATCTTTGGCTAAGTTCTTTATGTACAGCACGGATGCAGGATTTCCAGCAGTGTAGTTCTGCAAAGTTAGTTTGAAATATGTGTCATCAATATCAAACAGTATATTCTACATGGAAATTTGAATTCAAATATTTGCAGTGACCAGTGAGAAACTATATTTGCATTCAATTGAACAAGATTTGACTGAAAAATATAGAATACATAGATTTGAATTCATATATTTATATTAAACAGCTTGAAGCTTCTCACTGAAAATTTTGTTCGCAGAAATTCAAAATTTTGAATACAAATTTCAGTGAATCAAACAAACTATATTTTGCACTCTATTAAAGAAAATTTCACTGCAAAATTTGAAAAAGCAAAGCTAAGACAGTTTATTAGTCCATCAATGTCAAAAAATATGGCAATGTAATTCTTATATTCTTCCTTACAAAATTTTAATGCAAAATTGCAAATGCTAGAACATCAAAACTCATTCATATTGCATATTAGAGATCTACTTATACACACACACACCAAAAAAAGAAAAAAAAGAAAGAAGAAGAAGATTATGGATGTGTTTATATTCATGACAACATCATCACTAATGCCTTAGGTCCGTAAGAAAACTTGAATAAATTTCTATTATACTTGTTTTCTTATATCAAGCATGTACAAGTTACATGCTACTAATTTTGAAACATCAACATAACAGATAAACTAAACCAGCAAAAGATTTAATGATCAGAAACCAGTTGATAATGTTTGTAGTGAAAGCATATTATTTTACCTATTAAAGATTCAGTTTATCAATTATA